>WNWU01000017.1:10805325-10865208 GCA_012654045.1 Ptyas mucosa | reverse complement strand
TTAGCTTTGCTAGAAAGCAGGAATTCCTGCTTTCTAGCAAAGCTAAATCCATCCCCCCTTGCTGTTCTACTTACCTTCCCAAGCCTCCTTTTGGTGTGTACTGCACATGTACAGGCCAAAAGGAGACATGGGAAGGTAAGTAGAACAGCGGGGGGGGGGATCTGCTGTGCCGTGGGGAAATCCTGCTTCCTAGCAAAGCCAAATCGTGCGGCACAGCTGATTCCCCCCACCCCCCCATTGTTCTACTTACCTTATGAAAGGTGCTGGCAGGAGTGAAATCCAGCATGTTCTGACAGGTTCTGAAGAACCGGTAGTGGAAATTTTGAGTAGTTCGCAGAACCGGCAAATACCACTTCTGGCAGCCCCAGAGTTGGGTGGGAATGGATATTTTGCAATATCTTTCCCCCAGGAGTGGGGAAGGAATGGGGATTTTGCAGTATCCTTCTCTTGCCATGCCCACCAAGCCACGCCCACAGAACCCACAGTAAAAAAATTTGGATTTCACCACTGGGTGCTGGACATTTAAAATGTGACTCTCCCCACCCCCAAACTCATCAGCTAAAGTAAGAGCATCAGAGGGCCAATGTTCTAAGCAAGACACAAAACCAATTACTGTCTCCTATTGTTGTTCTCCATCGAGGTTTCATCTGCTACCCTAATGCTATACAGTACTTTTAACCATTAAACTATGCTTCAAAGTGTGGTAACATATTCTTACCTTGACTCTTTTTTTTTCCCCAGAGAGTGAGCAAGCTAGCAAGTCTTGAACAGATATTATTGGTCTTTGAAAAGCCATCAGATTTCTGATTTTGTTGTAGCAGACTGACAAGGGCTGACTTTTAGGAATGTATGACTTTTATTCAAGCAGTTTTTGTTTGATGTCTCTCGACCTGCCAAAGCATTCTTGCCTGCTCACCATTCCCCTTGTCTAACCTTTCCAAACCTCTTGTCTATTGTATCTAAGCACAAAATCAATCTCACAGTGAATTATTTCAGTCTTCGCTTTTTCAGAAGTGAAAGGGATCCATGGAAGTTTATGTATAAATTGATCAGTATTTAGGGTACCACAAGTCAGGCTTCCTGTTTCTCCCCTTATCTCTCTTCTCTTTTTTAGTCAGTGCATTTCAGAATCAGTGACAGATGTGGTCTTTATCAGCACACCCAAATCTTTGCCAAAGTTTACTGACTCATTAGAATAGAATAGAATAGAATAGAATAGAATAGAATAGAATAGAATAGAATAGAATAGAATAGAATAGAATAGAATAGAATAGAATAGAATTGGAAGGGACCTTGGAGGTCTTCTAGTCCAACCCCCTTCTTAGGCAGGAAACCCTACACTACTTCAGACCAATGGTTATCCAACATCTTCTTAAAAACTTCCAGTGTTGGAGCATTCATAACTTCTGGTGGCAAGTTGTTCCAGTGATTAATTGTTCTAACTGTCAGGAAATTTCTCCTAAATTGCTTCTCTCCTTGATTAGTTTCCACCCATTGCTTCATGACCTGCCCTCAGGCGCTTTGGAGAATAGCTTGACTCACTCTTCTTTGTGGCAGCGCCTGAGATATTGGAACACTGCTATCATAACTCCCCTAGTCTTTATTTGATATAAATAAATACTGTAGTAGCTTCTCCTTTCACTCTTTTTTACCAGTTCATAAATAACTTTCATCTGCAAATGTTTATTTAAAAAACTGAACTTTTCAAGCAAACAAGCTTCCCTTTAAAAAATGCCACCTAAACCATCTCTTTTTGTATTTTATTGTATATCCTTCCTGAAGCATAAAAGAGGAAGTAAAAAAGAAGATGACTTTAGCCATAAAGTGGGGTGGAAGTTAACCTGAGGAATAGTTCAAGTCTCTAAACTTATTGGAGTCTACACCCACCTCCATTTTCACCAGTAAATTAATATATTTATGGCAAGCTCATGAATTAATTCTGTTGCTTGATGGGAGAGCAAAGAGTGAATAGGCAGTACAGCTTTTAGATTAACACTTTTATGACTCATGGGATTGAAGAATGTACTGCAGTCTCCCTATTATCTCAGCCTACTCATAGTTATTTTTCAACCCAGTGCAGATGGAAACTTTGGCCTGTTTGCCAGTTTTAATATCAATTGGCAGTGGTTACTTACCTCCAATTAAGTGACTCTATCTTCCTTCTCCAATAGATGCCTTCCAGATCTGGTGGACTGCATCTTCTAGAATGTGAAGCCAGTGAGATCAGAGGACTGGTAGGACTTCTGCAATTTTTCAGTCCAACCCACCTGGAAGTCATAGGTTGGGAGAAAACACTGTAGGTTTATACATTTATGTATATACTCATGATTAAGGAAGATCAATTTATTTAATAAAAATGGAAAGTCTAGACCTCAGCCTTTCTGGATAAACTCCTCAGAGTGTATGGAAACTTTGTTTGTCTGGTAGCTTCTAATCACTCTTGACCAGGGGTGGGTTCTATTTGCCTTTACCACCGGTTTGCAACGGGATTGCGCAGATTGCTGATGACGACATCCAAGGCGGTGGGCAGGGCCTCCCGCCGGTTTTACTACCAGTTCTTGCAAACCGGTCCAAACCAGCAGCAATCCACCACTGCTCTTGACCTTCAGTAACTGCCTGGACTCATCTCTGAAATTTCATTTATGATATGTCCTTGCCTGCTTCCTAGGGTTGAGAGAGAATGACTGGCCCAATCTGACTTTGTGACAAGAACTCACAATCATTCCATTTCTACCTGATACCTTAACCCCCTACACCAAACTAGATCTCAGTTTTATATGAACTATAATGCTCAGCAAAAATATAAAAGACATATTGATATCCCCTCTTTTACTTCTATTTTTAAACTTTATATTGCACAATCTTTAGATTTGTCTACCTTATATACAGTGGTGGGATTCAAGTAATTTAACAACCAGTTCTCTGCCCTAATGATTTCTTCCAACAACCAGTTCACCAAACTGTTCAGAAAGTTAACAACCGGTTCTCCCGAAGTGGTGCGAACTGGCTGAATCCCACCACTGCTTATATAGTACGTACGTACGTATGTATGTATGTATGTATGTATGTATCTATCTATGAATATGGATAAGAGAGAGACAGAGAGAGGATTTCAAGAGATAAAGATCTTTGCTAAACCTCATAAAGAAGCAGAAAAAGAATCAAGTAATCCAAAGGAAAGATAGAGGGCAAAATATCAGGACTGCCAGCAATAAAGCAGCAGGACAAATGGTCAACAAACAATGCTTGGTTGGAGAGATTGAACGTGTCCAAGTTTGTTCTTCACTGTGGTAGGTAAACATCAGTGGATATGAGGACAGAGGAAGTTTGTTGATAAATTTCACTCTTGACAGGCTGATCTATGTGAGTGGGAGCATGTTTGTGTGTCATAAAATATTCCCCCCTTTGATTGATAGGCACTGAAATTCCAGTGATTATTTCATAAGCTGCTCCCTTATTTCCAGTGACTTTATTCCCAGACAAATATTTATTAGACTGTAGCTTAGGCAACTATCTTCCTTAGAAAGAAAGCTTATTAAGAGCAGTGCAAAATAAACTTGTGGGGGGACCCCAAAGCCCAACTGATTACAGTGTAATCAAATTGCCAGGTAAATAGATGCATTAGGTTGTGCTGCAACAGATTGTCTTGAAATGATGGTTCCATTATGGGTTTCTTATAGAGTGGAACAGAGCAGTTGCTAGTCAGATGAGAACAAAGCTACTCTAAGATCTTATTACACTTGTATCCTCTAGTAAGGTGTTTCTTGAATTTGGCAACTTTAAGATGTGTGTCTATGGAAATTCTCAGTCCTCCAGATCATGGCTGCCCCAAAGGTGTTTTCTCAAGAGGCAACTGAACTTTCTGGTTTTTTTCTTGAAGACATTTCATTTCTCATCCATGAAGCTTCTTCCACTTTGACTGGGTGGTGGGTAATAGAAGGATTTATACTCCTTGCAGACAGCTGGTCATTTGCATTCTTTTAGGGTGTCATTAAAGCCACCTGGAGGCTTATTTGTGTCATCAGGGTCACGTGAGTAGTGCAAATGAGTGTGGCCATGTGGACTTCAACACCCAGATGTGGCCATGTGGACTTCAACACCCAGAATTCCACAGCCAGCCATGTTGAAATCTGGGAGTTGAAGTTCATACAACTTGAAGTTGCTAAGTTTGAGAAACATTGCTCTAGAACATGGGTGTCAAACTTGATCATGTCACGGAACATCATGTATCACGACATCCCGTATCACGACATTTTTTGCCTTTCTGGAGCTGAGAAGGGCGTGGCCTGAGCATGATGCATCCAGCCTGTGGGCTGCCAGTTTGACATCCCTGCTCTAGGGCAAGAACTTTTCTTAGAATCCTCAGGTTAGATTTGCTTCACTCCTGAGGTGACAAGAAAGAGACAGGGTTGAAGACAGTCCTTGCTTTCCTAGGTTGTCAGTCTTCCATCCCTCCAGGAACCCAGCATAAGCCACCCAGAGAAAAAAAATATGAATCCTGCCATCACTGGTACCAAAATAACAAACAAATGAATCAGGGGTGGGCTCTACTTACCTTTACTACCGATTTGCAATGGGGCCGCGCATGCATGCGTGGTTCTGCGCATGTGCAGAAGCTTCCTGATAACATCAGAGTCAGTGGGAGGAGCCTCCCGCCGGTTTTACCACCGGTTCTATAGAACTGGTCCAAACTGGGGCAACCCACCACTGAAATGAACACAAGAAGCCACTTTCCACCATTGCAATGTAGCTTTTCCTCCCCATAGTCTTACATTTGTTGGTCTTAGATCTGTGTTCATAAATAACCAAACTGATATGTAACAGGAATAGAGTCTATGCACTAGAATCATGTGAAGCAATTAATCTGATGCACCACTAGATCCCTGGAAAACCCATCCCTGCCCAACTACATGTTAAAAAGAGCTATTAGAAATTAGGAGAGTGATTGGGGATTGGTTCCCCCACCCCCACCCCACCTTGTGGGCAAGGAAACTAAGCTTGGACAATCCACCAGGTGCTTTCCTTAACTTGTCTTGCATTAAAATCTTAAGGGGCAGCACCATTATTGGTGGATCAGCCATGACCTTGGGGAAGGTGCACAAAGGTTATTAGCAAGACAGGAGCCCTGCCTGGGGAGACAAGACAAAATCCTTAACGCTGTCCGGCCTTAACTGTCTTTAGTATAAGAGGAATGTAAGGGGAAGCACTATCAGAATGTCAACATTCTGTTAAGTCCTCAGTTCATGATCATAATTGGGACTGGGAACATTATCACTAAGCTGTGTGGCCATAAAGCAAGAAAAATCACCTGACTATGTGGCATAGTTCTTGTCCTTTCCTAAACCAAGGGGGGGAAAAACTATTCTTAAAGCTACAGTAGCATAAAATATAATGGAATAAAGGTAAAGAAAAATAGTTTTTATATATGCTACATAACATTTCAGGCAAAACCTCTCATCGTAATAGAGAAAACAATAATAACTCATTTGTGTTTGTGTTTTACTGAATCCATGTCTCACCATTGAGAGGTAGCTGCTGGGCTCCTGCTCACTCCTTGAGGTTCTTCATCAGCGATTATTGAACATCTTTTCAACTAGAACAAGATTCAAAACAGAAATTGCCCTCTAGCGAGGATTCTCTTTTGCAAAACGGAAAACAAGATGTCCATAGTTGTCCCAGAAAACATTTCCTTCTAAATAGGAGATCCCATTATCTCTAGCCTGGGTAGTGGTTCTCAGTCAATGCCAAAACTCCTCCTCCCGATGATGGATGAATGGACTAGTCCAAGTTAAGCCACCCAGGAAATATACCATTAGCATGATTTTGGTAACATGATCAAAATGTAGTCTGGTTTAGGGAACAAGGCAAAAGAACCATGCTTATTTTTGAAGGGTGGTGGAATGTATCCCTCTCAGTAAAATCATGTATTTCTGTTATTGCCTTTTTAAAAAATGGTAAAAGTAAATTTAGAAATCAGTTTGAATGCAAACGTATCCTCATCATGAAATGAAATAATGAGATGTAGCTAAATCAGTGAACAGAGTAGTACATAATTAATGAATCTATGAAATAGGATACAATTGATTATACTTACTCCTCTTCCCAACACACATGGAATGTGAACTGGGGTAAGGAAGCAAGAAATATTTTTATTTCTTCATCTTTTCACAGTGCCATTCTTAAGAAATGTGGATTACTCATTCACTTGATTCTCATGAAGTGCTTTTTCACTAGAATGTCAATCACCTTCAATTATGACTCAGAAAAGGCAATGCGTTATGGACTGTACTTTGGCAATAAACTTTCTTGCAAAAATATGGTCTTGCCCAGGTTTAATATCTATTGCTACTATACTCTATATTCTGAATATAATCATTTTGCATTTGTACTTTCCAAGGCCTCCTGGTATTTACAATGAAACACTGTTTACTATATAGAGTATGGCATTTTTTATATACAAAAATGTCAAAAGTCAGAATAACTGGCTTTCTTTCATTTCAAAACTCTCTTCCAAAGAGATCAGGGTAGCAATTAATAGTACATTTGGCATTCCAATTTAAGATGTTTCCTACTGGGACATTTAGTTGCTAAAGTAAAAACCAAAATTTACTGATGCATACATGCTATTTTCTAGGAGAAAGTAGTGGTTTCAGTATTCTTCACTCATTTTGATTCAGTGTGTATAACCTTTCAAAATATATTTAATGAGCAGTTGAAGAGAATAGATGCAGTATCATTTTAAAAAATAGAAAATAGAATAGATACGTTCCTAGTTGCTCAAGTTATAAAGAAACTGAGCAATGATGAAACAAAGCTGAGATCTTTCTATTGATTCGTGTAATTATTTTATATTTGTTAATAGAATAGAATAAAATAGAATTCTTTATTGGCCAAGTGTGATTGGACACACAAGGAATTTGTCTTGGTGCATACGCTGTCAGTGTACATAAAAGAAAAGATACATTCATCAAGAATCATAAGGTACAACACTTAATGATAATCATAGGGAACAAATAAGCAATCAAATCATATTAGGAAACAAGTCAATATAAATCTTAAGGATACCAGCAACAAGGTTACAGTCATACAGTCATAAGCGGAAGGAGATGGGTGATAGGAATGATGAGAATATTACTAGTAATGCAGACTTAATAACTAGTTTGACAGTGTTGAGGGAATTACTGTATATACTCGAGTATAAGTCGACCTGAATATAAGCTGAGGCACCCAATTTTACCACAAAAAAACTGGGAAAACTTATTGACTCGAGTATAAGCCGGGGGTGGGAAATGCAGCGGCTACTGGTAAATTTCAAAATAAAAATAGATACCAATAAAATTACATTAACTGAGGCATCAGTAGGTTAAATGTTTTTGAATATTGATTTCAAAGAAAAACAAACTAGCTCTGTAAGTGGAAAAGAGGATCAACAAAAACAACATGGTATCAACAATAACTTTAAAAGTATAGGATAAGTATCACTTATAGGATGTGGCTGAGATGAATACTGTATATCCCAAAGGGAAATTGGTGTCCTTTATATACAACAGTAAGACTGAAATAGTGGCAAGATTCTTTCCTTGATTTGACAATATCAATTCAAAGATTAGATAGATAGATAGATAGATAGATAGATAGATAGATAGATAGATAGATAGAAGATAGAGATACTGTATGTACACATATTCATCATACACATATACATAAACACACACATATATGTAATATATATGTAATCCTCAATTTACAACCCCAATTGAGTCCAAATTTTCTATTGTTAAGTAAGATATTTTTTTAGGTCACTTTTTTTAGTGCCATTGCAACTTGAACAGTTACTAAATGAACTGTTGTAAGTTGAGGAACACACACACCCCCCACGCGCGCACACTGTTGTTAAAATCTTTCTAATTATAAGTTACAATCATGGCTACAGCAACTTACTGTAATTCATTTCATCACTGCTGATTAATTTTTCTTGCCATATAGTAATACAGGCAAATTGAAGGAAAGGTTGCTTCCCCCTTCCTTGCAAGATATGGGATCCCAGCATCAAGACATTGAGAATTTAGAAGTTCTCTCAAAGTTTCTCAGCCACACATATTTGAGGGAGGGGGGATAAATTATATTGTGCATAGCTTTTGTTTGTTAGGACCGCATCTTTAAAAAAAGGGTGCCAGAATTAAATAAGGAGACTACAAAAAGGGATGAACAATCCCACAATAAAAAGTGTTATCAATTCCCAATTACTGAATTTCCTAAAGAAACAACAAATCGAGATTTAGGAATTCCCGCACCCCATAACACGCACACACACACACACACCGCCCCAACTCCTAAACATAAGTTCTCCCATCAACTGCACCAGGAGCTTTCTCCCTTTGACTAATATTTATTCTTCCCCTGATTTTAAAACCTGCTCTTGACCGACTAACAACTGCCAAAGTCGTTCTACAGCTGCCCCCCAACTCTCGGTAGCTGCCACGGCTGCTTTTCGCGGACAGAAGGCGACCGCTACGGGATCTCCCTCCTATCGCCCGCTACAGGATCTCCCTCCCTCTGAGAAGAGACGCTCTCCCAGCCCTTCGCCTAGGCAGGCTTTAAAAGCTTACACATTGCCTACCACTGGCAAGGGCGGGTGGCAGCTGTAGGCAATGGGGGCTCTTCTTCAGAGGTGCCTTTTTCCTCAGTTGCTGGGAGCCGCTGAGGGACAAAAGAGCAGAAGGTGCTGCCGGCGAGAGAGCGAGCAGCCAGCCATGCCACGGCGGTGCTTTGGCTTCTGCTCGGTAGGCACCGGCCGCCTCTCTGCTCAGTTGCTGGGAGCCGCTGAGGGGCAAAAGAGGAGCAGAAGGCACTGCCGGCGAGCGAGCGAGCAGCCAGCCAGCCACGGAAGAAGCTGCAAAAAGCTGCAAGCCTCCCTGCAACCCCTAAAGCCAAAAAGGGGCGCGGGGGAGGGGCGCTGCACCCCCCCACACACACACACCTCATTTTGGCTTTAGCAAGCCTCCCTAAAACCCCGGGAGCCAAAACAGTTGCAGGAAAAAAGGCATTTTTTTCATGACTCCAATATAAGCCGAGGGGGGCTTTTTTCAGCCTGAAAAACGTGCTGAAAAACTCGGCTTATATTTGAGTATATACGGTATTTGTTTAGCAGAGAAATGGCGTTTGGGGGAAAAATGTTCTTGTGTCTAGTTGTTCTGGTGTGCAGTGCTCTATAGCATCGTTTTAAGGGTAGGATTTGAAACAGTTTATGTCCAGGATGCGAGGGGTCTGTAAATATTTTCACAGCCCTCTTTTTGACTCGTGCAGTATACAGGTCCTCAATGGAAGGCAGGTTGGTAGTAATTGTTTTTTCTGCAGTTCTAATTATCCTCTGGAGTCTGTGTCTGTCTTGTTGGGTTGCAGAACCAAACCAGTTATAGAGGTGCAGATGACATACTCAATAATTCCTCTTTAGAACTGGATCAGCAGCTCCTTTGCCAGTTTGAGCTTTCTGAGTTGACACAGAAAGAAAGTGAATGTTCTTTCATATGATGGATCAAATGTCCAAACATCATGGACCATAACTGACCTCTGTAAGTTTCAACCTGTTTTATGAAGTACTTTCAAACTGGGATGAGACTAAAGAGGAACGCATCAAAAACCACTAAAGCAATCGCACTTCCTCTCTTGTATTCCAAACTTTTGATCCCATCTCAAGCAGCTGTTTTGTGCAGAAAGGCACTCTGTGTGATTTAGAAGGGACTTCTATACAACAAACATGGCCAACTGCTCCATTGGCAGTTTAAGAAGCGGTTGCTCTTTTTCGTTAAACTTTCATGAGTGCTGCTGTTCAGCCTTCTTATGACCATATGGCAGATGCGGCTGAAGAAAAATCTTGAGCATGTTAACTCTCGGCCTATGGCCAGAGGCACATGGTCAGATACAATGTGCCCAGAGCACTGATTATTGCAGCACTATGCACATATCGCATGCTTACCATACGTCACAGAATGTGAGCCTGAATATTCAGGATTTAAGAGCTTCTCCTGTGGCTTTCATGGGCCTGATAAAAGTATAATAAAAAAAACCCATTTCAATTTCTATCAACTGTGCCTTCTTGATAATGTAATGGAAAGTATCACTAGAAATCTATGTGTACATGTTGAGATTTCTTGGTGGCTGTTGTTCCTTACATCTAGAAAATAGCTAGTTAATTTTGGTTGATATCTTCTCTGTTCTTTTTCTGTAGAACACCAAAGCACCCCATCATTTTCAGAGATAAAAAGGACAATAACCAAAAGTCTTTGAAACATTCGTAAACATTGTTTACTTGAGCTCAGCTCTATTAAGAAAATATTTTCCTTAGGGAACACATTCCTTCATTTTATCTGTTTTTCAAAATGAAATGAAAGTCAGTAGGCCTTCCATAACTGGATGCACTTTCCTTAATGGTTCTCCTAATGAATGACGATGATGATGATGATGAAATCTTGTTGATTCTATGGGCAGGTCCCTCCACATCTTCTGATCTTATTTCTTTGAGTTTTTCTATTCTCTGACTGGTATCAGCTTTGATAGTGTCCAGCCATCATTTTCTTTGGTGGCCTGGTTTCCTATTACTGCTAACTCTTCCCAACACAATTGCTTTCTTTAATGCAGAGGTGGGCAACTATGGCCCTTTTATGACTTGTGGACTTCAATTCCCAGAATTCCTGAGCTAACATGGTTGGCTCAGGAATTCTGGGAGTTGAAGTCCACAAGTCATAAAAGGGCCATAGTTGCTCACCCCTGCTCTAGTGAATTCCCCCACATGACAAAGAGAACCACAAAGAAGTGGTCCAGGTTGTTATCTATATATTCTATCTAACATATTCTATCTATCTATCTATCTATCTATCTATCTATCTATCTATCTATCATATTCTATCTATATATTCTATCTAATACCGTTTTAAAAGAGATATGGAATAAAGTAACAATTCAAAGAGAAGGATTATTCTCAGATGGTCCATTGGTCCTTTGTAACATTACCACTGCACCAACCACAGCTGTATATTCCTTCCCCCCTCCCTTTCTTATATCCCTTTTTCACAAGGTTGACCTGTTACTGGATATCAAACACTTTCTATTTTAAAACACTTGTATCAGAATTATTTTGCAATTAGGCAGCTTATACATCAATGAAACATTAGGTACTGCCTGATAATATGGGAAGAGTCAGAGACACCATTAATATATTATGACTGTAAGTATAGCCTGCTCTCATAACTAGCAAAAGCAAAATAAGAAGCAAAATAAAGAAGGAACAAATCATAAAATAAAGTAGGCTAAATTAGGAAAAAGGAGGTAATAAATTAACACGTGTTATTATAAAGATTCAGCGTATAGACATTAAATGTAGAATTGCCTGGATGTAACTAGTTCATATTGTAAATTATTTTTTAAGGCAGAGGGAGAAGGAAATCATTGAATTAGGTATATATACACAGGTATGCATACGTGGATGCACACACACATTCATATACACACCTAGAGTTTGTTTAAAGCTACAGTGTAAAATTGTAGAGTCAAAGGATTGAAAAGCGCCATTTAGATTGCATTCAACCAACTGCTCCATTCAGGACTTCACACTAAGGCACCCTGAAAAGAACTGTCAAGCCTCCTTTGGACACCTTTGGTGAAGAAGTCCATCAAATCCTCAGTAATTGGTTCCACTGTCAAACTGTTCTTATTGTTAAGGGTCTTTTTTTCCTATCAGGAATTGCTTTCCTGTAACTTAGATCCATTATTCTCTATCTTCTGCTCTGGAATGAAAGAGATCAAGGTCTGACCTTCTGGGTGATATCCTCTCAGGTATTTGAAATGAGTTATCATTTCTTCTCAGAGCTGAACATTTTCTTCTATTTACACCAGTCCTTATTTCCAGACTCGTAAGCTTCCTCATCTTTGAATCTTTTCCAGTTTCCTGAATCCTTCTTAAAGGCTGGTTTCCAATACTAGACATAATTGGGAACCTCACTAAATACAATAGTTGAATTGAACTGTGTTTCTCAAGAAAACTATACTGCACTTCTGTCAGTGCAGCATATTTCTTTGTTTGTTTGTTTGTGTGTTTTGCAGCAACATTGTATAGCTGGTTCACCCTCAAATTGCAGTCATTTGCAGTACGATTCCAACACCTATAGACAAAAATCTTGCCAGACTGAGGACTACTCTTTGCAACTACATTATACTTTGAGAACTGTTAAGCAGGGCCTGTGTTTACTCTCTTTCTCCCACACGGAAATCCAGACTGTGTTGTCTTTGACTATCCTGGAATGCATCTCTCTCTCCTGGGAACCTGGGAACCTGCCAGTGGTGGGATTCAACCGGTTCTCTCCGGATTGCGAGAACTGGTAGCGGCGACTGCGGGAGACTTCGCCCACCCGCCCGGATGTAATGCGAGACTACTGTGTAAATGTGTGTGCTCACATTTACAAAACCAGTAGGGAAGGTAAGTGAATCCCACCTCTGGAACCTGCATTTCATCACATTCGCAAAAATTAAAATATTACTTCTGTAGCATTGGCCTAATTTATTAAGCAAGTTACAGGATAAAAATTGCATCTGGCAAAGATGCATTCTCATTAAATGCATACTGACTTCTGATAATTTCAATACTGTTTTCAATGCATTTATAGATTGATATTTTATAAACTTCCCTAGAATATTCCCAGGTATCCTATCAGGTTAATTGATGTGTAATTTCATCTTCTTTTATCCTTTCTGAAGATAGGAAAAACAATTATTCTCCTCCAATCGCTTGTCAGTTCAGTCAGTCCATTTGTTTATTTCTTCAATTGAAACACATCCTAAATAGAACTTCTCTCAGCCTCAGGCTTCCATCTTGCTTTGTTTACTAATATATATATATATATTAATACGCCATGTTGGCGTCTTCCATTTTCCTTTGGTGTTAGCTGTTGGGCACTGAATGTTTTTAGGAACTTCCACGATCTCATTAGCTTCTAATCACCATATATACAGTAGTGGCCAAAATTGTGAAAACCTTTTGGGCAAAGTATATTTTCTAAAACTAGCTAATAACACCACTTTTTTTTGTAGTACCATAAAATTATATATCAATTTAATCAAGAATGTAATGCAATAACTTTTATAAGGATTTGCTATTAGAATAGCAGTTACAATATAAAGAAGAAAAGTGAAACATGTAGAAAAAAACGAGATATACAAAAATTATCACCATAAAAAAACAAGATATACAAAAATTATCATCATGTCAGTAATACTTAGTTGGGTAATCTTTAGCATGAATTATGGCCTTACAAGGTCTTCCCATGGAGTGAACCAAGTCTTTTAGTTCTGCAGCTGTTATAATGTGAAACCAAGATTGAATGATTGCTTCTATTAACTGGGTTGCTTCTGACTAACAAGTTTCTTTAGTCGGCTCCATAGATTTTCAATTGGGTTAAGGTCTGGGCTATTCCTAGGCCAATCCAGCAGTGGAATATGATTATCTTGAAACTAAAAAAAAAAAAGTGGTGTTATTAGCCATCAAACCTCAAAAATACACTTTTCCCAAAAGGTTTCCACAATTTTGGCCACTACTGTACTCACAAATAATCCCATCCACAGATAATACAATCCTCATATTTTTAACAAAATACCATGAAAAATGCACAACCCATGGATAACAATTGTCTTAGTGCTTGGTGCATTGTTTAATTTTTATATTCTGCTCTTCAGCATATAGAAAAGTAAATCTAAGAGTATGTATGAGTGTATATACACTTTTCAGTAAGTGATTTAATATGTCCCATTACAACATTCCTACTTCCTCCACAATGTAAAAGAATCCTTTTACAGATTCATATTTTTTAGCTCTAGCCCCCTGATTCAGTTAAAGTCTCTTGACTGAATTTGCCATGCAATTGGGTAAACATTTTTATCTCTCGCCGAAAGATGCAACATATCTCATGCTAGCAATCATCTAGTTAACTTAAGTCTCTCTGTCATTGTGCTGGAATTACTACCTGTGCCTTCACCAGTACTGTACAAGTAGATAATGGGCTTTGGAGCAGCTACACAAGATTTGCAAAGAGGCAGCTGCTTTAATACTTTGAAGAAAGCTGTTTCATTTGCACTAACATACAGTGCCAAGCATCTCTTTGGAATGCTTTGGAGAGCCCTATGAAACATAACTCCCATTTAGAATTGTAAGCAATTTTTGCTTGATGACACCAAATGTTTTAAGTGGTCATTTTTGTTCATTTTCTTTTTGACCTGAACTCATAATTATGCTAAGCTTGTTGATGGATTTCAGCAAGCTAATCATGAACAATTTAGAGCAACTCTGAATTAGAGGTAGACTGGGAAGTAAAAAAAAATAAATCTCAGCCATAGTTAACCATTTCTGTCCACTTGCAAAGAAAACTCCTTTATTCTTATCACATGAAAACTCAAATATTAAGCAAGGAGTTCAAATTCAGCATCCGCAATGTGCCAATAACACCTAACAGCTATTTGTTGTTGTATGAATTGGTTCGAGTAATTGAATGAATGAATCTGACATGCTTTCAGTAAAAAATAAAACCTTAACTTATAGTGAAGTCCTCTCTATTCTTTTCCTTTGATCTCATTCCAAAGCATGTTACAACTCCAAATAATTAATTCTATAACAATACATCACTTCAACTGCATCAATGCAATAATATTTTTGTAGCATTATTATTTATTTGGTCATCCTAGAATTGCTCTACTTCTTAATCAGAGTTTCAGAGTCAACGGAAGACCTTGTTTTGCCTGAGACAAAGAACAATTTAGGGAACCTGGATCCCACTTTTCTATTTATAAAACCATCAGGTAGCAGATTAATATCTGATATTGGTAACAGGCAGCATCCTTCACTACCTGTGAAGATAGCACAATGATTTAGGAGTAAAAAAATATCTGAAATACACAATCCTGTCTTCTCACAGAGGGTAAATCCCTTCCCCAAGTATTTTCACCTGTCTCTATTCATAAGTGAGCCCCAAAGGGTTCACTGGTTATTTACCCCATAGAAGCATATCCAGGGACTTAATGTTTCCACCCAATTTCTTTCCTACTAACTTTCCAATTCTCAATTTAAGCTGAATTGCCATGCTCTTGTATCAGCAACTACCTTGTTCTCTGGAGAAAACAACTGTAATTACCACAAAGACCATGCTAGTTTTCTTCCTATGGGTTTGTCTGTTTATTTGTTTCTTAGGTTGAACCTCTAATAATTCTAAAATATAAACTGCAGCTCCAAAGAGCTATAGAACCCAGGTAGAAATTGTATTTACAGTTTTCTCACCACAATTATTGGTTAAGGCTCTTCTCATCCTAGAATACTTACATTTTCCATTGTGACACTGACAATTTTTAAAAATTAACTTATGAGCCAAACATTCTTAGACTCTTATTTCACTGGTACTTCATAATAAAATAGGTTTTCATCTATGCTATACTTGTAAGCAAGTACTCATTCCTAAGGACAATATAGCTGGTAGTTGTTACTGGCACATTGCAGGTCTTATTTGAACTCCTTATTCAATTTCTGAGTTTACAAACACAAAAACAATTTCCCTTGCAAGTGAGCAGAAGTGGTTTACCATTGCTAAAATATTTTTTGACTTCCCAATTTCGCCTTCAACCCTAGTATATCTTGGAGCTCTCCCATCCAACTACTATTTCGCTTCTGAGTCCAGATATGTTACATGACTTCAGTATTATGCTTTATACATCATGTCTATAAAATTTAGAATTATCAACAAGCCATGATTAAACCATGGCTCTGTGTGTTCACTTCAGTCCGATCTTAGAATCCTCATTGCCAGGAAATCCCCATATTGTATCTGTCATTCACCTTTGTTAAATGCTGTCTCTTTAAGGGTTTATTGCCTTGTCTCCCAAGGTCATTCTTACATACCTGGCATCTGTCTTCTAGTTCCTGCCTCCTGCAAGCCATACTATTATCAGTGTTTCTTAATTTTAGCAACTTTAAGGCCATGCTGGGGAATTCTGGGAGTTGAAGTCCACACCTCTCAAAGCTGCCAAGTTTCAAAAACTGCTCTGTATTATTTCTGCTTATTTCTTATTCAGGACAATTGATCACTACACTGAAATAGTTTCCCAGACTTGATTTCCCCCAAGAAGGCCTGATTTAAATAGCCGAGACTTTGATTTTGAAGCACTGTTTCAGGCCCACTTTGCTCTTGTTAGAGAGACCAGAGGAACCTTAACTGATTAAATGAACCATTCAGACTTTCCCTGATGTAAAATCCGATAAGCTCAGTTGCCCCTGAAAATCACCTTTAATGATCCAGAACATTAAAGTTGTTATATGATGGTAGAGAAGTTCAATGATGAGGAAATAAAATAATTGGCCAAAACTACAACCATGGAGCCTGAGACCCATCAAGAGAGGATTTTTTCCCCTCAAGCTCCAAATCTCTTGGAATGAAATCTGCAAAATGTTAATCTTATATTTTCTTTCTTGATTAACAACCTGGACTAAATTCCAGTGCCCTCAAAAGTTGGTCTAAATCAAGGAAGTGATCTGCCCAGGGGTGGGTTCTAAATATTTTCAATACCGGTTCTGTGGGCGTGGCTTATTTTGTGGGCGTGGCTTTATTGTAATGTGACAATTATTTAGGATTTAGCAGAGGTACTGGTCTACCAGGCTTTTAACTGCTTGCAGAGCTGTACCGATCTACCCATTTATTTTTTGCAGGCACTGGTCTACCCATTTATTTTTGCATGCACTGATCTACTCATGTATTTTTGCAGGCACTGATCTACTCATGTCGTCACCGCTACCGGCTCGGAAGAACCGAGCCAAACCGGGAGGAACCCACCACTGGATCTGCCACCAACCACATGGTATAGGGAGGGAAGGGTTCAAATCCATAGCTAGTTCTGATGTAACAGTTAAGATAAAGCTTATGGTGAGCTCTGGAAAATTAACATCTACTCCAGTGGTGGGTTTCAAAACTTTTTACTACCGGTTCTGTGGGTGTGGCTTGGTGGGCGTGGCTTGGTGGGCGTGGCAGAGGAAGGATACTGTAAAATCTCCATTCCCACCCCATTCCAGAGGAAGGTTACTGCAAAATCCCCATTTCCTCCCAATCAGCTGGGACTTGGGAGGGAGGGCAGTCAGAATTTTTACTACTGGTTCTCCGAACTACTCAAAATTTCCACTACCGGTTCTCCAGAACTGGTCAGAACCTGCTGAAACCCATCTCTGATCTACTCTGTCTTTTTGCAGATAGCTGCACAAAAGAGTAGTTTTACAGAAGCTGCACCAGATTAATTGGACTGTCCCCTTTTCTCAATTATGGTAGCAATGGGAAGAATCATGCTATACAGTGCATGCCCCCTTCTTCTGTGTGGTGATAGTAAGCTAGTAAGTGGGGAAACAATTTTTTTTAATCCGCTTATGAGGAGGATTGCTTTTATTATGGGGCTTGCTAGTTTCAAGCTTCCACTTAATTAACACATTTCCCTGTTATTTTGATCTCTGTGAAGGCAAAACTGAGGATAAGAAAATCACTGCTGGTTTATAGTGCAATTCTAGCCTCATTATCCCTGCTATTATTGGCCCAGCAAATAATTCCCCAAGACTTTGGTGTCTGTCACTGGTGTATTTCTCCAACAAAGAGGTGCAAGATGTGGATTGGATCCATTTAGATAAGGTTTTTTAACATCAATTGAACTGTCTGAACTGTTCTCTGTGCTTCCTCTCTTTGGACTGTGGAAAAATAGGGCTAGAATGGATTATCTAGATGCCCCACTGGAGTGCAAATTCCAACATTGTTTGACTTGCCAAAGAAATGTGGTCATAAACAAACTCAGTTGGAATCCAATGTCATGCAAATACAGATTTTAACTTAGCATCTGGCATATTCCAGTATTCTAATAATCAACCCTTAGTAGAAAGGAACATCTTATCGCAAAAATCTCGGCTGCTACTTTCATCTGAGGCAACTCAGGAATCTCAGGAGGAAACAGAAGTTCTCTCAGAGGCTGTGCTGAAGCAACTGACACTGTGAACAACATGCAGTGAATTGCCCAATCTGTTTCTTTATGCCTAGCCAGTATATAACAAATGTGGTCTGTGCCTTTGACCTCTGATATGTCAGGTAGATAAACTGCACCATTTCCTCCCTGACATCTAAAGGGACTAATACCTTATACCCCCTCTTAACACTATCCCATACACAACTGAACTTTAACCAGCCGCTCTGGGCAGACCACAGGTTTAACTAATTCACACAATCTATGTCATCCTGTAAAGTTTAAGTTTTTAGGTTTTTAGGTTGTCACTAGTGCACTGCTGGAGATCTTCTGGTTCTGTGACTATAGGATATAAACTATAAGCAGCCATTTCAACTGATGGTACATTTCCTTTATCTGAAGATAATTTTATGGCTGCTGTGGTCAGTGTATTTGCTGCAAACATCTCATCCTCTTTTGTATAAACTACTTTGAGTTCATAATTCTAAACTATGGCAACATTCTTTGGAAGCAAGCAGGAATCCGCCGCAAAGGCTTTGTACAAAAGAAACAATCGCCATCCTACTAAGCACATATTGATAAAAGTTTATCAAAGGTGAAAACAATAGATATTCACCAAGGCGCCTTGGTGGTGCAGGAGTTTAAACTGCTGTTAAAGTAGCACTTAGCTGCCAGCTGCCTGCAATTACTGCGAGTTCAATTCTCACCAGGCTCAAGGTTGACTCAGCCTCCCATCCTTTCGAGGTAGGTAGAATGAGGACCCGGTTTGTGGGGGCAATAAGCTGACTTTGTATAAAACAGAACACCGCTCGGGTGGGGCCCAAAAAAGCCCTACTAAGCAGGTATATACAAAAGTATGAAAGCTATTGCTTAATGCATTGTAAGCCGCCTTGAGTCTCCGGAGAAGGGTGGCATATAAATCGAACTAACTAACTAACTAACTAACTAACTAACTAACAAATAAATGCAACTATTATTATTAGGCCTGAAACTAGGTCCCATTTTTGACATGTCCATTTCTATTTTTAACTGTAAAATGTGATCAAAGTTGTATAAAACTGGCTAATTAATTTATCTAATGTCTGTCAGTGTGGAATACGCCAATACCAAACTGCATCCCTTTTGAGCAGGTTTCTATGAGGTATGTCATCGTCGTCAGCCATTCAGTTGTGTCCAACCCTCAGCCACTCTCCATGCCCCTCTGTCTCGCATTGCCTCCTTCAGATCTGCCATGGTCATCTCAGTGTCATCTTTTATAGTGACCAGCTAGGTGCTAGGACAGTCTCCTTCTGCTTTTTCCACTGTTAGCACTAATTCTCTGGATATGTACGGTGCCAAATACTGCACCGTCCTAAAATGCACTAAACACCTTTGGGTGTGGTATTTTCCTAATAGCTTGCTGTTAACTGTCATCTGGACTGTCCCCATCTTTGGAGATGCGTTCTGTAAAGCTTACACCAGGGGTGTCAAACTGACGGCCCATGGACTGGATGCAGGAAAAATTTTGTGATATGTCAATGTGATGGCAACACATCTCAAAATTAGCCAATGCTGTTTCTTTGTAGTTTGATCATATTGCCAGCGATAGTGCAGACTACTTGGATGTAACCACATATGTCCAGTTCTTTTGCTAAAATATCTCATCAGCTGACTTTATACCAAAGGACAAATAGTCCAAGTAAAGCCCAATCCAAGGGGATTTGACTGTCTGCAACTCTGCAGATTTGTTGGCAAGCAGCACTTGTTAATGCCCAACTTTCTCATCTAAAATGGTAACAGAAAGAATCCTGGAAAGTGAGGAAGCTGAGTTAACTTACAAAATCTGCATCTCACTCCCAAAGGCACCCTAAATTTGTATTTGAGACATGAAGTCTTCTTCTGCTCTGACTGAATTCATTAATCTGAATCTATCCAAGGCCAAATCACACTTTCAGCATTCTCTTTTTCAAAATGGCTGAGCATACATCGCAACACGGTTCTGTCCTTTATAAGCAATTCTGAAAGTTATCTGAATTTACACGCTTGAGAAAATCTTTTTAATTCTATAGCACATGAGTCAATATTTTTTTCAGCTCCTTGAGTACTGGCAAAAGGAAAAAAATATTGTACGTGTCTCAAAAGTAATGTCCTTCCTTCTGACAAAATATACAGCCAACTTTTCTTTTATTGTGTGCAGTTTTTGCTTATCTGCCTCCTGTGTAAACTGAAATGTCACAAATCTCCTGTGCCCTTTTGTCAACCAAATGCAAAAACAAGGCATGCTGAAGTTGTTCTTTCCACTCAGATCTGCTAGCAGTCAGATACAACAGAAATGCCTGAAACCATTTATGCTAATGTTCTGCCATATTTACTTTTGTTTCCAGGACTCCAGAAGTTGGAAGTGAAGCCATTTAGAGAGTTCATTCACTTCTGACATCACATAACATTTGCTGAACTCCCATTGACCTGTGGATTTACCTGATGTCTGAGATCCACAGTGAAATCTTTTCCTATGATAAACAACTTCCTTTATTTTTAGGAAGACAGCCAATTGTACACAGCAAACTAGCACACATAAAATAGCCAGATCTACAAAAACAAATATGGTCAATATAGTATATCAGTGGTGGGTTGCTCCCGGTTTGGTCACGTTCTATAGAACCGGTAGTAAAACCGGCGGGAGGCTCCGCCCACCCACCACAATGTTATCATGTGTGTTCTGCGTATGCGGCTCACGCTCCCACTGCGAACCGGGAGTAAAGGTAAGTGGAACCCACCCCTGTAGTATATATAAATAAATAAGGCTTCTTTAGAACAGCAGCTTAAGTGGCCGCATCTGCCGATTTACTCCTTAAAAACATAATGGCCTTTATTCCAGGGGTCACCAACGTTCACTACCAGGCGACGACCTATTTGGAACTGGACAGTGCAAGTGGTGGGCCGGTGCACACACATGCATACAACAGCTTCACTTATGCGAGTGGTGGGCTGGTTTCCCTCTCCTCCCCCCAGCTGGGTTGCCAAGCCACAAAGATTGGGGACCGCTGCTTTATGCCATAACCAGACATGAAGCCTCTCTGTGTTCAAAATGGCTTATTTGCTTAATTTGTATCCCACCTTTAATATTTTTACAAATAACTCAAGGAAGCGAACATATCCAACACACCTTCCTCCTTCCTATTTTCCCCACAACTCTGTGAGGTGGGTTGGGCTGAGAGAGAGATTGGCTGGTATTCTCTATGTCTATTAAAAACTGCATCATTGGATATTCAAATCTGAGTTGCAAAAAAAGAAGCTCTCCAGAGAAGATGAAAGGCATAACATAAGCCTCACTCATACTGCCCAGTTTCACAGTTACTGTCATGGAACACTTTGATCTTTGTCAAGCGTCAGACAAGCCATAGATGGCTTAGCAAATGCCACCATTAACAGAAATCCAGAAGACAAAAGTCATTTTGGCATTAGCCCTTGAAGGAAAATATATTTAATGATTCACTGCAAATTCCCTGAAACTTGAGCTTTTGGCCCAAAGAATCTTTAGTTGGGACTTCAGTCAATTATATACCTGAGGGACATCCAGTAAAGTGCAGATATTCTTGCCTAAAAACTTAAGACTAAAGGAAATGTTAGCCTCTCTACAAGAATATAGTACTGCTACAATCAATATTCCCACAACCAGTCTCTCTCTGATGACTATCTGAGATGATGGAACATCATGTCTACAATTCTCTGCTCTACTGGTTGCCCCAAATATTGGGGACACCCAACTTCTCAAATAGTAAGTATAGATAAATAAGGGCTTCCTCTCAGGTGTTCAAGATACACACAATGCCATTATCCTTGTTTTAAATTCACAGTCATGTTGTGTAAAAAGTTAGCACCCACCCCACTCCTAGAAGAATGAAATATTCTAGGAAATATTAAAAAGGCAGAACATTATACCTCCCTAGGTGAGAAAAGGAGAAACGTGGTCTTGGAAAGCAGCCCCCACCTTTGTTAATAGTCCCATCTACAACACAAAAGACCTTCACCCTCAAGATATAATAGGATTAGCCCTCTACCCATCTCACCACATGGCACCTGGTAAGGTTACATCACCCAGCGGGATTCAACCAAGTTTGGGACTCAAGACAACCTACAAATTGCCCCTGCATGGCCTCATGGGAGTCTGACAACCAATCAGAATACATTTCTTTCACAGGAACAGGAAGCAAGTTCAAAGCCCAAGAGAGGGTATAAATATATCTCACTCTCCACTCCATGTGGTCGGCTACCCAGGTCTTCAAACCATGTTGTCCTGTCTACCATTAAATCATCTTTTCAAACAGTCTCCATGTTTCCAGTGACTTTCTCCCCACTTGGAACTGAACCCAGATGGACATTTCTTCCAGCAGTTGTAACCCCAAAAGCACATTCCCCAAACACAATATCACAGTCCAAGGAGTCTTTTTCTTATAGCCCCCTCTCGATGCATTTTGGTGGTGGCATCTATAAAAGTATCACAGATAAAGGAGGTAAGTCTTCGTCAAGTTAGCCTTCCTTAGTTATCTGACATAGGGAGCAAAATAAAAACAAATGGTAGCTCTGGGTATCCAAGCGTAGCAGCAGATTGGACTACGTGACCTTTAAGATCTGTTCCAAGCTACTCTAATTATCTCGATATCTCTCTAATGAAATGATGAACGTTAGCTTAGTAATCATGATAACGTGCTGGGTTATTTTTGTTAGGTGTTGCCTATGGGCAATCATTTTTAGACCATGTTATCTATTGAAGAAAGAGCAGAATTAAGTAATTTTGTAGGAGCTGAATACATGATACAACATGTAGGGATGAAGAATGCAGTTCTATGGGAAGGAATGAGCAACTGGAAAAGATCAGATGAAAACAATAATTTCTCTCTCTAAACACATTCTCAATCTTCTCCCTTTTCCTTTTCACTTATCTTAATTCTCAACTGTAATCAAGTTTGCGTCCCTATTCCTACTCACTTTCACTTGATGTCTTTGTTTCCATACTGTTACCCACTGCAAGGTCCCTGGGAGCAGAAAATTATATTGTTTATGCAATCCTCCTGAAAGACAACCCATATGGGCTGGAAAATCCTCAAATCCAACACAAAGCAAGGACACCAAGTTGTAGAAAGTGATGATACAGGATGGACAATGCTGTTCCAATGTCATATGCATATGTATAGGGAAGCTTAATCAAATCCTGGCTTGAGTTGTACAGATTCATTGTAGGCAAAATACAGTTTATAAAGCATAGTGTGTTGTTTGTTCACTATATCTCACTTTACTTCACCTTCTGGTCAAGCTGTTTTCTTTTTTTTTAATCCAATCTTCGTCACTTGATAGCATCTCCAGTTTTGCCCTTTCAATTCTCAAACTGTTCTTGCAAGTCCAGCTCAGGTTTCCAGTGAGGTAATCAACAGCACACAGATTCAAAACCCTTTCAGAGCTCCCCTTGATCTCAGTTGACTCAAGGAAACCGCAGAGATTGAGCTTCTCAAAGGTCACATTCTCTTCTGTTCCTTTAGATCAAGTTACACCATATATTAACCACAGTGGACTCAAGTTGGCATTTTATATAGCACTTTGTTCACTTACATCAAAGCCTCCCATTCTAACAACTACAGGTTTTTTATGATAATCCTTTAAAAGCACACTTTCAAATACACATCCCCCCCAGTGGTGGGATTCAAATAATTTAACAACTGGTTCTCTGCCCTAATGATTTCTTCCAACAACCAGGTCACCAAACTGCTCAGAAAGTTAACAACCGGTTCTCCTGAAGTGGTGCAAACTGGTTGAATCCCACCACTGATCCTGCCCCTTTGTCAAACTGGAGGTGACCAACAAGCCAAGCCACAAACTACTGAATATTTACATTACAATGAAGCTACAATCACCTCCACACATCAATTCTTCCCCAATCCCTCCCAAGCACTTGGAAACCATCTTCACTGCTGACTTTGGAGAGCTGAGAACAAGCAGGGACTATGATAAATCTGTTCAGTCCTCCTTTCAGTAAAAAAAAAAACAAAAAACAGAAGAATGTCAAAACTAGGAGTAACAAAAATCTTGTGTGTCCTATTACACATAGGTAGGGGGAAAATGCCTTCCTGACATACTGTGTGCATTGTGCCTGCTGATTTGGCCTAAAAATTGAGCTGTGGCTCAAGAGGAAAGCTATCTTCCAAACAACTGTCATTCCTCCTGCATATAAAGTTCCTTTGGAAGGCTTTGATGCCTATGGTGCTTTCCCCATCAGCTGCAGCCATCACGTATACATTGATGGAGGGTTAGGGAGAGTCACGCTGACATATGCCTAGAAGCTGGGAGCAGATCAGGCAAGAATCTGGAACTTTTGTGATTTGAAATGTATTGGAGGCACGGTCAGCTACTGAAAAAGGAAGATGGCATCTCATCCCACTGCACCAGCTCAGATGTAGTTCACCGATCAAAACAAATAAATAAAATATTAAAATTCTCAGATTTGTAGTTTGCCCATTTTTCTGAGCAGAAGTTGTCTTTATTCTGATTGAGGGAATAAAAATTTGTATGAAAAACCTGAAAAATAAGTAGATTGACCCATGAGTATATAGGCAAGTCCTAGCTTGTTGCATTACACTTTGCGCCTTGAATAATCTTTGGCTCGTCCTTCATCACTTCCTTCTCCAGTGGCAGATTTTCAGCAAATAGTAGTTTAACTGGTTTGAGTATTATGTGGGAATCACATAGAGGGCTTCTTATTAATTTTTGCTTTGGATCTGAACATCGCTTCAATGAGCTAAAAATCCTAGCAGATTCCTGATGTACAGATATTTGCCCAATAATATTTTATGGGATTTTTTTGGGAGGGAGGAGAGTTTGAACCATACTGTATGGACTTTGAAAATTTCACAAAATCTTTCTTTCTTTCTCTCTTTCTCTCTTTCTTTCTTTCTTTCTTTCTTTCTTTCTTTCTTTCTTTCTCCTTCCTCACTTCTCTTCCCTTGCTTCCTCTCCATTGTTTTTCTTTTTTACTTTCATATTTTGTATCTTATCTATTTTATAACCCTACCAAAAAATGTTAAACAGAAAATTTCACACTCCAATACCACACCATTTTGAGATCCGATCCCACACAAAACATTTGACTGGATTTCAGCCAAGCCTCTGTGTGTGTGTGTGTGCGCGCGCGCGCGCGTTTTGGGCAGGCCAAAGAAAAAGCATGAGCACAGGGTTTAAATTGTTTGTAATAGTTTTGGAGTTGATATAATTATAGTGGAGAGTTGAGCCATTTTACCCTTGTTATCCACAGCATTATTTAATCTCTACAGTTAATTCAATTAGTGGAAGCTAGTTATTAAGTGGTAGTTCAACTGTTGCGGTGAAGAAAGTACCAAAACCTGCAACTTTCCAAAGCTAGTGGAAAAATTTTAGAACAGAGTTCTTTTCTGATTTTTATCATGGGTGTTTGGGAGACCAGAGCAGATTTACTATTAAACCAAGCAAGAGTGAAAAGGGCTGGTAGCAAGAAGCAGCAGCAAATCAATGACATGATGGTTGTATTTTAACTATTGGGGACAGGGTTAATGAGAAATGTTTACAGGGGTTTCTGTCTTATGGCAAAATAATATAACCAGTTTGAAACACTAAGTACACTGAAAGGAGCAAGGGAGAACCCTTTGATGTGTCACATCAGGGATATATTCAAACTTGGATCTCTCCAACCCTAACAAAAATCTTAACTATTGTTTCTGGGTGTGTGCAGATGTGTGTAGAAAGTTAGCACCCACCTCTTTCCTAGAAGAATGAAATATTCTAGGAAATATTAAAAAG
This sequence comes from Ptyas mucosa, assembly GCA_012654045.1. NCBI lineage: Eukaryota > Metazoa > Chordata > Lepidosauria > Squamata > Colubridae > Ptyas > Ptyas mucosa. Next base: position 10,839,387 of record WNWU01000017.1, on the reverse strand, counting down.
GCAGAATATTTCCCCTAAAAGAGAAATAAAAATCTTAAAGGAAACAAAAACAAAAGATCCCAGCTCCCTGCCCCCAGCAGATATTTTGGTGCCAGCTTATCTACAAGGCAAAAGACTGGGCCAGTCTATCTATGAAACAAAAGACCTCAGCTCCAGGATGATGGGATTATCCTTCAGGGCAAAGCCATTCAGCCACAATAGGAAATTGCCTCAACCAAGTCTGGGACACAGACAGCCTACAAAGTTACCTAAGACCCCTCCCCCCTGGGAGTCTGACAGCCAATAGGATACTTGTCCTTGCCATAGGAACAGGAAGCTCTAGTTCAAAGCCCAGGAGAGGGTATAAATATATCTCTCTCTCCACTCCATGTGTTCAGCTATCCAGGACTTCAAACCCATGTTTCCATTGTCTTTCTTCCCACTTGGAATTGAACCCAGATGGACATTTCTTCCAACATGTGCATGTACAATAAATTTGATCATTTGTTTCCAAAAACTTCATCCATTCAGTTGCTAACAAATTACTGAGACATTTTTAAAACACCATTTAAAATTCTGTTGCACAGCCAGGCTTGTTCTGTAAAAGAAAACTTAATGTTAATGTTAATTAATATTTTTTTAATTTCAGTCCTGAAAGTGGACAGCTACCCTCCAATCTCTTGGTTGTTGCTTTCAAAGACCACGTGAGGCCAAAATTGAAAAGGGAGATTTAATTAGACTACCCTAACTTTTTCCTTTAATTCAATCCCTATTTTGTATCTTTAAAAAAAAAATACTATAGTTCCATAGTCAATGTACAATGGGGTGAGCTCCTGTTACTTGCCCCTGCTTCTGCCTACCTAGCAGTTTGAAAGCATGCAAATGCAAGGAGATAAATAGGTACCACTTCAATGGGAAGGTAACAGTGTTCTGTGCACCTCGGTGAATAGCCATGCTGGCCACATGACCACGAAAAATGTCTTAGCTAAGAAACAGAGATGAACACTGTGCCCTAGAGTTGGATACAATGGGGGAAATCTTACTGGCCTCATGATTACAGATAGTCCTCGATTTACAACAATTTGTTTAGTGACCATTTGAACTTACAACTGCCCTGAAAAAAGTGACCTATGACCATTTTTCATACTTACGACCGTTGCCACATCCCCATGGTCAGGTGATAAAAATGTAGATGCTTGGCAACTGATTCATATTTATGATGGTTGCAGTGTGCCAGGGTCACGTGATGACTTTTTGTGACTTTTTCTGACAAGCAAAGTCAATGGGGAAGCCTGATTCACTAACAACTGTGTTACTAACTTAACAATCGCATATTCTGAATAACAAAATAACAGAGTTGGAAGAGACCTTGGAGATCTTCCTAGTCCAACTGTGGCAAGAAAGGTCATAAAATGGGGCAAAACTCACTTAACAACGTTGTTTAGCAACAGTAATTTTGGGTGCAATTATGGTCGTAAATCAAGGACTACCAGTATAAGGGTGAAATGAAATTTTCTCCTGCTGACTGTATATTTGGGCATATGTACCTTTCTGTGGAAGAAAAGAGCAACGCAAAGTAAAAGCAAGTAACGGATGTATTCAAAGCCCTACCCTTTCTGTAAATAAACTTTTACAATGAGCTACAAGAAAGGCTACTATAGTAAGTATGTCAATTCTCAAGTGTTCCTGGTATTGTTAGGGCCTACTGTCAGATTTGTCTGCCAGTTTCCTCATTTGCCACTTTTTCAAGGACAGGAGCCCCCAAACACCAAGATCCCACCGGCTCACTTCAAGAAGGCGTCAGAGGAAGCTTCCAAGTAGCCTCAATAAGACTAGAACATGTGTTCCTCTCTGTCCCCACTCCTGTTCCTAATTGGAAAGCAGTGACTCTTCAGTCCTTTAAAAGAACTAAGCTTCTTAAAAATTAACTAGTAAGATTAACTATGTGAGATAACTGAGCACTGTTTGTTTTCTTTGGGGATTACTGGGTTTCCTTTTGGAGGGAAAAGTTCACTCTACAATATTATGCTATTCTCTGTACAAAGTTCTCTTAATGGGGAAAATGATAGAGATGGCCTTGACGGAGAAAGGGAAGATCCATTACCAAGGCAACAAAAACAGGTAAACATTGCTTAAGCCCAAAGAAGGAGAGAATTTTACAAAAACATGTCGAGATAGATAGGCCTGATTCACACAAATATAAAAGAAGGGAGGAGGAAAAGACATTCAGACTTGCTAAATTCTGTTACTATAGCCGATCTTAATTAAAAAATAATAATTTTAGGTCTATGTGGAGTCTGTTTTTTGATCTGGTTTACCTCAAAGGGCTGATGTTTCAACAATATCTATACAAGTCTGTGGGATAAAAGTCAAGGGACAAATTATACTATGACAACTGCTGCACCCTAAAAATCCAACGAATGAGTTGGGAGAATGTCATGTCCAGGCAAAATCAAAAGTGGGGTTACACTTTAAGCTCCATCTCTTACATCAGATCACCTTCTTCTGAATATCTCCTCAGTGCACATGATCGTCTGTGAGAAAATCCAGCAGGCCATCAACTGTTCAGGATATGCAATCATGTTTTCTGGTTGACAGGAAATAGTTATAATCCCTTGCAGAATAACAAAATTGGAAGGGAACTTGGAAGTCTTCTAGTCAACCCTTTGCTCAGGCAGGAAACCCTATACCATTTCAGGCAAATGGTTGTCCAGTCTCTTCTTGGAAACCTCAAATGATGGAGAAACCAGAACTTCTGGAGGCAAGTTGTTCCACTGGTTAATTTTCTGTCAGGAAATTCTCTTCTCTAGGTTGCTTCTCTCCTTGATTAGTTTCCATCCATTGCTTTTTGTTCTGCCTTCAGGTACTTTGGAAAATAGGTTGGCCCCCTCTTCTTTATGGTGGTGTGAAAATATACTTTTCAACAGCCTTAGAATTCTACCTACCCACTCGTACCATCTTACATGCATTACATGCAATATGAAACGTAAGAGTTTGATTTGCTCCAGCCACTGGGAGAGGCGAATGAATAACAGGAAGAGAGGATGAGTTGTCAGAGGAAAGGGGTAAATACCAGAACTCTGGAGCCAGGCCAATTTGCCAGGCTGTGACTTGAGTACCCTAAGCAGGATTTAAAATGGAAAGCAAATACTTTACCAGAGCATGTATTTTGCTGAATTATTACAGTGCTACAATCCTTTTTAAAATAACTTGTAGATCAGTGCTTGTACAGACACAATTCCCTGAGGACTATAACCAAAGACTGGTACCACCTTTGCCGACCAGGACATTTTGTTAAACGGCATAAGATTTTGAGAGCTGCAGCTCCCGTCAAAAGACAAAAACTTTTACCTTTTAATAAAAAATCATGAGTCAAAAAACCAGACCACAGCTCTCCTCCTACCATGTCAGGAAGAGAGAGAATTTAGTTCTTCTTAATAAAAATAAAAATAATAATTCTCTGGGGGAAGATGTAAATACTAGAAGATGACCGTTATGAAACAGTTGTAATAAAGGAATTTATATTATGTGTTTTGTGTTTGTTATATTGTGTTGTGTTATAAATATTTTTTTTTTGAAAATAATAATAATAATTCTCTTACACTTCTCTTAGATCATGGAAGTGGTAAAATAGAAATAGACCCCCTGTCTCTGCCTGCAATACAAATAATCCTCGGCATCTGAATAGCACTTCCACACGTGTTCAAAGTGCATTCTCCTTACAACAAACCTGCCAATCAAGTCGTAGTTATTGTTCCCCAAGTGACAGAGGGCAGAGCATGAAGCTGAGCCTATTAGCTACCTCGTGAGTTTATTGGCAGATTCAAATTGGGAACTGGGAACTTCCGGCTTCGTAGCTCAGTTTATTCATCCACAAACATGTCAGTACTCAAACCCAAGTTCAATGAACTTCCCTCATCTCACCAATAGAGCTTTCAAGGTGATCTAGGAAAAGATCACCTTATCCTTATCCTTAACCTTATCTACAGCAAAATCTTGGGGAGGTTTATTTTGTCCTTTGCACCTCAGTCTCTGCCAAAGAAAGCTCCTCCAGCACTTTCATTCCCATTTCATTCCTATTGCTGTAGGAGGAGGCAGAAGGAAACTTATGTGTTGTTTCTTTTTCTTTTTCTTTTTTTAAAAAAACCCTCTTCATTAAGGCTCGTCCTTGCTTGAGGCAATGAAGTGTTGATGGTTTGAGAGACGCTCCTCTAACATCAGTGAGTCATCTCCCTCCCGACTGATGTCAGAGAGGCCTTTGTGCTTCGCAAGGATTGGCTGTGCCTGGCTCATAGGGGCTGTCTCATTGGAAAGGTGAATGTGCACAGAAGCAGCTGTGGAGGAGTGTGTACTCATGCATGTGTGCAGTTAGAGTGTCTGCAGCAGGCACAGACAGTTGGGCTTGGCCAGAGCAGAGGTGTTTTGCTTTGTTTAGAAAGCACTGAGAAGAAGACAGCAACAGGGGTTGGCTATTTCTGAGAGATTCCTCGGATTGCTTATCCAGGAAGAATCTGAGAAAAAGGGAGGAGGAGGAGGAGGAGGAGATGGTGGGGGGAAAGAGGCTTTGAATTTTTATTTCTTTTTCCTGAACTGCAAATTAGCTTGGGACACCTGAGCCTGCTATGCCAACTGAACTCTCCCACATGGTGAGAATGCATGCCATCTCTGATTTCCCCTCCTCGCTGACAGCACGGCTTCTCCACAAGGGTCCAGAGTACCTTCGCAAGCAGATGGAGGCAGCCAACCCTAGCAGGAAGAGCGCCGTGGAAAGGTTGGCAGCAGATAAGGCCAAGTATGTGAAAAGCCAGCAAGTCATCAGCAGGAAACAAGTGCCGGCCATCACCCTCAGCTCAACTTCTGAGAGTAGCAGCGAGACTTGCTCAGTAGAAAGCAAGAAGGTCAATCGCTCAAGAGAGGAGAAGGACACGGCAGCCCAAGTTCCCACGGCCACAGAGCTGAGCCGGGCAGCCCTGCAAGACGGCCCTCCCACTGTGAGGCGCAACAGTGGTAAAAGGCAGATCCGACCAGATTCCTTGGTGATCTATCGTCAGAAATGTGAATTTGTCAGAGGTCAAAGTCAGGAGAATACTCGTGGAAATTTGGTCCGGAGGCTGTTCCACGGTTCCTTCAAGGAAAAACAGCTGATTTCTGAGGTGTCCAAAGTTGTTCTCAAGGAGGAAACTATTCCTGAAGTGGAAGGGACTATTGTGGGCAAAGATACAAGACATAGCTATGACCTAGAAGGACAGAATTCACCCACAAAGGCAAACCCAATGCCCTTTCTGGTCAGCAGATGCAAAAATGCCCTAAATGTGACTTCAGCACCTTATGATGTAAAGGAGATGAGGCAGAAAGGTCTTCAGAGATCTCAATCAGATATCAGTTCGCGATATTCAAAATCCTTCTCTGAATTTGACACTTTCTTTAAGAACTGTGGTCTTGAACCTGAAGTAATAAAAGATTTAGGCCAGGAGAATATTTCGGTGGCTTCAGACAACTTCTCATTCCATCTCCACAGCATCAATGGGGCAGCTTCTGAAAGTGACTTCACGAGACACAGCGATGAAGATGGACTCCTGGAGGAAGAGCTCACGGAACAGGTGCCTAGCGGCACCTCTGTGGTTGAACGCAATGCTCGGATAATCAAGTGGCTGTACATGTGCAAGAAAGCCAAAGAGGCTAATGTGATGATGCAAGACTTGGCATAAGGACTGCTTCCTTCATAGAGACACACAGGTCAGTGTAACATGAATGTATGTGCAAAGTGTATCCGTGCACCTTTGATATTACCATGCATAGCTATGAATATACTGAATAAGGTTCTTTCCTCTTTATCTCTCCAGCACCATGGAGTAAGGGATGGGGAAACCTACAATTTATCTTTACTATATAATAATATGTAATATATAAAGAATTATGGGCATAACATATGGCACCAGTGTTGATACTAATTCTTCCATTTGGGCCTTCCATAATTTTATAATGGTGAATGATTCCAGAAAGTTACAGCTGGTTGTTGTTGTTTTATGAAAGATTCCACAGTTTGAACTGGCCTTTAGAAAGTCATGGACTTTGCTAAGGAGAAATGAGAACCACCAAAGAAATTTAAAGTCAATATTTACACACATTGGGTCTGCCCTCTGTCTGGGAAACAGCTTATTTACAGCAGGTTGGGCCATGATAACAAAAAGCCTGGCCATTTGCTCAGGCGTTCATTTTATCTAATTAAGATAAGCTGGCACACATTTTGTCCTTTGCAGATGTCAACTTCGTCATCCCTCTACTTTCCTTTTTCTTATTTATCCCCTTTTAAGTTACCGCGGGGTGAAAAGCATTTGTGGGCCTCTCTTTTCCCCACTTTATTTCATTTGATATTAACAAGTGATAAGCCTTCCTCTGATGTCACAACACAACAGGTTTGGCAGCTATTTCCTGGCATTTCTCCTTTTTCCATTCTCTTGAGGAGTGAGTGGGACATCTCTTGCTGCTTCATTGCATTTATTGCTTTTCGCCTCAACTTGACTGAAGTTGGTTCACGACTGTACTGGTGCCAAAAAGGAGGGCTTAAATATTAGGGCTGCAAATTTTCTTCAGGGTTGTTGCTTCAGCTGGTGCCCCAATAAATCTAAAAGGATAGGTTCCCAGTCAAACAGGAAACAAACAGCATGATGTAGTGCAGTCTTGGGCACAGTTTCCTAGGAAGTAGGATACAGTGCATCAATAGGATTTACTTTTCACCAAATACACTTAGCATTTGGACTTTGCAAATAGCATTTGGACTTTGTAATGGCTTTTTAAAAACAGCACTTACAGAAAAGTGGTGTAGGAGTTAGAAGATCCATTTACAAACCTGAATCTTTGTTATACTGTACTGATTTGGCAATTTCTCTGTCCTTCACTGAACTCTAAGCACTGACCTAGGATTTAGCAACTGGTACATCAAGGCAAAAAAATCAAGCAGTTTCAATCAGTCGTAACAGGTCAATGATGACAAATATCACATAGAATCCTTTGGGCAATTGAAATAAATGGAAATTAAGAAGTTTACACTCCCTGAAGGAAGTGTGCTATTGTGCATGGGACACTTTGCATGGGTTGTGACTATCCTACTCTTCAACAGCTAGGGATGTGCTTGTGTTTTTCTAACGGGTGTTTACTGAAAACACAGAGTGTTGACTGGCTGTCCCAAATGCAGTCATCGAATGTGGATACTTGCCATTTCAGCAGCGGTATTTCTGGTTAAACATACTGAGATTAAATAAGTTAGTTTACCAAATAAACTTACAAAGTAAGAGACCCCAGTTAGCATCTTTTGGCCATGAGAGACCAATCAGTTGATGTGCCCTTGAGCTAATTTAGCCATAACAATCTGTTCAGATGCTAGGCACATCATAAAATACAATACAAGCAAACATATATAGTGAGATAAGTGTATTGTACATTATAAGCAACCAAGCCCTATCTAAATCTTTAGAAGGGCAACTGTCTTGGTCAGGATCACTCCGAGATAGCATGTTACTTGAAGCAAGTCTCAGATGGCATTTCCTCTGGAAACTGACCAAGCAATGTTGGCATGAAGCAGAAATGCCTGGCAGAGAAGCAATAACTAAATAAATAATGAATAATTTGCTGCTCTGTTCAAGGAGGTTATCTCATTGCCTAATTATAAGGTGGCATTGTCTAGAGCCATCTTAGCTTGAGGTTCAGCCACTAAGGAATTTACATTTGGTTAAGATACGATAATGTTTGTTCATGAAGAAATGACCCCATAGCTTAACAGAAAAGTCCTGGCAGTATCATCTGGAGCGGTTTTGTTTAAAGAGAAAGAGAGATTTGATAGCATCTGAATAGAAAACCAAGATCTTAATTATTCACCAGTACTTCATTCTTGGCAGAAGGAAAATAAGTGAAATTTGATTTCCTTGATTTTTTTTAAAGCGTGACAACATAAATCTCTTTATTTTTCATCACAGGAAAATAGCAGAGTAGTTGCCCCCACTTACATTTCAATTTTTATCTCAGAAAAGAATAAGCCATACTAACTCCACATCTATGTATTTGATGATAGTCTCCTATCAGACAGTCTTATGAGCCCAATCTCCTAGACTGGCTATGCTTCAGCCAAAACAAGTCCAAAACTGCTCACTAGTACCATCTGAACCAAGTTGTAGGTAATGCAAAACTTCTTATTGGCTAATGCCTAGATATTGATGAAGTTTATAAGAACTATCTGGTTTAATCACTTACTACTGATAAAGAATAAAGATGGTGAGGAATGAGATCATGTTTAAATCCAAAATTCTAGCACAGGAACCGGTGGTGTTTTAGCCTGTGTGTAGCCATCTGAAGGTATCTGCCAGAACAAGTGTACCAACCACAAACAGAAATTAAAATCAAAACTAAAAAAAATGCACATGCATCTTTCACATACTATATACACTGGAAAGGTTTTTTCTAAACTCTAGTGTTTTGTGGGGAACAACTTTGGAAAGAGTTTATGGCATACAGGGTGGAAAAACTCTAGATCAGTGTTTTTCAAACTTGGCAACTTTAAGATGTGTAGACTTCAACCCTCAGAACTCTTCAGCCAGCATGGAGTTGAAGACCACATATCTTAAAGTTTCAAGTTTAGTCTGGAGCAAATAATACAAATCAAGTCTCATGTGTCCATTTGTAAGGAAACACCACTGAATTCAAGAAGATTGGCTTCTAAGTTCTTTTTCCTCATCTTTCCACTCAAACACACAGTTTCCAGAATGGTACTGTTGAGGAAAAGAATATTTGTTTGTTAGATTTTTATCTTATTTACTTATAAATAACTCCAAGTAGCAAATATACTTAATACTGCTTTTACTTTCTATTTTCCCCATCAACAACAACAACCCTGTGAGGTGGGTTGGGCCAAGAGAGAGTAACTGGCCCAATATCACCCAGCTGGCTTCATACCTGAGGCAGAATTAGAACTCACAGTCTCCTGGCTTCTAGGCTAGCACTTTAATCTGCACCAGACTAGCTCAATTATATTAAAAATTAATATAAACTGAGAATATATCCTGAACAGGGGACTCTTGACTGTCCTATGTTTGGAAAATCACATAATCTTTAGTTATTAGTTTTTATACTCTGTTCTGCCCTACCTAGATTCAGCTGTGATTTGTTCAATAAACCATAGTCATCTCATATATTTATAAGCAATTACAGATATCCTTAGGTTACAGTGGCAATTGGGACAGAAATTTCCATTGCTAAACAACATGGTCGTAAAGTGTGATATCGCACGACCTCATTGCTTCGCAACAGCAATGCCAGCAGTCTTGCTGATGTCATTAAGTGAGGACCTCACAGGTTCATGCAAAATTGGTGTACCTAAACTTGTTTAAATGAACAGGGGTTCCAGTTTGAGCAACAGCGTGTCTCCAAATGGCCCTAAATTCTAAGTGTTTCTTACTTGGAAATCTGCAGGGCAGAGTTTAGAATTCACTAGGAAATAATAAGACGAAATAAATCCATCTATAACAGAGGCCTGATTAATGGGTTTTTTTCTTTAACTTATCCCTGGAAATACATAAGTGAGTTAGGATACTGAGTTGTGTGGGTAGCAACTTTTCTAAAACCCGGATCCGATACATTGGGAAAAGAACACCAATCAACAGATGAGCGAAAGGAACACAGATAAATGAGCCAGTTCAGATGGTAGTTTCAGAATGAAATCTCCATCCCATCCTTTAAACTGACACTAGCATTGAAGGAAGTCTAGCTACAGCAAAATGGATCCCAGGAGAGAAAGCACTAAAGGAGATCAGTCATTCTAGAGGACCAAAAAAAGAGGATTAGGAGAAGGTCTGATTTCATAGTTTTGACCTTGCAGTCTTGCTTAAATCCTTTAGTGGAAGGCAGGTGTTCTGGTGCTTGGGGTGTTTGCTGACTAATCCAAAACAACACCAAAAGCCATCTAGGGAGTGTGATAAAGAAATATGGCAGATCGAGGCATCGTTTCCACAATTTTTCTAATGAGGGAATTTTTCATTTGTCCCTATCTTCCTTTGCAGAGAGATAGATCAAAAACTGCTTCTCCAATGTGAAATCTTCCCCATCTATTGATACAGCAACTCTTTGAATTTTTTTGGCTGGCATAAACACATTGTAAAGGATGCCAGGTTGAAAACAATCGAATAAAACCTTGCTCGGTTTTGCCAAAAAGATTGCAGTTTCTACATAGAGAGCCAGTTTGGTCTAGTGGTTAAGGCAACAGGCTAGAAAGCATGAGTTCAAGTCTGCCTTAGCTATGAAAAGCCAGCTGGGTGATTTTGGGCCAAGTCTCTCTCTCTCATTCTCTCTCCCCCTCCGACCCACCTCACAGGGTTATTGTGGTGGAGAAAATAGGAGGAGGAAGATGCGTTGGATATATTCACTGACTTGGGTTGTTTGTAAAAATAATAAAGGTGGGATACAAATAAAAAAAAATAAAGCTTTATTCTGAGCTTTTCTAAAGTATTCGAAACGGCAAAGCCTTCATCACTAACCAGTGCTTGACTTTTCATAGTCATATCTGATTGAGGGTAGCAGCTTGGAAAAGATGTGGAGAAGAAAATATGGTGATGGTTGAAGGGAATGGTTAAGAATTTTATTTTTTAATTTGCTTGTCAAATCAAGTTTTGCCCCCCTACAATTGGTATAAGCTACAGTTACAGATTTGAGGCTGGAAATAATCATTTTTGTGAATAGATACGTTATTCTGAAGCTCCTGCAGGATATAGAATTTTGCAACATTTAAAAGATTCTGAAGGCTGACCTCGGTGAAAAGTTTTAAGCATTGCAATAATCCATTATTGACTTAACCATGGTTTGTTAATTGAGCCACAAAGAGCTGAGTTCCCATAATATGCTAAGATGTCCGCCGTATTATACAATCCGCAATGGTTAAATCACACTTCACACTATGCTAAAATCAAACAAACCACATTTTGGCTTAGCATAATGTGTGAATCCAGTCTGTAAATATGTAACTCTGAGAGCCAGCACTACCAACAGGACAGCTCAAAATAGCGATGCCTTGAGAATGTTGTTGGTAGATAATTTCACTTTGTCCTTCAAAATATTAGAAGAGATATTTCTGATCTTTTGTTATTTCAGAGCAGCTCTTGTTAAAGTAAAAGCATACCATTTTTGCAATGAAGAATTCCAAATCCTTTACAAAATGCCCAATTTGTAATTCATCATTATAGTATTTATACAATTTGTTAGTCAGAGGATGAGCTGTAAGGAGGCTACTGAATCGTTTACAATCCTGCAATCCAGGCCTAGTTCTGTAACGCTAGGAACTTCCTGCTATGAAATAATACATCCTTGATTTCCTGCAAATATTGGCTTTTTTCCAAAGAGCAAACACAGTTGCCTGTACCTGTTAAGTTTTCTTGGTTGCTTCATTTTTAAAGAAACATAAGCAACAAACTAAAGCACCCTGTTATTAACACCAGCTGCCTGCAATTATTGCAGGTTCGAATCTCACCAGGCTCAAGGTTGACTCAACCTTCCATCCTTTCTAAGGTAGGTTAAATGAGGACCCGGTTTGTGGGGACAATAAGCTGACTTTGTATAAATATACAAAAGTATGAAGGCTATTGCTTAGCGCATTGTAAGCCGTCCTGAGTCGCCAGAGAAGGGCGGCATATAAATCAAATTAAAAAAAAAAACAGACCAGATTGTCACTGTGGTTAGAGAATGAGTGCAGATTGAAACAACATACTGGAGCAGTAGACTACTTTTAACTTAGTTAGCAAGATGGCCTCATTGTAGACATTTGGGATGAAGATGCTTGAATTATTCCAGTAGGATTTCTTCACATGCTTAAGGTCTTGACATCTTCATTCCCTGTGAGATTTTGCAAATTTTATTTCTATGCTGCATGTATAATACAGTATAATTAATTTAAACTTGTAGCAGTAACTCTTTAAACTAACAGAACAAAGTACTTTTTCATGATATTAAATGCTATGATAAATCAAGCTTGCAATTTTTATGTAGGACAAAGATGGAGATGTGATTCCCTTTAAATATGGTTAGAACCCCATCTTCCTTCTTGCCCCGTATATCATTAAGTGTGACAGGTATGGGGATAGAAACCAATGAATTCTAGAGAATCACAAATCCCCCACCCCACAAGATTGATGCAATAAGAAAACATTTCTATAGAGTCATATTGAGCCAAAATGCAGTTACATGTTAGGTGCAGTTACACCTAACGTGTTAATAGATAAAGCATGGTTCATGTAGGCCTACTTGCCCCTAACTCTGGCCCCCAAAATTACTGCTGTTTTGTTTTGTTTTGTTTTTTGCCTTGGTCCCTTATGAAGCTTCATCTCATTCCAGTCCATGAGTGAGCTTGGGGAGGAGAAACTCAACAAGTCACTTTGTTCAACCTGTGTTGCTCACCCATAATCAGGACATGCATGTCAGCAGTACAATATATGACTCTACAGGAAGTAGAATACAACTATACTTTGCTCAGATGTCTGCCTGCTTTTTCCCATCCCACCCTTTTACTTAAACCCTAGGAAAATTATAAGGAAGCCAGACTGAGTGCTTTTCTAGCACTTTCCTTTCTTCCCAATGTAGCTTTGGCACTTGTTACTGTCATGTTGTCATCTGGATGCAGGATTACAGAATAACAGAGTTGGAAGAGATCTTGGAGGCCTTCTAGCCCAACCCCCCTGCTCAGGCAGGAGACCCTACCATTCCAGACAAGTGACTGTCCAGTTTCTTCTTAAAAAACTCCAGTATTGGAGCACCCATGACTTTTGAAGGCAAGTCGTTCCACTGCTTAATTGCTCAGGAAATCTCTCCTTTGGATGCCTTCTCCAAGATCACCCCCATGGCTCCCTACAATTCGTCAAAGCTTCAAAATACATAGAAAGAGAGGGACTAGAAATAGGAGAAGATTTCACGCCAGCAGGCCAGTTTTATGCCACCTCAAGAATGGGAGGATGGCACTTCATCTCAACAATGAAGAAAGGCCCAAAAGATGATTATAGTGAGCCATTTACTCAGTCCCCATCTTTCAATTACACTTAACATCACATCAATCTTACATAGGTAGTCCCCTACTTAAAGCAATACATTTAGTGACCATTCAAAGTTACAACAGTACTGAAAAAGTGACTTATGACCATTTTTCCATTAAGGACATGGTTATCAAGATTCAGATGCTTGGCAACTGACTCATATTTATGACGGTTGCAGTGTCCAATGGTCATGTGATCACCTTTTGCAGACTTCTGAAAAGCAAAGTCAGTGGGAAAACCAGATTCACATCACAACCGTGTTACCACCTTAACAACTGCAGTGATTCACTTAACAACTGTGACAAGAAAGGTCATAAAATGGGGCAAAAGTCACTTAACAAATGTCTTGCTTAGCAACAGAAATGTTAGGCTCAATTGTGGTCATAAGTCGAGAGCTACTTGTACTTTTATCTACCAACTGACTTTTAAATTGTGCTGCAATTACTGTTTATCAACTGGTGAGTTACATTTGGAAAGCCAATGGTTTCTATTGATTTATCAAAAAATGAAAAATAGAAATAGCATTTAGACTTATATACCACTTCACAGTGCTTTTACAGCTCTCACTAAGCTGTATACAGAATCAGCCTACTACCCCCAACAATCTGTGTCCTCATTTTACCGACTTCAGAAGGATGGAAGGATGAATCAACCTTGAGCCAGTCAAGAGGAAACGTTACCATTATCGTTTCCCTTAGGTTTCTTTTTATGAGTTTTTGATATGTAAATCATTCTCAATGGGGGGCAAAACCCCAGCCACATGTACCAGATTTTGCTCACTGTTATTTCTTGTTCCCTTTCTTTCAGGATTCTGTCAAACATCTTTCCAGAAACATTTAATAAACTAATCAATTCCCCTGCAGTTTTAACATTCACTCTTAATCAGGGGTGGGTTCTACTTACCTTTACTACCGGTTTGCAATGGGGCCGCACACGCGCGCTCACTTTGCTCGTGCGCGTGCTCTTCTGTGCAAACACAGAAGCGTTTTGATGATGTCAGGGTCAGTGGGCGGAGCCTCCCACTGGTTTTACTACCGGTTCTATAGAACCGGTGCGAACCGGGGGCAACCCACCACTGCTCTTAATAGATAATAATGGCATCCTACCAATTATTAGCCATGGGTTCATTCTTCAGACGCATGTCAAACAACTGTTCCATAAGGAAATCACTTTCATATTTTAAAATTTTCCAGTGCTACCATGAACACCTGCAGCCCTACCACTTTTTGAACTTTCTTACAACATTTTTCCTTTTTTTCATTATCTTTTTAAAATTAGATACTAACATTCAAATTTTGATCACGTGAGCTTGGAGATGCCACAACAGTCAAAAGTGTGAAAAAATGGCCATAATCACTTCCTTCAGTGTTGTTCTAGCTTCAAACAGTCTCTAAACAAATGGTTGTAAGTCAAGGGTTACCTGTATGGTAAAAACAATCCAGTTCTTGCATACTGTGACTAGTTGAAGAACATTTTGTCTTTCTTTCTTCCAGGTCCATCCAATGCCAAGATAGTAGACAATGGCTGAATTTATGCTCAGAGAGGAACAAGGAACCTAGCAGGAAGTCAGATAAGGATCAGTGCTGCAATAATTTCGTGTGACTGCTCCTGAAATTAGAATAATTCACAGAGCTATAAACATAGCACTGTTTGAAGTTTATAATCAATGTAATGTATTCAGCTGTTATAGATTGTTTCTACATCAGGGCTCTCAAACTCCCAGTCCGTGGGCCGAATGCAACACGCACTGGCCACCCCCGCACCCAATTTAGCGAAGGGGGGGGAAAGTCCCGATACGTCACGTGATGCTGCCGTGATGTGAATTTGACATCCCTGCTCTACATTGAATACTGGTGAGTTAAGCCAGGAGAAGTTCTCTTGTATCTGCTGGAAATAGAATCTATAAATTCTGAAATTCAGGCATATCTCACCCAGCAGATGCTAAGCTCCTATTTGCAAGGGAGCTATTAACTAGTAGTTAAAGCAGCTTTCTTGCCAATACCTGTTAAATTCTGTCTGGCAGCAATTACCCACAAAGAATTAGTGGGTACTGGCCCCACCTACTCCAGACTCACTTCATTCTGCCTTTTCAGTTCAGTGCCACTCAGGTTCAGTGGGTTCTTGTGTTGCCTAAACAATTTCTGTCAAAAACTGAAAGGACAAAGGAGACAATCACACTGAGAACAAAAGACAAGCTCTTCTTGCATTCTGCTGGCTTTGACCTGAAAAACATAACTTTATGATGTGGAAGGAGTTGGCTTGCATAGTTACCTAGTATTGCTTGAAGATGAGCAATGTTGGGTGTTCCACCTTTGAAAAAGGAAAGTGGGAAACTTCACAGTGTTTGTGTCCGGACTGATACAGGTAGTCCTTGACTTATGACCACAAATGAACCCAACATTTCTATTGCGCTAGCAAGACAGTTGTTAATTGTGCTTTGCCTCTTATTATGACCCTTCTTGCCTCAGTTGTTAAGTTAACCACTGCAGTTGTTAAATTAGTAATAGGGTTGTTAAGTGAATCTGGCTTCCCCGTTGACTTTGCTTGTCAGAAGGTTGCAAAATGTGATCACATTATCCTGGGACATTGCAACGGCCGTAAATGTGAATCAGTTGCCAAGTGTCTGAATTTTGATCATATCAGGATGCTGCAACAGTCATAAGTATACAAAATGATCATAAGTCACTTTTTTCAGTGTTGTTAGAACTTTGAATGGTCACTAAATGAACTGTTATAGGTTGAGGGCTATCTGTATTCTCCTGTATGCTATGGTTTCTGAGAGAATAGCTTCATCTTTAAAGTTGCGCTCTTAATGGGTCAGAAATTGCTTAGTCGTGAACTTTTTATATTTACCGCTTAATATATATTTTTTAATGGGGCTCTCTTGTGAGCATGGATAAATCAAACAGATGCTGGCAAAACTGTAAATCTGTGTTGTTCAAGGGATATTCATTAAAGAAGTTGACATAAATTAAGCATTCAGGTTTTGTTTTGGTTTTAAAGAAAGAAATTACCTTTTACAAGAAAAGGCTGCCCCTAAAGATAAATTAAAGTCTTTCTCTAACACTTTCTGTTCTGTTGGTTTCCAGAGCATTATCTGATATCTGTCTTTGTATATTTATTTACTTGTTAGATCTGTCTCTTTCGAAAGCTCGTGGCAGCCCAAATAGCGATTTTTCCTGTCCATTTTTCTCAGGACCACAACTTTGTGAAGGAGGTGGGCTGAGTATCTGCCTAAAATTAGTCAACTGGGAATGGACCAGAGGTGGGTTTCAACAGGTTCTGACCAGTTCTGGAGAACCGGTAGCAGAAATTTTGAGTAGTTCAGAGAACTGGTAGTAAAAATTCTAACTGGCCCCGCCCCCATCTATTCTCTGCCTCCCGAGTCCCAGCTGATCGGGAGGAAATGGGGATTTTGCAGTAACCTTCCCCTGGAGTGGGAAGGGAATGGAGATTTTACAGTATCCTCCCCCTGCCACGCCCACCAAGCCACGCCCACAGAACCAGTAGTAAAAAAATTTGAAACCCACCACTGGAGTGGACCAGATCCTGGAACTTTTTGGTACCAGTCCATTCCATCAACACTGCATCTTATGCTGATGAAGAGAGCAATTGGGAATATTAGGCACTTCGAAAGGAAGTTATTTTTCCAGCAACTCAAATGCGTGAAGGCAGTTTGGTTGCTGTGATAGAAATGTAATGAAAATATGGACTTGGTATATCTGATTCTCATAGTATGATGAAGGGAACTTGAGCTTTTCTATCATGATTTGTACAATGCCAAATACAATGTTTTTATGGGGTTTATTTGCTCCTCTTCTTGTTAATTCATTATATTGTTATAAAACATTTTATAGACTTTTTGTAAAAGTGAATTATCCACTGCATGTGTGTGACATCGGAGTTGCAGTTATGTGCCCTTTCTCTGATCATGTCATTGACTTAAAGTGAATTGATTTGATTATTATCAGGGCATAGAGTACAAGCGGTATACTGTTCAAAAAAAGAACTGTGTGAACGTATAGTACCAGCTGCAATTGTTTAGTTATAGTACAAACTTCAATTATTGCTATTGTACAAACTTCAATTATTGCTATTGCAGTAAGTATAAATAGGTGGAAAAAAAGAGTAAGGACAGAAGAATTTAATGCAATTTTTGTTGTTGTTGCTTTGATTTCAAAAGTATAATCACTGAGGAGCAGTGGAGATAACAGAGTGGCTTGTTTGTGTCAGATGTTACGTTCAAAGAAAAAGTTTACCACTGACTAACCCTTCTGTTCAGATTTGATGATGAATGGATGAAGTGAGCAAATCTCCCAATGTTATGCTCTCCAAACCATGGCTTAGAATGTTAGGAAAATCTGGTTAAAGAAACTACTTGGCTATAATGTGTACTAGCAGAAGAATGCTAGTTTGTATTGGGTCTGAAGGCTCTTGAGACATGAACATAGCATGGACTGTGGGAAATGGGAAAAGTTTCCATTCATCCTTGGATTGTGATAAATGCAACAAACGTGTGGAAATGAATATTAAAATGTTTCTCGGCATCAATCTGAATAAAGCACCTTAACACAATGGCAGAGTGAAGCATGCGAGCATTTCAATGAAACGTCTTTCTCTTTTTTTCAGAATAGATGCATTCAATGAAGAGTGAATACAACAGAGAACGGATTTACAACAGCCATTTCCCACTTTCTTTTTCACCAAGGAGCAGGAGAATTTTTGTTGCTTCTTAAAGGATGAATTGAACCTGAAGCTCAGACTTAAGAAATGGAAGCTGATGCTTCTTGTTGTGGTTTAGAACAGAAAGCATGAGTCATGCATGGACCTCTTTTGATGTACATTTTCACAACAAAGCAGAAACTTACAGTTAACTGTCTCTGAGAGATAATTTCATTGTTTCCAACAATGAAAAGCATAATTTCTGTATAAGAAAACTTTGTGTGTCTGTGTTTCTCTGTGTGTGAGCATGTGTGTGTGTGTGTGTGTGTGGATCAGTAGTGGGTTCCACTTACCTTCACTACTGGTTCGGAACTGGGAACGTGCGCGTGGCACTTCTGTGCATGTGCAGAACCTTCTGCGCATGTGCGGAGCATCCATGATGATGTCCAGGCCGGTGGGCGGAGCCTCCTGTCACTGCCACTACCGGTTCACCTGAACCAGGGCGAACTGGTAGAAACTCACCACTGGTACGGATGGGTACACTGTATGAAACGTGAGAAAGGTACATGTCCCCTTTGTGGCTTGTATTTATAAGTTACTACAGTGATCGATATGGATGGATATTAACTTGTGGGACAAGTTAAATGTCTGGAAAAAATTCTCTCCAAGATTCTGGTCTAAATTGCTAAGTTAATGTTTACAGTGGAATAGCTAGGGTTTCTCTAAATATAGAAAGCTGCCTTTCAATTAGGCAGATTATCTGTCTGTCTGTTTGTCTGTCTGTCTACCTAGCCACCCACCCACCTACCTACCCTCTCAGTAGTAATTGAGATGACACATCACAGGAAGCCATAATAGTGGTTTTGCCTGGCTTGAATATGTTGTGCAAATTTAGACCTTTGAGTTTATGGAGCTTAGTGCAATGCTTGAACTGGAAAAGGCTTATTAAAAAAACAAACAAACTATAATATAAGCATGAGGCATGAACCTTGCCAGTACTGTCTTCAGCAACACACACACTCTAGGATTTCAGAGAAGAAACTTTGGGGTGCGGTCATGGGCCTGCCACCCAATTGCTTGACCCATAACTCTTCCTCCCCTTCCACTACTTCAGAGTCCTAAAAAAACCCACCCCAAAAGGTTCAGGACTGACTCAGATTAAAAATAATGTTACCCCAGAGCTGCAACTGGTAATCCAATCCAATGGTGGGATTCAACTGGTTCACGCCACTTCAGCTGAACCAATTGTTAAATTACTGGCTCGCCCCGCCCCTTGCAGAAGTCCCCACGCACTCTGTTTTAGCTCCCGGGGGGCTGCAGGGAGACCTACTAGGCCCAAAACGGGGCATGGATGGGCACGGCACGGTTTTTTTGCTCCCAAGGAGGCGGAGTGCTGCCTGTCACACACACCCTGGCCATGCCCACCATGGCCACGCCCACCATGGCCACGCCCACCCAGCTGGTCATTAAGGCAGAGAACCAGTTGTTAAATTATTTGAATCCCACCACTGATCCAATCCCAGTTCTCATGTCTTATATTCAGTTTTAATATGCCATAGTACTAAACAGTCACCTCCCCCTCCCGCAAGTAATGGAATGGTGCTCATTATTATAAAACAGCATTGCTTTTTTTTTTTAATGGTACAAGTAGGTTGCACGGGCAGATGCCTGGTTTAAACAAGCCTGCGGGCATAGAGCTGTCTGGGGTAGTTACAGTGTCTGTGAGAAGATGGTTTCTGATTGTGGTTTTCCAAGTCTGTTCCTCTGCCACCCGGGAATCGCTGGCTGTCATTTCTGTAACAGCAAGCAAGCAAGCGCAAACATGTCTTAACTCTGCTCTTTCAGAAAGACAGAGAAGACGGCTTCTTCTTCCCCAAGTTGGCATTCATATATAGCAAAACTGGCCATATCTGTCTGTCTGTCTATCTACGTAGATAAATAGATAGCAAAGTTGACGCTGAATAACCAAACTTCCCACAGTCAAAATCAAAATTATTATTATTATTTGTCTAGAAAATGTGGGGCAGCTCTTATCATGGAAATAGAGGCTTGTCTGAACATTCCTCATTCCTCAAAAGGTAGCAGCCCTTTTGTCTAAGGCTGGCATGCACAGACTGGAAGTCAGGAACTCTTTCGTGCTAACACAAACCCTTCATTCTCCTGTGTGGGATAAGGTCGGTCTGGGATTTCATTCTCCTGCAATATTCCCAAAGCTGTTTTGGGTTAGAATAGAATAGAGCTGGAAGGGATCCTTGGAGGTCTTCTAGTCCAGCCCCCAAGTTAGCAGCGGGCAAATAGAAAAAGGGATCTCTTTTAAAAGATTATTATCATTGCAGCTCCATACAATATAATATCTTTTTCTTTCTTTTCTCTTTTTCTCCTGAAGCCTTTTAGCTGTGATCGTTTTGCAGGGTTGAAAACAGTCTGTCCCTGGATCCCAGCTACTGGTCACCATGGATTGCGCTAATTTCTTTGAGTGTGCTTTATTCCAATGTGTGAATGCTGCCAATATTCTTATAGCACAGTCACACGTGATCTGCAAATCTGAGGGATGCATTGCACTTTGTGAAGCAGGGGTGGGCAAGCTATGGCCCCTTTATGACCTGGGGACTTCAACTCCCAGAATTCCTGAGCCAGCCATGTGGCTCAGGAATGCTGGGGATTGAGGTCCGCAGGTCGTGAAGGGGCCATAGTTGCCCACTCCTGCTGTTGAGCATTAGAGCTTGAGGAAGGTGTGGTTTCAGAGTTTTTTTAAATTGAAATTCGATGAGGATTTTTTTCCCCCTCTCCTTCTGGTCAACCATGTCAGATTCTTGGTGACTACCTGGAGAAGCCCCCTGCAGGTTTCTTGACAAGATTTCTCAGAAATGGCTTGCCTTTGACTCCTTCTTAAGGCTGGGGGATGATTGGGTACTCATTTTCTTCTTAAATGACCCCCCCCCCAAACTATAAGAGACTCTTCCACTCTACGAGGGGCATCTCTAGGGGCCATAAAGGCCATCTTTTCATACCTAGTTTATTGTTCAATGTTGTGAATAAATACAGTCACTGTGACTGATTCAAAAAACCATGGTTTAACAAACCAAGGATTAGTACATGAGAACATTTAGCTGCCATATCTTGCCTGTGGGTTTCCAGAAGTGATTGATTATTGCAAGAAATTGGATGCAAGTTTAGATAGGTATTTGTTTTGTTTCTACAAATATTAATATTTAATATTAATTATTATCAAGTTAATATATTAAATATTACCCCAAATTCAATTTTTGCTGCAGCCCCTTGATTTTTCTTCTGTTCCTATTTTTCTTTCACCTGCACCCCCCACCCACCCCCGTTGCCACAATGGGTGGGCTTGTTCTTGATGTGTGTCCTTTATATACATACACATACATATATACATACACTTCAGTCCCCACCACTGAAAGATTGCTGATCCCAATGGGTAAGAGAGCTCTGTTTATGTAGATCTGCAGGCTGGGATCAAGAATGAAATATTTTTTATTTTAATTTATTCTGGACTTGGGAAGCTAAACCAGCACTTGAAGTGCTAATTAATAGAGTATATTGGTCGAAAAAATATGGTTGGTAAACAGTAAGTGGCTATTTTGCTTTTAGTAAATGCAGCCCATTTGGGCTCTGGATGTTTTGATAATATTAATGAGGCATTAAGAGAGGTGAGCATATGCCCTGTAAGAGATGTATCACAAACATTTGTCCATTCCTCTCAGATCTGCTGTTAACTGCAAAATATGTCATGTAATTGTATTTAAAGCTTAGTGCTGAAAAGTCTTTGTGAAACCTATTTTTTTCACTGTAATGATGTTTGTTACCAAAAAAATTGCTGCTAACATGGACAAAATTTATTACTGCTACGTGTGTATGTCCTTATAGTAATGTGTCAAAGTTTCTGATCCAAAAGGAAATCCACTGTACTTTTGCATTCTTTCTAGAGTATAATAAGTTATTTATTTAATTACTGTGAAAAGTAAAGGACTGAAAAAATCCCTCCTTCAAACTGACAGCCCCCTAAAATGATGAATTAATTTGTGTGGAAATGTTCTGCCTCCATGAGTAAACTAGGATTAGTCCAACCCCCCCCCCCCAAATCACACCACTTTTATGAATTAAACTTTATCTCATTAAATTAATGTAGCTGTTAACTTTATAAAATAAATATGTTTCATTGGAAACAAACAAAAATCGAAATCAGATTTAAAACCATATTTTTAAAGGAAAAGATGAGCTTGCTCACTTTTATATAATTCCATAATTCCATATTCACATTCATTTTGAAACAACAAAACCTATTTCTTGTTCCATATTTAATGTCTTTCATCATTCATTTGTTCATTATGTCAGCAACTGCAAGACCTGAAAGATTATATTTGGGTCAAATCCTAGAGAAAATCTCTCTTTGTGGTTGTTAAGAGTAGAAATGCCAATCTGATGGCATTTCATCAATCATAGAAAATCCTGACTAAATAAGGCTCTTATGTGGACTTCAGCTTCCAGAATTCTCCAGCCAAGCATGCTAGAGTAAATCTTAAAGTTGCCAAGGCTAAGAAACACCCTACAAAGTATTCTTTGCCTTTGTGTTTAGTTTTTTTTTGTGCTAATGAGCACTGATCAAAATTCAAAGAGAGACATCAGGATTTTTTTCCCCTAAGAAAGCATTAGAAAATACATATATCAATAGTTCCTCCACAGTAGTATGGAGTATATCAGCTGTAATCAAGCATGGAATAGTTCCTTAAATTCATTGTCATTGTACTATTACAGGCAGTCAAAAACTATGGATCTGCTATATGTATTCCAGAAATGCCCAGACACAGAGATATTTATAAGAGAATTCAGATCTAGATAACGGTGATCTATATGTATATGAATAAGAATAATAGTTTCTCACATGAACATCTGGTATAGTGGTTATACTATCCTGAAATCAGGTTTGCTCATTTTAATTGTGTTAAAAACCCAGTGCACAAAATATACTACATTTAAAAGCATACATTTATATGCATTTTAACATAACACTGATCGACAATTTTTAAAAGTATTATAAAATGAATATGCAGGTATTTCAAACTAATGTTCTACAACAGTAATTTAAAGAATACAAACTGTTAAATGTTCATAGCAATCTTGTGCTTCTGCTAACCAAAGCTTAATAATATTCAATTTGTAACCTTATTAGCGGTACTCTAAAGTTGAAGCTTGAGCACCATACCTGAGCAAAATCTTTAAAAAAATTTGTGATCTTCTCCTAGTTTATTCATGGCCTGCTGGGGATCATGACCCACAGTTTAAGAACCCCTGTTTTTTGGAACAAAGGTAGCTTCCCATTTGGATTTATCTCCCTGTATAGAAAAGGTATCTTGGGGTATATGTGTGGGTGTTAGTGTATGTGTCAATCTTCAAATAGAAATTATATTATAAAATTATATAAATTTTATGTATCATTTGCAGGAGGTGATTAAATTATCTGCATTTCAGTGAAGGTTTATCACATACATTAAAGCATCAATCAATGTTTTTTACTCTCGGTTGCACAAACTTAGGCGTTTGTTGTTATTCAGCAACATTTGGAGAGTCACAGGCTTTCCATCTCTTATCCACCAACTTTACATAAAATGATATGTAGAGGGAACACATGGAATGGGAGACAGGATTATGCCCATTGACCATACATACCCTCGGTATAGTGGAACTATCTGATTATAAATCTATATTAAACATATGCAAATTCATGCTTCTTATGACTTTTGGTATATATGGAATATATTAAGAGCGGGGTCACTCTGATCTCAGACGCTAGCCCTATGGATTCCATGACATCTCTCTCTAATGAGAAACGTTGGGGAGAAAACAGATTTAGCCATTATCTTGAAGTCTTAGGGAAAAAAGCAGAATAAAATGGAAAATAAATACATTCATTTCCTGCAGTACATTCGTTATATGACAACCTCTCCACACTGTTCCTTTTTTGAAAAGTTAAACTATGATAACCTCCAATATACAGCAAACAGGTTGATAATCTCCAATATACAGCAAAACTAAAAAGAAGATATAAGGAACTGGTAATAACAGTGATTTTTGACTGAAAAGTCTTGAGTAGCTCAGAAAGGATACTGATGTTCTGATCTAGGCTTCCTGAGTCATTAAAACACACGAGTAGTCCCAAAAAATCTCTTTTATTGCAACAGCTGTGAATTCTGTTCATTCACAGATGACTGCCAATTAGTTGTAAAGAATCCTTTGGGAGAAGTCCTTCGGGATAATCACCCACCTTTATCCAGTGGTGGGATTCAAATAATTTAACAACCGGTTCTCTGCCCTAATGATTTCTTCCAACAACCAATTCACCAAACTGCTCAGAAGTGGTGCAAACTGGCTGAATCCCACCACTGCCTTTATCTCCCTTGACAAAGACCTAACTGGCAAAGCCACATAGAGTCCAAAATCAAACAGAGCTTCAGGCTTTAAGCTGAACTGAATGAACAAATGTTGCTTCCTGCAAAGGCCCACGTGCCTTTTCTCCTCTTTTAAGTCTTATGGGAGGGGCCAATCAACTCCCAGCCCTACTCCTAAGTCGTTCCTTTTGTTTTAGCTGTTCTTGCCTTCTGGCAGCTCTACGCATGCGCGCACTGGGAACAGGCTCCCTCTGTTCCTCTGCCTCGCTGAGGTCTGACTCTGGAGGCTCTGGAGGCAGTAAGTACCTCCCAGATGGCCCTTTCTCTGCCTCCGACGCAGAGCCCTCATCCGACCTTTCCCCAGACTCCAGGACTGGCCCATGCTCCTCCCCAGCCTCCTCAGTGTCTGACTCTGCTGCCAGTTCTGCAGGCTGCTGGCGGACCACAACAACTGATGACAAAATGTTAAGACGTATCACTAGGGATGTTTCAGAGAAGAGTAGAGCTAAATCAGTACTCAGAATTTTATAGTTCTTCCATAAAGATATTTATTGTTAATTGCAGCTTCTGCCATCATTGATCTGCTTCCTCTGGCATTATCATTTGCAATAAAAGTAATCCTTTTTTGGTCAGGTAATATAGAGATGACAAATTACAGTGCAGTCTTTTTGCAAATTATTTTTCATTCATCCTGTAGAAAACTGAATAGTTCAGAGAGATGAGAAGAGCATTAAGCAGGAAGTGCTCAATTAAATATAAAAAGGGAATTCTTGACTGGACTTACCACGGTTTTCTTTAATGTAGCATCTGTAATGTAGCATCTGTAATGCTGCAGATCCAATACTTGATACAGGCCAGTATTTACATATGACCTAGGTTTATACATTTTTAAATCGCTTTAGGATTTCTTCTACCTTGCCAAACAAGATAAGGCCCAGTTCACTGACTGCATTGAACAAAATGAAAGCTTCAGAATAAAATTCACATCTGCATTTGATCTGAATCCAAATCCAAGGCCTAGGCTTCTGAATCCAAACCCTTTGAATGTAAGTTTTCATAAATGATATGCAATTCAAAAGTTAAAGAATCACACATTTATCCCAAACTTGCTTGAATAGAATAGTAGATGATTAGAGTAGATCAACTATTTTTATATGGAAATATTTTTATGAAAAAGTGCAATGTATATTGGTAAAATTGTATTCAAGGGAATACAATTTCTTTTGTTCTTTTTTAGGCATGGGTGTTTGCAATATTGGCATGGTGTACAGATGATGACCTATACAATATAATGTACTTAAATATTAATTACATAAATGTAATTTATAAGACCCACATGAATATGGCTAGATATTTTCTGGACCAAACTCAGTCACCAAAAAGAGAAATAAATTATAATATGTGGGCAGTTAATAAAATGGGGGTTTTTTTGTACTTTAGATTTTTTTCTGGGAAGAAAAATGGATCATATGTTTATACAATTCTATTTTGTTTTTTAAAACTGCATATTTAATTTGTGTAGGTATCTGTGTGTATGGATGTATGTATAGACACACACATACGTGCATAAAATTATACTATGCATGCCATGAAGAACGTACTCATTCTTACAACCTTTGTACTTTTAAAACTGCTACTTATTTCTGTACTCATGTGTAAATGCTGTCCATAGATGACATTTTCTTAGACAGAGTGAATAGAATAGACTAGAAGACTACTTCTAGTTGATGGATGGATGCACAGGACAATATCCCATTCTTCAGTCCAAAAAGAAAAAAAATTTCCTTCCCACGTAAATGAATACATGTTACTTTTCAAAATAATCAAAATAATCATGTATTGCTCAGATGGGTACAATCAAGATAACCATTCTGGATGCCGATAACCAACAGTGCTAAAATCAAGGTTTCCTCAAAGTTTTCATATATACTCTTATTTTGAGTGGCTCTGTCCCAGGAAAAAAAAATCCCAAATTCTGATGTTTTTAGCTATTCTAAATAATTTCTCTGATGTGATTGAAACCTTCAGCATAACAAATATTCAGTCCCACGCCTATTTACCTAAGTGCACAAGCTTTCTTCATTGCAGAGGCAGAATAGGATCAGCAATAAAGGCAGTACAGTTATTGCAAATGTGCTTTTCTGCTTGCTTATAGATTGGTGGAAAGCAGGTTAATGTGGCTGGCTGGGTCTGGGTGTCATATGCAATTAAGTCAAATGACCACAATATTGCACTTCAAACTAAAAATGCAGGATGCTCGCTGTAAATGGTCCTGTTAGTGCTGTAATGTAATGTGGCTTCTAACTATTACTGCGGGTAGAATGTTGAATTTGGCTAATCATTAATCCGTGCCTGGATAGTCTTACCTGCAATTGCTAATCTGGGCATAGACTTCAGGGAGCGGCAAATAGCTCGACTCTTGAGTTACATAAACATCCCAAACGATAAGAAACTTAGCTGACCAAAGGGAATATTTCCTAAATCAGTTAATTCAGCCTCATTTTCTTGTGATTACAAGCAGCTTAACTGCTAGGTGATTAGTACTTTACCTTCAGTCAGTTCAGAGTTAGTCATAACATTGCTCAATAGAGCTGTGTGTGCTTGAAAAATGATTCAGAAGTGCTTTGGACTTTGCCCTTTGTTCAAGCAGATCAGTTTTTTCCACAGAAGTCTAAAGCAAAGATGCCATCGCTTTAAATACTCCACTTATTAAAGGGAAGGTGACTGTTCCAAAACATTTTTGGAAACTTGCATCACTTAACATATAACACAATTACAGGACTCTTATCTGTCCCAGAGCAAAACAACAAGACTCTTGGGGTCCTTTAAAAACTTACACAATCCATCTATTCTTTTATAAGCTTTTTGTGACTTATGGTAGAGTTCTGTTTACTTCACTGTCAAAAATGCCAACTGTTGTTTTTTTCGATTTTGCAGCCCAGATAAAATAAATACTGCAGCAGGGGTGGGTTTCAAAACCCGTCGCTACTGGTTTGCTCGTGAGCGCTTGGCCAACACTTCTGCACAGAAGCATCCAGGCAGGTGGGCGTAGCCTGCCGCCGCCGCCACTATCGCTTCAGCCAATCTGGGGCAAACCGTTAGCAACCTACCACTGTATTGCAGCCCTGCCCAGATAATATTAGCCCTAGTTTATAGCACCAAAATATTCCTTGTTGTTTTTCCTGCAGTGTCTTACTGCGGTTATCTCTTGGGAAACTGTGGCATGATTTGGAACTGAAATTGGAAATGCTGTTCATTCAAGCAAAACAGAATTTGTGGTGCTTAACCCCGCCCCCCCACAAATAGATATTATGATGTAAGCATACACTGAACTCTCAGAGAACGAGCTGAATTGCATCTCTCCTGTTATTTTCCACACTAACAGCTCCTTCTTTCCTATAAAAACCTACTTTATAGAGATGCACAAGAGGAGGAAGTAATCAACTATTCAATATGACTGTAATGGATTGGCCAAGAACTATGAATAACATGGCAAATCCTGCTGATTACACCAAGTCAGGCTTGCTTGCTTGCTTATTTATTTGTTTGTTTATTTGTTGTTTGTTTATAAACTAAATGAGGATCCAGAGAAGAAATGTTGCTTTTAAAGAAAATAAAAATCCACACTGCTTAGGTAGCATCTACATAACAAAAATCCCAAGCATATATTAATTTGCTTAATGGGACATGCTTCACAGCAGCTTTTTCCAACATGGTGTGCTTCATTGAAATATGTCTCAGGATTCCCAAATGGTAGTTGAGTTGTATCACATCTAGAAAGCACCTGTCTAGGAATAAGTTCTTTAAGGGTTCCTGTGTTTAAAAAAACCAAAAAAAACAGCGTCTGGATTCATAGATCAGCCTAATCTGCAATGCGGTTTGTCTGGCTTTTTCTTAGTGTTTTGTTAACCCAGGCATTATGCTTTGTCAGGGATGGTTGTGAATTAAGGCAGTCTTACAGCCACTTACAGAGAGGCCAGAAAACACAGCTGCAAATCATTTCCAAATCAAATCAAATATCTTTATTACAGTTTTGACCAGCCTTTATAATAAAAGAATACAGTAAAAAGGGAAATAGTTTAATGTAACAATTCGTTATCGGGAAAGGGGAAAAGTAATAGAACAATAAAATAACATATATAATTAAATGGATCATGGAGAAAGCTAGGGAGTTCCAGAAAAACATCTACTTCTGCTTCATTGACTATGATAAAGCCTTTGTTTGTGTGGATCACAACAAATTGTGGCAAGTTCTTAAAGAAATGGGAGTACCAGACAATCTTATTTGTCTCTTGAGAAGCCTATATGCGGGTCAAGAAGAAACAGTGAGAACTGGACACGGAACCACTGATTGGTTCAAAACTGGAAAAGGAGTCCAGCAAGACTGTATACTGTCGCTCTGCCTATTTAACTTATATGCAGGGCACATCAAGAGAAAGGCGAGGCTAGATGAATTAAAAGTTGGAATTAAGATTGTCGGGCAAAATACCAACAACCTCAGATATGCAGATGATACCACTCTAATGGCAGAAAGTGGAGAGGAACTAAAGAGCGTTTTGATGAGGGTGAGGACCCAGATTGTGGGGGCAATAAGCTGACTTTGTATGAATATATACAAAGGCTATTGCTTTGTATGAAGGCTATTGCTTAACGTATTGTAAGCTGCCCTGAGTCTCCGGAGAAGGGCGGCATATAAATCAAATCCAAAGAAAAAAGAAAAAAAAGAAGGAGAGTGCAAAAATTGGCTTGAAACTCAACATTAAGAAAACTAAGATCATGGCATCTAACCCTCTCAATTCCTGGCAAGTAGATGGGAAAGAAATGGAGGTAGTGACAGATTTTATTTTCCTGGGCTCCAAGATCACCGCAGATGGAGACTGCAACCAAGAAATTAAAAGACATTTGCTCCTGGGGAGGAAAGCAATGGCAAATCTAGACAGCATACTAAAAAGCAGAGACATCACCCTGCCAACAAAAGTGCGTATAGTCAAGGCTATGGTTTTCCCAGTTGCAATGTATGGCTGTGAAAGTTGGGACCATAAGAAAGGCTGAGTTCCAAAGAATTGAGGCCTTTGAACTATGGTGCAGGAGAAGACTCTTGCGAGTCCCTTGTACTGCAAGCCAATCAAACCGGTCAGTCCTAGAGGAGATCAACCCTGACTGCTCTTTAGAAGGCCAGATCCCTAAGATGAAATTCAAATACTTTGGCCAGCTAATGAGAAGGAAGAACTCACTGGAGAAGAGCTTAATGCTGGGAAAGATTGAGGGCAAAAGAAGAAGGGGACAACAGAGAACGAGGTGGCTGGATGGAGTCACTGAAGCAGTAGGCGTGAGCTTAAATGGACTCCAGAGGATGGTAGAGGACAGGAAGGCCTGGAGGAACGTTGTCCATGGGGTCGCAATGGGTCGGACACGACTTCGCAACCAACAACAACAACAACAACAAATATAATTAAAAGTTTTGCTCACTTGTATAACTTGGTGAAGGTATTTGGCCACTTGATATGGTGGAGTTAGCATCCCTTAAAAAATGATAAACATAAAAGTTATCTGTATGGCCCTCGTATTTGGAAATGATTGGGACAATCAGAGCCTGTTTTGGGGCATTGTAGTAATAGGCTATTTGCTGTAGGGCCATTTCCTGTAAAAATGCAAGGTTATGGCACGAACCCAGAAGGAAGGGAGGAAATGTGTATTTGTAAGGCCTGCATAACAAAGATAAAAGGAAAGAGAGTGTGGACTGGTGAGGCCCGTTTCAATGTAGAAAACAAGAGCTGATAGTCAGGCACATCATACAAGATATATTGGTAAGATAAGGAATAGGGCTAAGACAGAGCCAATAGAAGACTTGCTAAAAGTCTTCTAGGATGCCTGCTAGTTAACTTTTAGAAATAGGGTTGAAATAGAGCCAATGGGATACTTGTTAGATAACTTTTGAAGTGTTTATTAGTCAAGACTTAGAAATAGGAATGGCATGGAGCCAATAGAGGACCCTTTAGATCAGTGTTGGCGAACCTTTTCAGCACCTAGTGCCAAAATGGGAGAGAGGGCTGGAAACCGAACGAGCAGCCACCCGGTGTGTATGCGCACGCTGGAAGATGATCTTCCGGTTTCTGCCATGTGCATGCGCACCAGCCAGCTGATCTTCATACATGCATGCATGCCAGAAACTGGAAGACCAGGTAGCTTGTATGGATGTGCGTGTTGGAAACCGGAAGAGTAGCCACCTGGTGTGTGCATGCGCATCAGGCAGCTGCTCTTCTGGTTTCTGGCGCTCCCGCATGCATGAAGACCAGCTGTCTGGCACGCCGGAACCCGGAATAGCAACGGGCAATGGCTAGCATGCCCAGAGAGATGGCTCTGTGTGCCACTTCCGGCACGCATGCCATAGGTTCACCATCATGGCCTTAGATCATTTTCAGAATGCCTATTAGATGATGTTTGTTATCCTGCCTTGAAAAACTGTATAAAAGGTTGTTGAATCCTTTCTTCTGGGTCCAGCATTTTGCTAGCTGAGGCCCCTTTCACTGAAGCGCTTCAATAAAAGGAAACAAAACCTGTATCCCGTGTCTGGTGTTCTTCAGCGGCTTTGGCACCAGGCTCAGACCTGAATTGGGAACAACAGTAGAAAGGGCAACATATGAGACATGGAATCACAAGAATAAAATACCTATAAATAAGGAGTCTCATGAAATCTTCCCACCAGTAGAGCTGATGAGAGGTCATCAAAATGGGCTCTGGAAAAGGCCCATCCATATTTGCTTGGCATTAATTGTATAAATACCCTTTACAACTGTCTAACATCTAGCAATAGAATTCAGAAGCACGGATAATGTCATTTTGATGATCAGTGTCCCAATTTCTCTCTTTTACTATTGATTTGGCCTTATCCAGGGTTAGCTGGCCTAAGTATTCAGGGGAAAAGTCAAGGTGCGGTATCAATAGAATTGGTAATTGTCTGACAGTAGCAGAGGCATCAAGCCTATAGGATCAAACATGATTCTAAGACCTGAGATTAGAATGTCAGATATTGCCTACGTATGATGCCCCAGGCACCAGAAGGGGTTAAGTCTTCTAAGTCTACAGACATCCCATGTGACTGTATAAACCAATGAACTCCCTTATTGGAGTCATACCCACAAATCAATTGGATATCTTCCCTAATTCTTTCCATCCATCTCTGCAAGACAACAGTGAACTTCTCTCCCTCTCAACCTCTGAGTTATACAGTCAGGGTAATAAATGCAGCAGGACACCCTGTTCATTATTGTATATTTGTAAATAATAAAATAACTTTTAAACCTGAAACTGTATGGCCTAAATAACTTCCGCATAGACTGAATGAGCACGACCATCAGTATATATCTGACATAGAATCCAGGCCTGAGCCTTCTTAATACTTAGCATGTTCGTTTCACGCATCAATACTGCACTGAAGGTGCATTTTGAAGTGCCAAACAAGGTCCTGAGAAAATTTGATTGAATGGTTTCATAAGCCCACAGGTTTATGTATGAGACCGGGAATCAAATTATTGATTTGCAGAACAGGGTTAAGGTATGTATGTGAAAGGCGGGGGGAGGGGGAGCAGAGATAAAGTGCAGTCAGAAAATCATACATCATTTTGACTGTGTGTATATTCTTCTGTGCACTTTTATTAAAATACACAAGACATTGCTGCATAATAAAAAAAGGGACAGGGGGAAAGAAGTGAAGTGGAGGAAGTTCCCCTCTGCTAGCCCTTCCTGAAACTATTTTCACTCCCAAGGACATTTCCTCATAATCACATTAATCTGCTACACCCCAGCTTTCAATTTAGAAGGCCAGCAATGGCAGAACCCTCTCAGTTGTCCTCCAGCTGCATCACCCCTTCATTGCCACCAGTTCCAATTCTTTCAAAACATTTGTTTACCACTAATGACTGTGCCTTCAGCTCTTAAGCAGGGGAAGAAATAATCTGTCTCTTTCTCTCTCCCTCCTTCCTTCTCCACAGCTGTGCTTTCTCCTGGTACCTCTAAGCTTTTAGGGATTCATTTTTCAGCGCAGCAGCCCATCAAATATCCATTAATATTCTTGACCTGTGAGCAATTTGTCTCCAGGATTTGGCTGAGTCCATTTTTTATATTGAAGTTTAAATGCCTGACATTTCTGCACAGGAAACATTTATGCATTCTTCTTCAAACATCTCGAGATTGGTCTCTTCTGTATAACCAGTTTATGAACAGAATGGAGGGGAAATTGTTTTATTGAACCCAATTTATCCTCTTCCATCAGTGGAAAAGAAAAGAGGTTAATCATCTCCCATTGAGGCGAAAGCCCGGGGAGGCTTGGCCCAAATTACTCAGACGTAATCACAAAAAAACCTCAATGATAATCCAAACCACCATTTGAGGGAAAAGAAATATAGATCCCAATGGGGATTGCTGACTGTTATTGTGGCTGTTCTTAAAAATAAAACATTGTTTTGCTTATGGAAAACACTTATTCAATTGGCAGGTAATAAAAGAAATTTACTGGGACCCAGCATTTTACAGTTTACATATTATTACATACTACAAAATATGCCAGAAGAAAGACAATACATTCCATTTATGCAAGTGGGTAATATATACAATCCATTTATCACAAAATCATGTTTGAAGCAAGAGCCATTGAAAATAGTTTTCCTATTTTGTACATTTCATTAGAAATATTCCACCCCATACAATTTATTCCCTGCTATCTGAAGTGAGGAGTGAAAAGATGTTTACCTTGCTTTTCCTTTAAAAAGGTTTTGAATTTAATCAACCCATTGAGTTTTTATTTCTTTCTTTATGTATTTATTAAATTTATATGCCACCCATCTCACTGTTAAGTGACTCTTAGAGTAACTTTTCCTCAGGTTTGTCTTTCAATATACAGCAGATATTTGAAAGGGCAAACAGTATCTAAATATGTTGACGCACAATATCTTTTAAATCTTTTGGAGAATTCTTGGGGCTGGTAGCCACTGTTCTTGCTCATCCTGATGGGTTTTGTTTGGTCTTTTGTTTGGTTTTGTATGACTTCTTTTAAATATGTGGTTCTATTAGCTCTTTCCATATGAAAAAAAATTGTACTTATTTAAATTTCTTCAAACACACACACACACACACACACACACTGAAAAAAGAGGTGATTAGTAATGCAACACTAAACAAGAGAAGAAGAAAGTCTTGGCTAACTTTCCTATAAATGACTCTGGATGATAATTTCAGGATGGGGAAGAGTCTCTCAGATGTAAATGGCCTGGAATAGTCCGTTTTTTAACTCCAAAGGCATATTTCATGTATAATCTTTGGTGCGCACCATGAAGAAGGCATTGTTCTTTTTATCCTTCCAGACTCTGCTAGGAATAACTAACAGTGAGATCTGAGCATCTCCCTCAATCCCTCAGTTTCAAGAAATCACTACAAGCTTTTAATGGACTCTTCCTCAATGTCCTGTGCCCTAGGCCCGTAATGGCAAACCTATGGCATGCGTGCCAGAAGTGGCACACAGCGTTATCTCTCCGGGCACACGAGCCATCGCCCGTTGCTCTTCGGGTTCCGGCGCACCAGCCAGCTGGTCTTCACGTACACAGGAGTGCCGGAAACCAGAAGATCATCTTCCTGGCATACACATGCACGCTGGGTGGCTGCTCTTCTGGTTTCCGCATGCATACCAGCCACCTGGTCTTCTGGTTTCTGGTTTCTGGTGCGCATGCACGCATGAAGACCAGCTGGCTGGTGTGCATGCACATATCAGAAACCAGAAGAGCAGCCACTCGGTACGCATCTGCGTGTCAGAAACAGGAAGAGCAGGATGGCAGCACTTCTGGCACGCATGTCATAGGTTTGCCATCATGGGCCTAAAAAGTCCTTCCTTCCTTCCTTCCTTCCTTCCTTCCTTCCTTCCTTCCTTCCTTCCTTCCTTCCTTCCTTCCTTCCTTCCT
>WNWU01000017.1:10603801-10805315 GCA_012654045.1 Ptyas mucosa | reverse complement strand
CCTTCCTTCCTTCCTTCCTTCCTTCCTTCCTTCCTTCCTTCCTTCCTCCCTCCCTCCCTCCCTCCCTCCCTCCCTCCCTCCCTGTCTCTTTCTCTTTTGTAAGGCTGCGGTCCATAATACATGCAAATATTTCACTGAACTTTGTTTTGTGACTTTTTGTGCTGAATATATGGTTTCCCATCCTTCCTGTTTTCATCATGAGAATGATTCAGAACCAGTTTGCTTTGCAAGTGATTTGCTTAAATATTTAATGGTCTCAAAGCGTATTTCCCTGCCTAAAGTTTGTGAAGAGAAAGAGAATGCTGTCTGGAAATAGATCGTCTCCTACCTCTGGCCAATGAGGAAAGGGTGTTTTTTTTGTCTCCATGCTATTTTTATAGCTTTTATAACAATCAACCTCCCATTTAGTACACAGAGGAACACATTTTTCCTTTACCTGTTCATGATATCTATCAAGGCCTACATGTTTACAAAACAAAGCTGAGTGACAGTGTACTATAATCGAAGAGATATCTCTCATTGGGAGGTCTGAAGTCTTACAGCAGCCCCCCACCTCCCCCCCCCCCATTCCACCACCACCTCACCCACTGGTCCAAACACAAATCTTTCATTTCTTTCCCAAATACCTCTGGAGATGTGAATGAATGCAAGGCAGGAAGATAAACATGTAGGTCACTATACAGGCAGACTATCTTAACAATTTTGAAATGAACAATCAGCACTATAGTTCACCCTAAGGAAAACTAAAAGCACAGAGAAACGAAATAGGTATTTGTGTATACAATGCATTTTAGATCTATATCATTTCTTTTAAGAGATGCTTTATATTGTATCAGCAAAGTTCTCGGGATGGCTAGGAATTCTAGACATGAAGTATGTATTTGATATAACTTCCAATTTATTGTCCCAAGGACCTTGTGTAATTTTGGTTAGGGATATATGGCAATTTTTTTTGCATGATCCAGAATTACCACTTAAAACATATAGTAAAAGAGATGGGAATATATGAAATTCAGATTTTCTTTTCTCGCCCAATTGCTTAACGCATTGTAAGCCGCCCTGAGTCTCCGGAGAAGGGCGGCATATAAATCAAATTTTAAAAAAAAAATGATTGCAGAACTGGTCAAAATGAGACTGCACCTTTATTATTCAACCAAAGTTCATAGAGATGTAAGTTTAGTCACTAGATCAGGGGTCAGTGGCTCTGGAGCCACATATGGTTCTTTCATCCCTCTGCTGCGGTTCCCTGTCGCTCAAAATATGTGTCACAACTGCCAATGTGCAACACCCACCAGCACATGATTTATTGAGCTTTTCGACTCCCGGTAGGCCAACCATGGATAAATCCAAGAAAAGAAAAGTTTCAGAAGAAAACAGAAGAAAACAGAATGTTTAATTCAACTACATATGCTAGTTTTGTGGCCGCTCAGAAAATAGTCAGGCACGGGAAGGGTTTTGTGTTTTCTTTTCTTTGGGAAATGGGTCCAAATGGCTCTTTGAGTGTTTAAGGTTGCCAACCTCTGCACTAGATCATTTCTGACTTGTTGACAAGATTCAAAATATCAGCAATGATGTATTTTCTTTGATTGGACAACTAAAGCCACAGCTACAGTGGGGTTCCCACCCCTGCAAAATTTTTGCCTTTCATTTATACTTTTATAATTTTTTAAAAATCATATTGAAGATAGTATCTCAGGAAAAGCAAGGAAGTAGATTAGGTTGGGAACCACAAAAAAATGTTACAGCTCTTACTGTACTGATCCAAGCAGTAGTGATAAAATCTTGAAAACCTGACAGAATTCCTATTTCTCTCCCCCTTATATGGAAGAGAGTCAAGGTGGGGAATCTTGATTTCTTTCTTATGCTTTCCTATTTCCAGCTTATGCTCGTGCTTCACTAATGGTTGCCATGTATATTTCTCTACTGGCAGACTACTGTAAATATCAAACAAGAAATATCAGACAGCAAGGAAAAAAGTATAACCAGTAAAAATAAAACAACAGTAAAAACATAGCACAATCACAATCAAGGACAGTCCATCATTTACATCCCCTCACCATTACAAGATGGATTGATCCAATACCTTGGATCAGGGGTTTCCAAACTTGGCAACTTTAAAACATGTAGATTTCAACTTCCAGAATTCCATAGCCAGCCAGTTGAAGTCCACAAGTCTTAAAGTTGCCAAGTTTGGAGACTCCTGCCCTGAGTCAGTGCCCAAGAGAAAGTCGGAACAAGAGGAGGTTAGGATCTCAAGTTCTCAATATATAATATTCTCAGCACTCATCCTCTGCTAACGGTTCAAGTTGTTTTTCAGTTACCGTATATACTCGTGTATAAGCCGACCCCCCCAATTTTACCCCCAAAAACTGGGAAAACTTGTTGACTTGCGTATAAGCCGGTGGTGGAAAATGCAGCAGCTACTGGTAAATTTCAAAATAAAAAAAGACTGGTCAAAAGTGCGAGGACCTGTCAGAAATCACTTTTTTCAGCCCTCTGAGTAGTCCATGTGCATAAAAGGAGAGGGAGGAAGAGAGGAGGAGAAGAAGAAAGGAAGAGGAAGTAGGGAGGAGAAGAAGGGGGGGAAGAGAAAGTAAGAAGGAAAGAAAAGAGGTGGTAGGTTTGAGGAGAAAGTTTGCTGTACAATAAAAAAGATGAAAGGGAAGAAAACCAACCCCAAACACATATAAAGATATTAAGATAAAGAATGAATTGTTAAACTTTAAAGAATAAAAGAACAAATATAAATAAATAGCAATAATTAGAAACACACATACAAACATACAATGTATTTTCTTTGAACAGAATATTTGGCCGGTTCACAAATTTAAACAGTGTTTAGTCATTTCACTTAAATTTACAATTTCTATATTTCCTTTTTGCCATATTTATTCCTCATCTATTTTTTAAAAAACCAATATTACCCTTCATCCTCATCTCTAATCTTAATCAAATTCAATTTTTCACTTCTATTCTATATTATACCCCTTCCCATTGTCATCTATTTTTATATCAATCCTCACATTGCTTAATTATGTAATATTACAGTTGTTTAATACAAATTCAACATTTTAATATAAATCAATTAGTTATATAACTATCTTTTTGTATATTAATCAATATGAACATGAATATTCCAATTATTTCTATGCAATCCAATTTCTTACAAATCAATTAATTATATTAGCAATAATAATAAACCAAATAATTTCCCCCAATATTCTTCCAAACCACAACTTAACCATTTCTGCTTTCAGCACAATATACAATTAATAATATCTCAATTATTACAATTCCCTATTTAAATAGAGCTTTTTTTTCTTTTGTGTTTTAAAATCTTGAACTCCCCTCTTTTGCCATTTGCTATAAATTTCCCATTGTTTGCACCAACCTTTTTTTATGAGGAAAAAGAAAAGAAAACTGCCTTAGCAAACAGCAAAGCCAACAAGCTGTTTTAGTTTCGCTTTTGGTTTCAGCACAAGGAGAAAAAAAAAAAGCGCTCTTTGCAGCAGGCACCTTTTTGCAGCCAGCACCAATCTTCTCATTTGTTTTCTTTTAACCCTGATCAGCTGTAGGGGGGGCCTTTGAAGCCCCCTGGCAAGAATTTAAAGTTTTTTTTTTCCTCTAGTCATCAGCTGGAACTCAGGAGGCAGTCCCAATAGATTGGGAGTGGGCGGGGTAAGCAAACCCCGTTCTCCTGCTGTTTCCTAGCTTGCAGGGAAAAAGTCATTTTTTTCGTGACCCGTGTATAAGCCTAGGGGGCGTTTTTCAGCCTGAAAAACGGGCTGAAAAACTCGGCTTATACGTGAGTATATATGGTAACTGTGGAATAAAGTAAATAACATCTATAGTGTGGACACACTATTAGACAGGAGATATACAACTGTGTAGGCCCACTCTGATCTAGCTGGGCTCTTCCCATTGTCTTTGGAAAAGATTGAAACTATATCATGAATTATGACTCTTTCATAAACACATCCAGGGAAGGCAATTAATCTGCCTTCCCTCCCTTAACCAGCAACTGAGGTTTTAAATCAAAAAGTCAAGGAAAAACTGTGGTAGACTACATGAGCCTCTTAGGAGAAATGTTGAAAATTGATGATAAATGAGGCTTACATCAAGAAATACAATTTTATCTCAGTGCTTCCGTGATGAGCTCAACTGTTGTAATTCACTCAAATGGAAGATATTCATAACCGAGGTTTTACTTTAGTGCCACATGCAGAGTTTCTCCTGCTAAAATATATTTTGAACAAGTGAATCTGTAACCCTTTGTTCATTATTGGGATGTGTGTATGTGTGTGTGGAATTCAGTACTGCTTACTTTTAAGCAAGCACAAACAGGGTGGCTATTTGGCTGGACAGTTTCATTAGTCTATCCTTATTGGACCAAAGAAAACATGTATTATGCTTTCAAGTCAGTCTTGACTCCTGGCAACTACATGGGCAAGTCCATACAGTTCTCTTGGCAGCATTTTCAGAAGTAGCTTGTCTTCTTGCTAAGGAGAAGTGAGTGCCTTCAGGTGAGACTACAGCTCACATTCTCCTGTTATCTATCCTGGTGCCTTTAACCACAACCATCAAATTGGTACTTGGAAACAACTTACATGGCACTAATACACACACAGAGTGACACACAAACCATTCATATGTCAACAGTAGATTTCCCTGATGCAAGCAACTACAGGTAGTCCTCGACTTATGACCACAATCGAGGCCAAATTTCTGTCATTAAGCGAGACAGTTGTCAAGTCAGTTTTGCCCCATTTTGCTACCTTTCTCACCACAGTTATTAAGTGAATGGCTTCCCCATTGACTTTGCTTGTCAGAAGCTCGCAAAAGGTGGTCACATGACCCCAGGAGACTGCAAATGTCATAAACATGAGTCAGCTGCATTTGAATTTTGATCACATGACCATGGGGATGCTGCAACAGTTGTAAATGTGAAAAACAGACTTTTTTCAGTGCTGTGGTAACTTTGAATGCTCACTAAATGAATGGTTGTAAGCAGTGGTGAAATCCAATTTTTTTTTACTACCGGTTCTGTGGGTGTGGCTTCATGGGTGTGGCTTGGTAGGCATGGCAAGGAAGGATACTGAAAAATCTCCATTCCCACCCCACTCCAGGGGAAGGATACTGCAAAATCCCCATTCCCTCCCCACTCCTGAGGGAAGGATATTGCAAAATCTCCATTCCCATCTCACTCTGGAGCAGCCAGAGGTGGTATTTGCCAGTTCTCCCAACTACTCAAAATTTTCGCTACCGGTTCTCCGAACTGCTCAAAATTTCCACTACCGGTTCTCCAGAGCCTGTCAGAATATGCTGGATTTCACCCCTGGTTGTAAATTGAGAACTTGTATATTGCAAGCATTTTTGGAGAGGAACTGGAATCCCCTTCCTGAACAATTACTGATTGGGAAAAATACAGGGAGTTTTCTATGGACTACTTGGAACATGAGCAGGTAGAGTTTTCATTCATTGGAGAAGTATTTGGGAAAATATATCTCTGTGAGTGTAAAATTCAAAAATGTGTCTTTTAATCAGCCAAAGCCTGAGAAACACTTAGGATATTTGGAGGAAAATAGGAAATACTGAGCTAAAATGATCCCCAGCTTTGTCCAGCTATCCAATTGCTCCCTCCTCTGTTTTCCTTTATCCAGGGATCTGAGAATCTTCCAAGGAATTGGAAACAGTTTTGATTTTAATAGATTAATTTTATAAATGTTAAGAATTAAGGAGATGAAGACTTATTTATTGGGATATTTTCCCACAAGGCTCTTTGAGAGAATCTTTGTTACTATCTAAAGCTACCTCTCTCTGATAGGAACTAAGTACAAACTCTCCAGCTAAACCTGTGGCCAGAGATAAGTTTACTCCCAGAATCATTTTCCCCTTCCTTTGTCAGTACTTTACTGATTTTTAAATTAGATTAAGGACTCTTAGAAATTCACCTTTTCACCTGTTTTGTAAATTTTCAGTTGAGTATAATAGGTTCCTCTTTCCTTTGTGGTTACCATCATGATATTTTTGTATTTAGCTCGTATATTTTAAAGACTAGACAATAGTTCATCAGGTGTGACTGATGTCATCCTTACCATGCTAGTATTTTAAGGTGCTACAAGATCCTTTGTTGGTTTTGTTTCAACAGTCTAATGCGGCTCACTTTCAGGAAAGGGCCTCAGATTCTTGGTGTCATTGTTGATAACTAATGGGTTTTTTGATAAGTTTCCAGCGCTATCTCATTTTAAATCCTTTTGTTTGCCTTGAATAGCGCAGAGGACAGAGATAACAGGAGAGGCACTTCTGAGCAACAGCACATTTTTATTGACTCAGATTTACTAATAGTGAGATCATAAAGAGACAAATAAAGGCCCCTCCATTTCGACCGAGGAAGGAAAGAAGTTTGGGATTTAATCCCCTCAGACAATACTGCATGGCGTGTGATGAATGGAATCCCAACGTCTTCGGAAAGAAACACACGGCTGCCAAAGCTAAAGTGTATGCCACGCACACCAACAAATCTTCAACAAGCCAGAAAGTAAGAATGAATGTGAAGAATCTAATCAAACCAGAACATTTTTTTTAAATAAAGGAGGATCTCAAAAGAATGAGAGCAAGATTATTTGTGGTACTCATTCTTTTGGGCTCCTTTTTTCTTGCTTTGTTTCTTAATCTGTGAGAGCAATAATGTAAATTCTATTACAGCTAAGTTATTATAGGCAACTAGCAATGGCATAAATATATTGAATGCCAAATAAATGGTGCCTGAAAGCAAATCTCTCATAGACCACACAAAAAGTACTACTTTTGTGCCAGTCTGCCAGGGGGTGCAGAGACATTAAAAAGTAGCTTGTATCTACAATTCAAGCTCTAGCTAGTAGCTGAACAGAAGCCAGTATAATTCAAGTCAAGTCAAGATAAGTTTGTACTTTTTCAAGTTCATAAGAGTATAAGTATAATCTTGTGTTTTCTTATTAGAAAATAATTCAGCAGGACTTTTCAACAGCCAGGAAGGTGTTCTGAAGAACACATTGCCTGAGATAGATGGTCATACGCCATGCCCAGTCCTGGCCCAGATCTCAAGTCTGTGAACAAGCTACTCCAGCTGAACCCATTTATCAATCACCATGCAGTCTGGTGGCAAAATGTTCATGGCTCATATATACCATTTGCACATAGATATTCAGATATAAAAATTCTGCATAACCATTTCAATACACAGTAGCTATCTGTCATTACAAATCATCTGTAGGCAATCTACTTTGGTAAGCAATTTATTTCTATATTGGTTAATAACATCAACCATGCAGGACCTTGTGTTGTTGTTTTAGCAAATAGAACTGTTCATTTAATGTTTTCTGCTAAGGGGATCACAGGTAACATGTCGGCAAGTGAAGCAAATTACACTCTTAGAGGAAGATTGTAAGGAGTCTCATGCTCTTTTGCTGATTTTTTTCATTTTTTTGATTTTTTTCCAAAAACCGCCTGAGCATTGCAATGGCTAAAATAAAAGCTAAATGTTTATGATCTCTAAATAATGATGCTGTTATAACTGTTGGCATAAAACGAGCTGCTGCATCTTTGCCCCTCAAATGTGTGAGTTTAAAGTTCCTACAATTCCAAACTAAACTTTTTGGGAAACATGGAACTATAATCTAATATAACTAGAAAATAGTTACCAGTATATAGATGGCTATATAAACTGAATAACTAAATAAATTTACTGAAGCGGTCCAATTGTCAAATTATCAGATGCATAAAACAAGCACCTTTTTGTGAGACACGGAATAAAATGTGCGCAGAATTTTGCCAAGATTTTTTCATAGCTCATGGCTGTGTGCATGTGTGGTGAAGGAACATGAAAAGCATATACAGACTTTATGGACTGTTGCAATCCTTTTCTCAAATCTGTGTTTGATTTCTTCTTTCTTGTAACAACCAAAGAAATCTACCACAATCTAAACATATCATGGCATATATTCAGTGTGACTTTCAGAAGCCCATCTGGCACAAAATGCCATACTGAATTGGGAGCAAAAATCTAAAAGTGCTACTTTTAGGGTTTTAGGGCTAATTTATCTGATCTCATGTTAACTGTAGTAACAGGCAGTCATACCAGTGTAAATTCTGTGGGTTCTAGACTTTGCTAGTTAACAGATATTTGTCTTAAAACATACCAACTACTTGGCAGAGCATTTTTATTTATTTTATTTTTATTTATTTTATTTTTATTTATGTGCCGCCCTTCTCCGGAGACTCAGGGTGGCTTACAATGCGTTAAGCAATAGCCTTCATACTTTTGTATATTTTATACAAAGTCAGCTTATTGCCCCCACAAACCGGGTCCTCATTTTACCTACCTTAGAAAGGATGGAAGGCTGAGTCAACCTTGAGCCTGGTGAGAATTGAACTTGCAGTAATTGCAGGCAGCTGAAAGCTAAATACTACCTTTAACAGTAGCATTAGTCTGCATTAGTCTGCTGCACCACTCAGGTGCATTTTTATGAGAGTGAACGGATGCCTTAGGCTGCATGGCAATGCCCAGTAGCAAAATATTGGTCTCTCATAGACCACATGAAAAATGCTACTTTTGTGCCTGTCTGCCAGGGGATTCAGAGGCATTTTTAAAAAGTAGCTTGTATCTACATCAATCTCTAGCCGGTAGCTGAACAGAAGCCAGCATAATTCAAGCTTCCCAGGTGAATTGCAATGCAATGCTCTATATAGTCCTACTTTCAAAAAATACCAAGCAGAGTTAAAGAGAAGACAACAAGAACATCTTTTCCCCCTTCAGATGCAATTTTGTTTGCTTATTTGGAGAAAAGAGAAGTTGAATTTATGGAGCCTATATGGAAGAAAGCAAGTACTGAAAGATGAAAGGTTAATGAATCGTGAGGAATGTACA
This sequence comes from Ptyas mucosa, assembly GCA_012654045.1. Lineage (NCBI taxonomy): Eukaryota > Metazoa > Chordata > Lepidosauria > Squamata > Colubridae > Ptyas > Ptyas mucosa. The sequence goes on along the minus strand of WNWU01000017.1, from coordinate 10,796,410 downwards.
CAATGAGGATATATGCATGTTGAGTCTAAATGAGCACATTGACAAATGATGTATTAAACACATATTTAGCAACAGCCATATCACTTTAACACTGTGGCATATTTAGCACGTTTGTGAAATATTGAAGTAGTGTTGAAATTCTTTGAAACATTTTCCTCCTTTGAATAAAATATATAATTTTATGTTAGTGTATGTTTGTGTATGTATACACACATATCTCTCCCTCTCCCTCTCCCCCCCATCTCTCCTAATTTTTTCCCCTCCCACACAAATTTTGTAGGTCATCTTCGCGGACGACCTTGTCTTCTTCATAGAAGATCCAATAAAAACAACACCCAAATTAATAAAAGAGATTGAGGAATTTGGAAAGGTAGCCAGTCTAAAAATTAATAAGGAAAAGACCAAAATGATAACGAAAAATATAATAGCAAAACGAGTAGAGAAATTAGCAAAGGATTCAGGACTACAGGTAGTCAAAAAAGTGAAATACCTAGGGATAAACTTGACAGCTAGAAGTACAATGATAAAAGAGAATAATTACAGACCTTTGGTCCAAAAAATAAAAGAAGACTTGGAAAAATGGGGGAAATTAAAATTGTCATTGTTGGGGAGAATCGCAGCGATAAAATCAAATATACTGCCATGACTCCTTTATCTATTCCAAACAATCCCAATAAAATTAGATAAGAAATTCTTTAGCAATTTGGACAAAATAACCCCCATCTCTCCTTTACCCTAGGCAAGAAAGAGTTTGGAGTGGATTGGATTAGACTGAAGAAATTGTACTTTTAAAAATTCCTAAAAGAGCTGATGTGATACAGTGGTTAGGTTGCATGAAATGGGGCTACAGAGACTCAGGAACAAATTTACACTCAAAGAAACCTACAGTATTGGATCAGTCTGGGCCAATCATTTAGCCAAGAATAGGTATATCATGTGCAATTCCTAAAACAAACTTTGGAAAAGGCATTATGTAACAACCTTTCAAACAAACAGCAGAACTCAAAATGCAAATGTTCTATAACCAGGGCTTGTCATTTTTGTTTGAAAGAAAGAAAACCCAAAGCTGAAAAACTTCGGGGAGGAAAAACAAATGCATGCAAGCTTCTTAAAGATGCAGTTTTAATGGGTCATTGCAACACCTGAGGCAGCCCGAGGGGCTCTGTGGAGCAAAGAGATTAGTAAACAAAATCTATTGTCATCCTCACGTATAGTCACACATAGTTACAAGCCTGTCCATCTTACCATCAAACAAGATTCTATCTTGTTTGGTTTACATCATGCAGCCTGCCTGAATTAATCAAAGTCATAATTAGGGATTGTCTAATCAGGAGTTTACCACTGCTTTCCCCACAACCCAAACCATCCTAGAAAAAGAGATGAGGCTGGGCATAGTAAATGCAAGATCCATTAATGGAAAATTCACATTGGAAAGTCACCAATGGAAAATCTATTATCTTGTATATTTGGATGGACAGTCTGTATGGAAACTGGTCTAGCAGTGATGTCCTAATTCTCCTTAAGGATTGTTTATATATATATATGTTTTCTGAGGTTTTCGCTGGTGTTTGTATGTAGGTCTTTGGTTATTCAGGTTTTCTCCCACGTAAAATTGGAAATGTCTTGGCGACGTTTCGACAAAGTCTCATTCGTCATCTTCAGGCTGATGTTTTCGGCTTTATGCTTCTAGGTGCAATGCGATCACACATTGCTCCTAGAAGCACGAAGCCAAAAACACCAGCCTGAAGATGATGAATGAGACTTCGTCGAAACGTCGCCAAGACACTTCCAATTTTACGCGGGAGAAAACCCAAATAACCAAAGACCTACACACACAGAGAGAGAGAGAGAGAGAGTTGTTATTGTTGTTGTTGTTGTTATTATTATTATTATTATTATTATTATTATTATTATTATTATTTTATTTCTATACTGCCCTTCTCCCGAAGGACTCAGGGCGGTATACAGCCTATTAAAAGCACAAGACAAACTTCAATTAAAATTATTAAAATTATTAAATAATTTCAGCTCAGCTTAAGACCCCAAAAAATTTAAAACACCCGATTTAAAATTATTACATTGATAGCCCAGCCTGGCGGAACAACAGGGTCTTAAGGGCACAGGGAAATACCCGGAGATCGGAGATCTTACGCATTTCCGGGGGCAGTTCATTCCACAGGGCTGGGGCTCCCACAGAGAAGGCCCTCCCCCTGGGTGTCACCAGCCGGCATAACTTGGCTGATGGCACCCTGAGGAGACCCTCTCTGTGTGAGCGAACTGGCCGATGGGAGGCTATTGGTGGCAGAAGTCGGTCTTGAAGGTACCCGGGTCCTATGCCATGGAGCGCTTTAAAGGTGGTAACCAACACCTTGAATCACACCCGGAAGACCACTGGGAGCCACTGCAGCTCGCGCAGGAGGGGTGTCACGTGGGCACAACGGGTTGCGTCCATAACCACCCCCGCGGCCGCATTCTGGACCAGTTTGCTAATTTGGGTGGAGTGGCAAGATTTTAAAGACCTGTTTATAAATAAAAGGGTGGGATATGGGAAAGTATTTTGTACACTTTAAGAGATAATAATAAATTGTTAAAGTTATTTATATTTTCTGGGATGAAGAGGGAGGTGACCTTATTATTTTCTTTTTTCTTTTTCTGCACCCTTTTCTTTTTTAATGTCCTTGTCTTTTGTAGTTTGTTTGTTTTATCTGCATAATATAATCTTTTAATTATCAATGTTCAGAGGAATTATTCAGCTATACTTCTAAAAGGGTAATTTTTTAACCCCGTATCCAAATACCTTAGAGTTTAGGCAGTGTTGAAATCCAATTTCTTTTACTACCGGTTCTGTGGGTGTGGCTTTGTGGGCATGGCTTGGTGGATGTGGCAGGGGAAGGATACTGCAAAATCCCCATTCCCTCCCCACTCCTGGGAGAAGGATATTTCAAAATCTCCATTCCCACCCCACTCTGGGGCCAGCCAAAGGTGGTATTTGCCGGTTCTCCGAACTACTCAAAATTTCCGCTACCGGTTCTCCAGACCCTGTCAGAACCTGCTGGATTTCACCCCTGAGTTTAAGTCTCATTTAGGCCTTTATAAGGAAGGATTTGTGCTCAGAGCTCAATTGGAATTCAATGCAGTTTTTTGGATTATAGTTTTACATAAAACATATGTATCATCTGCTTGCTCCATTTTAAAGCTAGCTGCAGTTTCTGAACATTTTTCAGGAACAACCTCCATCACGTGTTCTCCAGGAATCTATTAATAAACACAATGCAAATTCTGCTGCCGGTACAAGGCATGAATCAGCCTACTTTGACCCTTAATAACATTTGAATTGAGCCATAGCACTCAGAGATGCAGCTATCATACCTTGAGCAGTTCCCCATATTCTTGTGGGGTTTTTTTTAATGTCAACCTGGTCATAGAAATAAAAATAGAACTGTCAAATCAAAGCAATTAAGGCCTATCTGGGTTTTGTCACTGGGTTTTGTCACAGATAGGGTATTAGTTTGGCCAATGTATTGATGTCACTGGGCGTTTTGTCACTGACTTCAGCACCATGAGAATTTCATGCTGATCTTTAGTATGTACTGTGTATGCACAGGTTGCGTTGCAAGGCAGGGATCCCCAACCCCCGGGAGGGGGCCCATTACCGGACCTTGAGCAATCAGAACTGGGCCACGGAAGTGGTGGGTAAGCAACTATGTGTGCTACTTGCACAAGTAGCAGAGAAGCGTGTGTGAGCACTCCATTTGCGCGAGTGGCGGGTGGGTGTGCCTGCCACTTGCGCAAATGGAGCTGCGCCTGCATGCATACTTGCCTGCCGATCGCACAGAATAATCGCCTCTCCTCCCCACCCCCGGCTAGTCTGCAAAGCCAGAAAGATTGGGGAACTCTGCTATAAGATGACTAAACATATTTAACATATTTAAAAGGAAAATCTTTGGCTCCCTTTTTTCGTTGGTAAATATCGTAAGGGGGGAAAAAATGCCCTATCTCAAGAGATGTCATTTTCCTTTGCATTTTTTGGAATCAAATTTATAGAGTTTCCCCTTTTTAAGGTAAACATTTATTGGCACGAAGAATATGTTGGATATAATTTTCCCCATTAATGTTCACTTCACTGTAGGGGTTTCCTCCCCCCCACCGCCTTTTTCCTTTGTGTGAATTTATTTAAGAAATTGTTTCATAATGCCCGTTTGTAGTTTATACCAATAAATTCCAAGTGGGTTTTTTTTTTTCAAGACTTGAAAAAATATCAAAGAAAAAAAAGAAAACTTGGCATCTCATTAAGATCCAAACTGCTATTTATAGTGCAAAAGTCAACAGTAATCAGCTGTGTAGTTACTGGGTGGCAATGACCTGCTTATGATAAAGGGTACACGATATGCAGTAACACCACAAAGATATAAGCTGGGTAAAAACGGAGAATTTTGTTCTCCCAAAGGGAGGGCTGGAAGTTGTGACAAGCATTCTACATGGAGACATGACCTAATATAACATCCATATCATTCTGTTCTGAGAGTTTAAGAAAAGATGGACTATATCTACCATTTTGATAGTTTACTAATTAAAAAATGGATGTTCTCTGATCCCCAAAGCATACATGGCACTTCCTCCACAGCTTACAAAGCAGAACATCCAAGAGCAATTAATTGAGGCACAAACCTGATTTATATTCCAATGGTGGGACTATATGCCCTACATATTAATTCAGAAGGAAGTCTCTTATGTTTCTTTGAATGTATTCCCTATCAAAGGTGAATCTGAACTCAACTATGTTTACATCGTGGGATCACTGAACTACAAAGTAGGTGCAATTCCATTTGATCCTAATGTCTTGCATGAACTCAGCCGTTGAGATTATGCATGATTTGTCGTGACGTGATGCTAGAAAACCGGGACAATTGAGAAAACCATGGCTTGCTGACCCACTGCATGAACAGGGCCAGACTAAAGAGGTGCCTACCAGAAGATAGGTTGCAAGCCAGTGGTGAAATCCAAATGTTTTTACTACCGGTTCTGTGAGCATGGCTTGGTGGGCGTGGTGTGGCTTGATGGGCATGGCAGGGGAAGGATTCTGCAAAATCTCCATTCCCACCCCACACCAGGGGAAGGATACTGCAAAATCCCCGTTCCCTACCCATTCCAGGGGAAGGATATTGCAAAATCTCCATTCCCACCCCACTCTGGGGCCAGCCAGAGGTGATATGTGCCGGTTCTCTGAACTGCTCAAAATTTCCACTACCGGTTCTCCAGAATCTGTCAGAACCTGCTGGGTTTCACCTTTTGATTCTGAAGCCATATACTGCATGATGTGTTAAAAGACTGATTGGGTTGTGCTGTTCTTTAATTTCAGATAATCACAAAGGTACAAATGACTGGTTTTAATCAGTCATCTCAAATACAGCTCTATGACTAAATACTTAGTTTTCAGTAGGAAAACAGTATCTGTTTTCAGTAGGAAAACAGTGCCAGATACTGTGCTGAAAAATAAAAATAGATGTTTAGGCAGGCATGGCCCACTGAAATCAATTGGCTTTTGTTAACACAGGTGGGCTAAGAACTTAAACAAATATAATAATAAGAGAGGGAACTGGGCAGGGTAGATGGTAAGGGGATGTTTCAGACCATCACCTGGAGGGAAAAAATGAGAACTATGTTAGATGGGAGCACTTCATAGTTTGGAAAAACGCTATCAGAAAAGCCCTTGTGTGCACTCACTGAAAAGAAGCTGAACACATGACTTGTGAGACAATTCTGGGTTGCAATGGAAGCAACCTGCATCAAAGATTGTTGGGGGTTAGGGTTAGGGTTAAACATTCTGAGTTCCCTCAACACTCTTCTCCCTTCTCAGTTGCCTCAGTTGACAAGATTTTATGCCTATCCTCTGTTTCCTCAGGATACAATTTGTGAAGTCTTTATGAAGAGTCTGGTCGAACATCCACAAAACACATTGGACATTTCCTTCACTAAGACTCTGAGCACATGGTCAAGCACAGTTATACAGAAAAATAATTTGTACTGGCTATTGCAAGCTTAATCTAGACAATGTCATTCATTCCTATGCTACTAAGAAAGTGTGCTCCTATTTACAGTTATAGTAGTTGGCTTTCAAGAGATTATTCTAACTGTAGTAGAAGGAAGCAACATAAGGTCTCTGTGTTAGCCATATCCTGGCACTTGCATGGATACCTTAATCTTCTGCCTAAGAATAAGTGACTTTTTTGTTTAAAGAAAAAATGGAGTTGGCACAGTGCAGCTAAGCAGAATTCTGTCCCACAAGCAATCTCATGTATCCATCTTCTACAAAATCTATAAAGTTGTCATTCCCCTCTATTCCACAAGGGGAACCACATGTGTAACATTGGATACAATTAATTCTGATAATTTTCCTGGCCATAGGGACATAGTTTATGGCTATCTTTCCTGTAGTTTCCCTATATTGACTTGTACAAGGCGATCATATCTTCTCTAGATCTTGTTTTCTTCAGACTGAGCATCCCATGTTTCTTCAGCCTACCCTTCAGAAGTAGGATCCACATAATTTACCTACCGGTTCGCCCAGCACTGAAAATGTGAGCGTCGAAAATGTGAGTGCTGAACATGTGAAAATGCTGAAAATGTGACCGAATGTGCCTGGCCTTCCATGTGTGCGCTTTGCTCTCACATGTGCCTTCCATACATGTGCCTGGCCTCAAAATGTGTCTAAATAAAACAGCATAGAACTGGGGCGGGGGGGGGGCAGGGGGGATTTCTGCTACCAGTTTGTCTGAACTGGTCCAAACCGGCTGAATACTACCTCTGCTACCCTTAGAAGCCACATCTTTGGAATAGCACTTGAATTATGTTTGTTACCTTTCTCTGATATCTCTCCAACTTAGAGTACCCAGAATTGTATCCAGTGTTACACATGTGGTCCTCCCTGTGGAATAGAGAGGAATAATTACTTTATAGGCCTAAACTGCTTAGCTAGCAAGACTTAGCTACCATTTCTGATGGTAAGATTTCTGCCACAGGAAGAACAGTCTGCCTAAGGAAGTTGTGGATTCTCCATCTCTGGAAGTTTTTAAGAAGAAAAGTGTTTAGGAACAGACAGCTGTCATGGATCATTTAGATGTTTTCTCAGCACATTGCAGAGAGTTAGACTAGATGACCCTTTTGGTTTCTTCGCACTCTACAATTCCATAATTCTCTAAGAGTAATATTGGTTTCTTAAAATTAGAGAGAATAAATACTAAGAAAAATTGAATGTATAAAATTGTGTTAAAGGTGAACAAAAATCTGTACAAATCTAAGACCGGGCCAATATTCTGTTCAAAAAAGATATATTGTATGTTTGTTTGTGTGTTTAAAAAATAAAAAAACTTTACCAAAAAAAAAATCTATAATTCTCTGACAGGTAGAAAGTTTAAAACTGGAGGTCAATTTCCCACAAAATTTAGCCTATCATTATAAACAATCCTGATGAAAATATAACTGTTAAGTTTTATTAATTTCTTACATTAGGGTTTTATTCTTTACATTATTCTTTAAATATCCAGCTTGCGATTTTAATTCCTTTTTATGCCAGAAGGCTTCAACAGAGTTGCCTCAAAAACAGAACAAAACAAATGCGTACCAAATGTGTTGGATTTTTTTATTTTTTAGCACAAAGGTAACAGATTTGTTTATGTTGGACCAGTTGAGCAATAATTTCCCAGTTTGGAGCCAAGGGCAGGCTTCACTCACAACCCCAGCTTCCGAACTGTCTGCAGGCTGACTAAGCATTGGGTGTACCCTAAGTCTATTAGGGTTTTTACAATCCCCTTCACCCCCGAATGGGGCACTATGATCTCCACTTGGGCCAACACAGGGTGATGGTTTCACTTACCATTGGGTCATCTTCCCCCTCGTGGCTGCTCTCATAGAGGGTCAGCTGGGGATCAGCCTCAGTCGGAGTTTCCTCCCCTTCACAGCTGGGGGGCGGGGCAGAGAAATCTATGATTTGGTGTGCCACTCATGATTTCTTCTTCCCCTGTTTGGTCGGCTTCTTCGGCTTCACTGTGGTTGGTGGCCTTTTTTTTTTTTTTTTTTTGGTACTCGGGAAAGAAAACCCATGATGGGACTTAGTAAGGGACTTGTGTGTCCAAATTTATTTTTCAACCTGAATGCAAAACTGGATAGTGAGATGAGATTCGGGGTGTAATTTTATGTTAATAAATGGTGCTGCTTGCTGTTTTTAAAAATCGAGGGGTTTTTTGTGCCCGTGGAAGAAAACTTGTGATGTCAGGGACTCGTGTGCCCAAGAAGTCATTTTTTTTTCAACCCAAATGCAAAAACAGATGCTGAGATGAGATTCGGGGTGGAACACTTAAAAATGGCGTTGCTTGCTCTTTTTAAGAATCAATGGTTTTGGGGTTTTTTTGGTGTATTCTAGTCTCTACATTCATGTACAAGGGGATGTGCACATGTGGGTGCATTACTCTGTGTGTGTATTGCTTTTAGTGTTATAGATCCAAACTGGCCCAAAAATAATTGTCGCCATTGAAAACTATAGCTCCATCATTTTGCAATGTCTGTATAATGGATTGTCTTGATCTTATTCAAAGGAACAGCTGTTTTTGCACATTTCAGCTGGTGTGGCAATAATTTAAGCTTCTTTCATTTTCTGCAGTATTATCTTTCTCTCCTGCCGTTGAAATTTTAGCCTCCCTTAACTTGGACAGTCTTAAGCCTGGCTTTAAATGCCCTTTTCCTTGTGTCCCATTTTGTAAAGCTTATAGGAGATGTTATCACACTTATTCAGCTATAGCTGTCATCACAGTTCAGCAAATGCATTATGAGGTTTAATCCATTGTGGCTAACCCGACTTCCTTTGTGTGATTACTTAGCCATTGAAGACATTTGTTTTTAAACACCTGTAAATACAAAAAAAAGGAAATAGAGAGGAAAGAACTTGTCTTCTTCAAGTGGATGATGTTACAGGGGATCCTGGTATCTTATTTGTGCTTCACAAGCACCATAACACTTCTGGACTCCTGGATTGCAGGTAGTCCTCAATTTAGAGCCATTAATTTAGTTCCATTTGAAATTACAATGGCCCTAAAAAAGTGACTTACAACGTGTCCACACACTTACAGCACTCACAGAATTCCTATGGTCATATGATTAAAATGTGGGCATTTGGCCAAATCAACATACTAGATATTTATAATGGTTCCAGCATCCCATGACCACACAGTCACCATTTGCATCCTTCTCAGTTGGCTTACAACAAGCAAAGTCAATGGGGGAAGCCAGATTTGTTTATCAACCATGGCAAAAGGAAAAAAGTTGCAAAATCAGGTGTGACTCACTTAACAACCACCTTGCTTAGAATGCAAAATCTGACCCCACTTGTGCTTATAAGTCAAGGACTATCTATATTATTTGTATTACATACAAACATGGGAGCAGAAGATTTGCTTGACTGGAGAAAGAATTCTTTATTTATTTGTATCCGGCCTTTATTATTTGACAAATAACTCAAGGCGGCGAACATATCCAATGCACCTTCCTCTTCCTCTTCCTTCTCCACAACAACCACCCTGTGAGGTGGGTTAGGCTGAGAGAGAGTGACGGGCCCAAGATCAATCTTTCATTGGCTTTCATAGCTAAGGTGGGATATGAACTCACTGTCTCCCATTTTCTAGCCCGGTGCCTTAACCACTACACCAGGAGTGTCCAACTGGCAGCCCGCAGGCCGAATGCATCATGTGCAAGCCACGCCCACCCCAGCTCCACGAAGGGGAAAAACATTGTGATACGTCACATGACAGCAACGTGAGACCGTGAGTTTGACACCCGTGCACTATACCAAACCGGCTAAATCTTAACCACTACACCAAACTGGCTAAACCAGGGGTCTCCAACCTTGGCAACTTTAAGACTTGTGGATTTCAACTCCACAAGTCTTAAAGTTGCCAAGGTTGGAGACCCCTGGGCTAAACAGTATCACTAACATGATGATGTCATGAGAAACATGACAATTATATTCAGGAGCATCTCTCAGCGGAGGAGGAGGGAGGAAGCATCACACTTAGATCTGCATCAGATGGGGGATAGGCATCTCTTTTTTATTTTTTTTTTATTTTTTTTATTTAATTGACCAAACTAAGTAATAATTTTAATTAGCAATTTTATGATGTTTGTATGTCTATATTCTTCTTGGTTGTACACCGCCTTGAGTCCTACGGGAGAAAGGCGGTATAGAAATATAATAACTAACTAACTAACTAACTAACTAACTAACCAAATAAATAAATAAATAAATAAATAAATAAATAAATAAATATATCTCTTAGTGGCTTCTCTCTAACGTGGCACAGAGAGGTGAGAAGAACTTGGTGCCGGGCAAAGAAAATGGGCTTCTCATCATATGAGAAGCTGCACTTTTTCCATACTGAGGTAGGACAAGGGGACTGTGGACAGGACAAGTGAGTTATGCTGGGAACCATGGATCAGGGGCTCCTTCTGCAGGGCTGACTTGTCTGCTTGGCTGTCGTGGGTCCTGATTACATCTCTACAAGGGTTGGAGCCATCACATTGCCCTGACCTCCAAAAAGTTCAGAACTACTTATTACCTCTCCCATGTCTTTGCCTTGATTAAAAAGAAAACCACAGATATTCCCAGCCATAATCTGTGGTGACAAGATTTATTATAGCTTTGAGGTGACAAGATTTATTATAGCTTTGATGTTGCAGCAGTTCAACTAGATCTGGGAATTTTCAAATTGTTCCTCCTGCTTTAAATGAATCTTCCTCCATTGGGTGCTCTCTAAAAGCACTGGATGTGATGCGATTTATCTCCAGAGCGGTCCCTGCTAGCATGCATGTTGCTTGGGGATGATTGGAGTTGTAGTCCAAAGCATCCAGAGAGCACCAGATTGTGAAGGTTTATATTTAGAGGTTTGTAACAAGGCAGTTTAGAATCTCAAGCCATCATCACTAACAATACCATCACTGCAAAATCTTTTCCAGAACAAAGTCAGTGGGAGGAGGAATATAGTTAGTACATAGCCAGACATTGCTTAAAACGAATAGTAGATCTCCAGATTTTATTTCTGAATGATTTGATGTGTTTAATTAAACATCTTTTAGCAGTGAAAGCAGGGTAAGGGATTCTACCACAAGGAGATATGCTGATATATCTGATAAATTTTAAAATCCGCAGTGGGAGTAAAAAATAGAAACAATGTGTTGGTGTTAGATAAGACTTTAGAAAAATTCTACTTTGAACATTGCTGATAAATAATTTTATTAGAAAGCTTAGGCAGAAACTTTCTAATAAAATGATTTATGACTTTAAAATCATGGCATCTACTACCTAATGACCGTGGTAAAGCTCTCTCCTGATTTCAAATTGAATGTGGTCCACAAAACCAAATTCAATTCGCAATCTGCAACCGTAAAGCTTAACAGTTTAAGCATGTTCTAATGGATAAATAGAGACTCTATACTTTGATTGGCTCAGAGGCAGCTGAGTTGCTTTTTTCAGCTGGTTCATTTTTGTACTGTGCAAAATTGAAAAGTAAAGCATATCTTTATAAGTTGAGAAGATTTATAAATGGATATTTCTGCGGTATTTCAAGCAAGGACTAAAGAACTGGTATTTCTGGCTTGAGGTTCTTAAAATGTTAAAATTGTACCTACAGTGTTTCCTCAAATATAAGACAGGGTCTTATTTTCTTTTGAACCCCTTTTGGACTTATTATCAGGGGGAGGGTGTCTTATTATTTCAGGGGTGCAGGAGGCCCTGGGCAGCCTGGCACTCACAGCTGGGAGTCTGGCAGAGAGCTGTGCAGGCCAGATGTGTCACGCCTGGTTTAGCGAAGGGGGGAAAAGTCTCAATACATCACGTGATGCCACCATGACGATGTGAGTTTGACACCCCTGACTTAACAAATGGGGCAAGAAAAGTCATAAAATGAGGAAGAACTCACTTAACAAATTTCTCACTTAGCAACATAAATTTTGGGTTCAATTGTGGTCGTAAGTTGAGGACTACCTGTATTGGCTGTGCATGGCCTCTCAGAGGGGCACAGTTGTCCATGGCATTTTGCTTTGTGCTGCTGAACTGATATACCAGCTGGTTTCCACAGGCAGCCACCTCTTTAATGCTTTGCAGGCTCTTTCTAAAGTGCAAGATAGGCCCTAAATAAGTTCCTTATTAATGTGTATTCATCATTCTCATAAAATAGTAGTACTCTAGAGGGTTTTCCCCCCAAGTATATGTTCAATGATCTTGTGAAAGAGTTCTGGAAAGAATGCTGGATGCCTTTATTTAAAAAGATCCCTTTAAAAGGCAGGAATGGAAGAGTAAGGACTGATCTCCACTGTTGCCTCCGTTGCATGGAAGAAGAGCACTCACAGACCCTGATACTCAAATTTTAGCTGGCAAGAAAGGCCTTTTGGAACTGGGTGAGTAATAGGAGAGATCAACTCTCTCTGAGCTTTGTTCCATTGCATCCTGAGCCTTACTTTGCACCACCAAACTTAACAGCTTTGTTTTTGTCTTTTGAAGTAGATTGCTACTGTTAGATGGACTCAGTGTTGGCTGAATGGCCGTGCACAAAATAATGTATCAGACTGATGAGTACCTTTCTTTTCTCTACAGTGCCAGAAGAATGTTTCATTAAAACATACACTTTTGCAATGTCCTGACAATGTTAATATTCTGGGAAGAATTCATTACGTTCATTACTCTGATTTTTAGACAGGGTTTAATATTTTTACATGCCCATATTCTTTTGAACCACACATCTCCTACATAGACGTTGACAACTGAACAAGGGGAGTGGATTTGCTGCCCTCTTTTCAATGTTAAAGATTGTCTTTCAACATTGGGAAGATAAATTAATAACCTAGCTGTGTCAGAGACATGTTTCCTCTTTTCTTGTCTAGCTTTGAGTGTGAGAGACACAAGGAAACATAGAAACATTTATCCATTTCTAGAATCTCGGTGAATCTGCAACTTGCTGACTTTAATTGGTTGAATTAAAAAAAAGTTCATATTGTTAGTCTAAGACCATGATGGCGAACCTATTGCACAGGTGCCACAGGTGGCACATGGAGCTATATCGGTGGGCACATGCGGTCAGCTCCGGCACCCATGCGTGCGCTGGCCAGCTGATTTTTGGGCCTTCTGGGCTGACCAGAAGTCAGGAAGCACACTGTTTCCGGCCTGCGGAGGGCCTCTGTGGGGGTGGGGAAAGCCATTTTCACCCTTCCCAGGCTCCTAGAAAGGCTCTGGACCCTAGATTGAGTGAAAAATGGGCCTAGAATTATGGATGTGGCCACGTGTGCGTGTGACCCCACCACGCTCCCCCGCTTTTGGCATGCAATGGCAAAAAGGTTAGCCATCACTGGTCTAGCAAGTTAGCTGCTTTGTTAATTAGTAGATGTTTTGGAGGAAGGAAAGGAAGCTGCAAACTTAACCTTTTTGCTCGATAGATCAGCTTTAAGGATCATTTCTCCTATGAAGTACGAAGTATGTGACCCAAAGCTCCATCAATGTCCACTCAGCATTATTCTTTCACAGGACCAATGAATGACCAAGCCAAAGTGTGGAGGTTAATTCTTTGAAAGTGCTTCACTATCTGGGCTCATTTTTCCTCCCTGTGAGTGACTAAAGCAAAAAGAAAATTAGTTTGTTATATATCAATGGGTTTGACAGTAATACCACTAGTTTATTTTGGAAAGGCAAAACAATCTACTGTGGCATTTGTTGCAAAAGTAATTTATTGTCTCAAATCACCCGACTGCCTTCAAGGTGACACAGAGAGACTCTTAAAAGGCCTGGGGATGGGGGGATTTATTTATCAGGACTTTGGAGATAGTGTACCAGGAATTTACTTTTGGGTATATTGTCCATAAAGCTTCTTGAGGCTTTAACAAGAAAATGAATCACTTGGAAGGAACTATTATCGGAGTTCTAATATTAAAAGGAATGCAACCCTTTTACAAGTAGCCGGGTTGTGAACAAGGTATGTTCTACTGAGCTTTTGAAGAAAAATTGTTGGGGGAAAAATAGGTGGTAAGTTGCCTACATATCAAAGCTATAGCTAAATCAACATGTTATAAGCATCCAAAATTTGTTGAAGTCTAATTTCTATCGTCAACCCAAGATGACATTTGCTCACATTGCTTAGGACATAGTTTGTAGATGCATAAAGGAGCCAACAGTGTGTGCAGCAGCCAAAAAAAGTCAATGCATTCCTAGGCTGCATTAATAAAGGGATAGAATCAAGATCACGTGAAGTTCTAGTACAACTTTACAAAGTCTTAGTAAGACCACATTTGGAATACTGCATCCAGTTCTGGTCATGATAATATAAAAAAGATGTTGAGACTCTAGAGAGAGTGCAGAGAAGAGCAATAAGAATGATTAGGGGGCTGGAGGCTAAAACATACAAAGAATGGTTACAGGACTTGGGTATGTCTAGTCTAGTGAAAAGGAGGACTAGAGGTGACATGATAGCAGTGTTCCAATATTTGAGGGGCTCCTACAAAGATGAGGGGTTCAAACTATTTTCCTAAGAACCAAAAGGAAAGACAATGGATGGAAACTAACCAAGGAGAGAAGCAACCTAGAACTAAGGAGAAATTTCCTAATGGTGAGAGCAATCAACCAATGGAATAGCTTTCCTTCAGATGTTGTGGCTGCTCCATTACTGGAGACTTTCAAAAAGAGACTGGACAACCATTTGTCTGATATGGTAGGTGTCCTGCTTGAGCAGTGGATTGGATCAGAAGACCTCCAAGATTACTTTCAATTCTATTATTCTATGTTCTATAAACTAGTCATTTTGCTGAAAATGAATAGGATAGGAACTAGTCATTACATGGGGTTAAAAAAAAAATCTAGAAACTTCATGTACCCACCTTGATTTCCATGGTGGATGAGAGATGAAGTGTACTTAAATATTAGCTAAATACAGCTAAACCATATCTGATTTATTCAAAGACTGATTATGTACTAGATATTATACAGCATTCATTGGTCCCTTCAGTAATGAAAATGGAAAGACAACATAGTTTTTGTTAGTTGTGAAGTTGTGTCTGGCCCATCGCAACTTCATGGACAACCCTAACCTTCCTATCCTCTACCATCCTCTGGAGTCCATTTAAGCTCATGCCTACTGCTTCAGTGACTCCATCCAGCCACCTCGTTCTCTGTCATCCCTTTCTTCTTTTGCCCTCAATTGTTCCCAGGATTAGGCTCTTCTCCATGAGTCCTTCCTTCTCATTAGGTGGTCAAAGTATTTGAGTTTCATCTTCAGGATCTGGCCTTCTAAAGAGCAGGCAGGGTTGATCTCCTCTAAGTCTGACCGGTTTGATCGTCTTGCAGTCCAAGGGACTCGCAGGAGTCTTCTCCAGCACCAGAGTTCAAAGGCCTCAACACAGTAGTGCTCATAATAAACTGTCATGGCATCAAAACATAGCAAGATAAGTTATGAGTCACATCAATTACGGATTATTATCTAGTGGGACCATGAAAAGGGGCTTTCTCAGTGTAGCTCCTACTTTATGGAACATCATGAGCTGTGATGTCACAGTGGTCAGAATGCAGTATTGCAGGAAAACTCTAGACTTTAATCCTGACCAACTCAAGGCTGACTCAAATTTCCATCCTTCCGAGGCAGGGGTGAAATCCAGCAGGTTCTGACATGTTCTGGAGAACCGGTAGTGGAAATTTTGAGTATTTCGGAGAACCGGCAAATATCACCTCTGGCTGGCCCCAGAGTGGGGTGGGAATGGAGATTTTGCAGTATCCTTTCTCTGGAGTGGGGTGGGAATGGAGATTTTGCAGAATCCTTCCCCTGCCATGTCCACCAACCCATACCCACCATGCCACGCCCACCACACCACGCCCACAGAACCGGTAGTAAAAAAATTTGGATTTCACCACTGTTCCGAGGTTGGTAAAATGAGGACCCAGATTGTTGGGGAAAATATGCTGACTCTGTAAACTGCTTAGAGACATCTGTAAAGCTCTATGAAGCAATATATACGTCTAAGTGCTATTGCTATCATTCTCTTTCCTGAGATACAATAGCTCCCTCCCTGCAACTTTATGAAAGATCCTAAAAATATGGTTTTATCAGCAGGCCTGGGGACCACAAATGAAGATGGAGACAATCAATTAATGTGATTGGGTTGTTCCTGCCATGGGGATGGGAGGTGGGGTTTTTTATGGGTTTTTAATTATCTAACAGATTTTTAAAAACTTTGTAAGCCGCCTGTAAGTCACCTATGGGATTTGGTGGCTACATAAATTTGTTTAATAAACAAAATAATAAAATGAATCAATAAAAGGATTTGCACAACAATGCCATGACACAAACACCACCTTTATGGGCTTGTATTATATCCGATGGAAGGGTGCAAGTTGTACCATCCTTGCTCTACTTCTGCAGGCCCAGTGCCCAACCTTGGAGGTTTTTCAGAGAAAGAGCAATGAGGACATCCTCAGGAACTCCAACCAAAGCGATGGAGCCTCCTTGCTTTGATAAGTATATGGCATGAAATTCATGCCAGGAGCTCTAGAACAGGAGCATTCAACTTCTGTTGGCTCGACAAACATACCAGCTTTGCTTTCAGTTGATGCAATTTCTTCTTTGACGGATTTTGTGCCGCAAAACGCTCCGTTGTGCTCTATGAAAGGCATTCAACCCTTCTTCCGATGCCGAAGGTGATGTTGAAAATGCAAACAGGGTTTTCAGCTTGTGACAGAGAGATCAAGAAAGGGTTTGTTTGGGGGTTTTTTTTTTTTTTGGAGAAAATTCTTTTAAAGTAATGCCAAAATATTTCATTTATGTCTGATAATGAAATGGCATACTATACATATTTTATGCTTACATCAAGTAAGGCTCTTGCTCTCCAAGCCTTGTCCTCTGCAATTGTTGTTTACAGATTATCCGGTGAGCTCCAAGAATTCTTCAACTGCTCATAATCTGTTTTGAGTCCTGCTGCTTATTTTGGCAGCATAACCATTAAGCACAGTTAGACATAAAAGCTCACAATATGGTGTGTTGGTACCAATTCTTGTTTAACAACTCACATGCCTTGTTTTCCACAAGCTGTTCCACTGGAAATGCTGCTCTTTTGATGAGCGTATTTTATTTTTAATTTAAATATTTATTTGCCACTCTAGAACCCTATCTCAGAGCCGTATTTATTGGAGTTATCAGAAAAAAATTGCTATTTTTTTTTTAAGATACAGGCAAAGTTTAGAGGGGGCAGGAGGGGGCATGTGTAAAGGCACCGGCATTAATAATTGAATACCATCTCTGAATAATTCAGCACCGCCACATGAATAATTCAATTCTGAAAAGGAAGTACTCATCAGAAGGTCTGGGAGGACTTTTTATGGTTCTTCCCCAAGCTTATTTGAAGATAAAAAGACACGAGACCAGTTTATTCAAGCCATTGTATCAGATTTGAATGCATTGATGTATCCCATGTTGTAAACATTGTTTATGAATGCAGCATTTCTGGGGTTGACTGGGCCACATGGTCTAGAAACTAGATTATTAGGTAAAGGTAAAGGTTCCCCTTGCACATATGTGCTAGTCGTTCCCAACTCTAGGGGGCAGTGGTCATCTCTGTTTCAAATCCAAATGGCCAGTGCTGTCTGAAGACGTCTCCGTGGTCATGTGGCTGGCATGACTAAATGCCAAAGGCACATGGAGCACCATTACCTTCCCACCAAAGGTGGTCCCTATTTTTCTACTTGCGTTTTTTACATGGTTTCGAACTGCTAGGTTGGCAGAAGCTGGGACAAGTAACGGGAGCTCACCCCATTACATAGCACTAGGGATTTGAACTGCTGAACTGCCAACCTTTCGATCGACAAGTTCAGTGTCTTAGCCACTGAGCCACCACGTCCCTTTGCAGCATTTCTGGGGTTGAATGGGCCACAGGATCTGGAAGCTAGAATATTAGAACTGTCATTACTCAAGTGACAGATTGGTATCTGTATTGCCTGGCTCACTTGGTGTCATTGATTTCACTATGTAGATGTATGCAGATACAACACATAATTGCAAGATCAGCTCAAGATCAGATTTGCCAATTGGTTTGTTGACTCAGTTAGCAATGACCTGTTGATTAGGAATTGAAGATGTATAAGGATGAAGTGCCTCAGCAGGTATCAACACTTGGCTGACCTTGTCTGAGTAAAGAGAAGAAGGAACAGACCTGATTATTACTTAGATGAGAAGCCTTGGGCTGGGAAGTTGATAAATATCTCAGAAGAAGGGACAGCAAATCATTTCTGGTGCCAAGAAAATGGCACGAACGTGTCTCTGAAGTTGCTAAGGAGTCAAGCTCAACTTGATATGCATCCTTCCAACAACATTGCTCCACACTCATATTGCACATGCAAGCACACACACACAAACACACGTGTGTGTATGAGAGAGAGAGAGAAAGTGATTTCCAACAGCTGTCTTGTGTTAAGAAGACCCTTCATAAAAAGCTTCTGAACACTGCTTTGCTCAGAGATGAATCCCTTCGAATAGAACAGTAACAGTACAATTAGTGGAATTCTTTCCTTTCAGGTGTGATTATTGCCACCAGTCCGGATAATCTAAAAAAGGGTTTGGACAGGTGCATGGAGGACTGGACTAACTATGCCAGCTGGAGCGGATAGCAGCTTATTATGTCTGACACCATAGAAATCAGGTCTGAAATACCAGCTAATAGGGAGCAGTAAAAAAAAATTAAGACCATCACCCTTCTGTTCCTAGGGAATGGCTGAGTGACAGGAATAAGAGGCACTACTAAATTCCAATAAGTGGGATTGAACCAGGGCCAAGAAAATAATTTGAAAAACAATCCTAGAGAAGCCTCTCGTTAGTTCACATGAAAATAAAATGAGGGAGAGGAAAGCACATTCAGACTTGCAGAAGTCTGTTACTATAACTTTACAATAACAGTAGCACTGACCTACATGACGCTAGTTTCTTAGTCTAATCTACCTTGCAAGGCTTAGGTGGGCCCTTAAGAAAAAGAAATCTGTTGGTTGCTTTAATTTCTTGTTTCAAAAGCTTTGCACAAGATGGAGGGGCTGCTTTAATTATCCAGGCTCACCACCTTCATTTCATTCAGAGGGCCGGTTTGATGTAGTAATGAAGGTGCTGATCTAGAAAGCAGGAGACCATGAGTTCAAGCCCCACTTTAGGCATGAAAGCCATTGAGTTACTCTGGGCCAATCACAGGAGACTCTGAGTTCTAGCCCCACTTTAGGCATGAAAGCCACTGGGTGACTCTGGGCCAATCACCAGGAGACTCTGAGTTCTAGTCCCACCTTAGGCATGAAAGCCATTGGGTAATTTTGAGGCAGTCACTCTCTCAGCGCAACTCACCTCACCGATTTGTTGTGGAAAAAAGAGGAGGAGGAAAGAGTATTAGGTATGTTTACCACCTTGAATTACTTACATAAGTAATAAAACCAGGATAAAAATATCTAATAAATAAATATATTTCCAAGAGCATTGCAGTCTAGGAACTGGAGTTCTACAGAGGTAAAGAGAAGAAAAAGGAAAGGAAAATGAAGAAAAGGCTTATTACAACTGCTGCTCCCAATTTACACAATAAGCAGGGGTGAAACAGGGACTTGGGGTGAGTGGGGGGATTCACTTAAGTCCCCTCTAAAGTAATGCAGAGCAATATCAGACAAAGCAACAATTGACAAGCAGTAGAGAAAAAGGCAATGGTGATATGCGTTACCCAACATTGCACAACTAATTGTTTGAAAGTTTTACTTCCTGAAAAACTTTTGGTGATTATGATAAACCCCTTCAAACAGAACACAAATAGAATTTCAGAATGACTGTACCACATAGGAATCTTGAGAAATGTAAAATTAACTTTTAATGGCTATAATATATTTAATCTCATAATGATGCAAGAGATCAACAGAGCCAAAAATGTTTCGTTGCTGATTTTCATTTGTACTCAGTGTCCGATGTGTCCCAGTTCAGTGTCCAACAATAGTTATCCTGCAATGATGGATTCCAGTTGCTCCGATGCCAGTTTTCCATTGTGACAATGTTCTGGTGAAAAATTTCATCATGTTCATCACTGACTGCATCTAAATTTTCAGGAAGGAAGTCCAAGTGTAATTGCCGAAAATGACTCTTCAGTGACGTGTTGCACTTAATGGTCTTGTATGCTGTGAGACGTTTATCAACCAGCTGAATATAGTTTGGAGCTTCGTGGTTGCCAAGAAAATTCTCAACTATGTCTTTGAATGCTTTCCATTCTTCTCTGGCCCCACTAACAGATCTTCAAACTGCTTGTTATTGATGATGTATCTGATCTGTGGACCAACACAAATGCCTTCCTTAATGTTGGCCTGAGTTATTCTTGTAAACATCGGTCTCAAATAATGAAAACCATCACCATCCTTGTTCATCACTTTCACAAACTTCTTCATCAGTCATCATTTTTCACCACTTTCATGTGAAGTGGACGCAAAAGTATCTTTCTTGGGTCAACAAGCGATTTGTCTACCATTTTTCTGTCCTGGAACCAAATTCTTTCAGAATGGTCATTTCTTTTTAATGCAATTATATTCGCTTGCACAGTTGTCCATTTGCATATATAACAATAGTACTGGGTATATCCGAGCCACATTCCAAGCAACACAGCTACTACTTTTAGATTTGTACAAATGTTTCAGTTGTACTTTGTGTACTGGATGTGCTCCAGCAACAGTTTCATGTTTTCATATGTTTCTTTCACATGTGCAGCATAGCCAACAGGTATCTAATGGTTTACATTGCCATTGTGTAGAAACAGAAGATTTCTACAAAATGTGATAGGTTATTAGCATCCAAAAATCTATAAAACACTTCCAAAAGTGTTTGGGAAGCAAAATCTTTGTTGTCCAAAGCATATACCTAAAGTGATGCTGTTTTTAGATGTTATATCTTTTTCTTCCAAAAAGTAATTTGCTTTTTTTCCCCCAACATATCCTCCTCCTCTTGCTTTTTAATTGAAATAGCCACAGCATGCTCATTAAGATAGCCATTACTACTTTTGCTTTGTATTTTCTTTTAATTTAAATTGGAGGATAATTGGGAGATGTATGGTAGTCTTAGTTGAATCATTTTTCTTACTGGAAAAAGTGCCCTGCCTCAAAAATCACTCATGGGCAGGATGTTCACCTCCACAAGGTGTAATAAGTCATTGCCAGCTATCTAAGGATCTGGATGTTCTTTTGGCTTTGAAATCCCTTAATTTCACTTGAAAGGACCAATATTACTATACGTGGGAATATAAATGCAACTTTTGATATATTTATGGGAAGTTTTAAAAAGCTCTGAAGGGGATTTTGAAGCTGACCTGAGTACTTCGACTTTCATTTAAGTGGAGACTTTAATGAAGTGAAGTAAGAGGCAGGAAGTGTGTATTTAATCCAACAATTTCTTCCTCCTTATTTTTAACCATCACATAAAGTGAAACAAGTCGGTGAAAATGGGATTCCAGTGAATTGATGTACAGAACTGATGATGCAAGTTAGTTTAGGTAGTTCGCCACTTACAATAATTCATTTAGCAACTGTTTGGAGTTACAACAGCATTGAAAAAAGTAACCAGTCATCGTATTTCTGACTATCACAGCCTCCCCACAGTTGCGGGATCAAACTTAGGACGTTTGGGAACTAGTAAGGATTTATGACAATTGCAGTTGACCAGGGACATTTGATCCCCATTTGCAATCTTCCCAGTTGGTTTTTGACAAGCAAAGTCACTGGAAGAGGTTGGATTCGTTTAATGACCACATGATTCACTTAACAACAGTAGCGAATTGCTTAATAACCATGGCAAAAAAAGGTATTAAAATCAGGAATGATTCACTCAACGACAATCTTGCTTAGCAATGGAAAGTTTTGCTTCCAATTGGGGTCATTCATTGAGGATTCATTGCTACTTCCTTATGGAGGAATTCGCATTCATCAATCATACTGAGGAAGCAGACATCCCAGTCAAGCATTGAGGGCCAATTGCAAGTCTAGATGGAGTCTTTGTGCTGCCAAAGTTAAGTCCTGGGATCTTGCTCAATGATTTATTTTCATTTCGTTTTGAAGAAGAGCTCCCCCTTTAGCATCAGTGAGTTAGCAGCTTTTTCAAACATATTTTATTCTGGAATTAATGAACATGGTGGTATGGTAGCATTGGATCACTTTCTGGCTTTAGGGGAAAGCTGGGGAGCCGGGCTTCATACCTGCAAATCAGTAACTAATGAACAAATTCCCATCCTCAAGAGTTCCTTGCAAAGAATGCAGCATCTCAGGAATCGGGCACCCACGTCATTCTTTGAGTTTTTGACATATTGCTCTTTGGCAAACGGGCAATCAGTTTAGTTCAGAATCTGAGAAGAATAAAAATAAGACTCCCTGTTCTGATGCAGATACAGAAATCCAAATGACCTTTAGATCAGTGGTCACCAACTGGTGGCCCATGGACCACTGGTGGTCCGCGAGGAAATTTTGGTGGTCTGCAGAAAAATTATTTGCATTTTTTATATTGCACTAAATCAGGGGTCCTCAAACTACGCTCCCTGGGCTGGATATCTGCAATGAATATTTGTATTGCTGCAGAGAGTCTGCACAAAAAGAGTCTTTTTGTGTGGGTCGGAGGGGGGCAGAAATTCTGACTTGGGGTTTGCTTCAGCCTCCTGGTGTGGGGCTTTGGCTGAAGGCTGGAGGGAAGCACCTGGTGGTGAAGAGCCGGAGGGCCTTGTTCCAGTGGGACTGCATCATGGCCTGGAACTGGCTGACCATCTCAGCCCGCTGAGCCTCCAGGCGCTGGTACCTGGCCTTGCACTCCCACAGGTCTTCCCTCTGCTTTGAAAGCCTATGCTCGTAGTCCTCAGTGAGGTGCTTCTGCTGAGCCTCTTTCTCGGTCAGATCCAATTTGAACTGAGCTGTTTTGCCAACTCTTTCTCATGGTGGCTGCTTAGCTCCAGCATCTGCTTCCTTTTGGGGCCCTAAGGAGCCCTGACGGGCAGACGAGGAATGGGTGGGAGGGGCGAGTAGAGGCTGGCAAGGCGCCCCTTGATGTGAGTGACATTAAGATGGCCACACCCACCCAGTCACATGACCACCCAGTCACGCCCACCCAGCCAGTCATTAGGTAGATCATATTAGTGGTCCACAGAATTTAAAATTATGAATGTAGTGGTCCCTGCGGTCTGAGAGGTTGCTGATCCCTGCTTTAGATGATCATCTAAAAATACAGTAAAGAAAACCCTGTCTTTTGGCTGTCACCTGGTGGTTGCCTGGATAGTTGCAGTTGAGCTCTGCTAGCCGGAATGGAAAGAAGAATGAGGTGGCTTGTATAATGACTGTGACTTGGCTGGCATGAGGGATTAGCCTGAAATCAACATGGCATGTGCTGACATACTCTAGTTAGATGTAATTGCCTCATCTGCTGTAAGAAGATTACAAAAATTCCTGTCAAATGAAGGCATGGGAGCTTAAGGAGCTCGAGTTTAGTGCCATGTTCTAGACAAAATGCAAGCTTATTAATAGTTGGCTAAAGGGCATCTTTTTTTCTGTTTAAAGTGTCTACACGTTTATTTCAGAACCAATCTAAACAAATGAGTGAGGGAAGGTAAGTCCTTGTTTGGCATCCAGGGTTAAAAGCATACTAGATAAGCATAATTAGGGACCTACTGCATTTGGAATGCAGATTCCCAGACACTTTTGGTGCTGGCCATGCTGGTCGGGCCAATTGGAGCCATAGCTTGTGGGTACCAGATCTACTGCCGTCCCCCTCACCTCCAAGTCTCAGAGAAATGTTTTTGTTGATATGCAATGCATTAATTTGAGAGCAGCACATTAAATTTGCAGTGTGCCATCTACAAATGGTGACAGAGCCCATATAAGAGGGGCACCCCCCCCTTTCTAATAAAAATAAGAAGTATGCAAACTTGATGTGGCAATATTAGGGGATAGTAGAAGACAAAACAATTGGAGAAGATTACAAAATACCATGATCTGAAAATCAAAGGTGAACGTATTGGCCCATTGGGTTTCATACCAAAAAGACTTCTATGCATCTGTGCTAAATCTGTTTTCCATGGCTTTTAAGTGGAGACCTTACTTTTATTTCAATCTTCAATTACCAATTTGCCTTTGTAGGGGGAGAAATATTTACGGATGTTCTTTTTGCCATGGGGCTATTTGCTGCCACAAACTTGCCCAGTAGAGGGCAGTAGCAGCCTTTGTAGGAGCAGATAGTAACCTTGCCTAAGGTGGCATTCTGCAACTTCCTCCTACTTAGCTGTGTGATCCGTATCTCCATGGAGAGGAAATCAGTCACTTTCTAAGTTTAGATTTCCCCCTGCTTAGTATTCCCTGCATGCCTTGTAGAGAAGGCACTGAGAATTGCCAAAAAAAAAAAAAAATGCTGATGCTTCTCTCAAAGGCCTCAGGAGACTCCTATCAAGCTAAAGGTGAGGATGCAAACTCCAGAAAGTCCCGCATCAGTTGTGACACCCCTTCTGCAATTGAGAAGTGAATTTATCCAGGTCCTTCAGCTATAATTCATTCATATTTTTTTTTAAAAAAAGCTGTTTTCAGCAGGTGAAAGCCCAAACATGTGCTCCAGGTAGAAAATTCAGAAGACCAGCAGGAAACTCAGTCTTTCCAGTGGTTTTACTAGATACTTTCTTTTTTTTTTTTGTCTTTCATTCAGTCATGCTCAATTCTTGGAGACTGCCTGGAGAAGTCCCTGCAATTTGCTTGGTAACATTTTTTTTTTAATTTGATTTATATGCCGCCCTTCTCCGGAGACTCAGGGCGGCTTACAATGCGCTAAGCAATAGCCTTCATACTTTTGTATATTTTATACAAAGTCAGCTTATTGCCCCCACAATCTGGGTCCTCATTTTACCCACCTTAGAAAGGATGGAAGGCTGAGTCAACCTTGAGCCTGGTGAGATTCAAACTTACAGTAATTGCAGGCAGCTGGTGTTAATAACAGTGTGCTTTAGTCCACTGTACTACCAAGGCACCTCTTATTTCTCAGAAGTGCCATTGCTTCCTTCCTAGAGCTGAGAGAAAATGACTGGCCCCAGGTCACCTAGCTGGCTTTTTGCCTAAGGCAGGCCTAGAACTCACTCTCTAGCTTGATGCTTTAACCCACTATACCAAACTGGTTCTTGATGCTTAGATGCTCTCAAAAATATTCTTTCATTCACATCAACGGGAGGGATATTTTTAGCCACTGCTGGGGACCCATTTATGTCTATTGACTTTGAAGATACAGTTTGCTGATGGAGATACGTTCTTGATTGTCGTTAGTATAATACCATTTTCAATATCAACCACTAGGTTGTTTTTTTAAAATATATATATTAGGGTGGAGTTGGGTTGACTGAGCGGAGCTGAGCATTTATTGGCCGGATGCTCTTCCTAATACCTACACAAAGTTTGCAGCAGATATTTACTCTTCGCCCTAATAGAGAAACATCTCTCACTGCCTGAGATTGAACTCTCAACCTCCTGAGTGTGCCACCCCACCGCTCAACTACCAGGTGTGTATCTTAACTGTTTGAAATTTGTGAGGTATAACAGTATATATATATAACAATAAGGCTAAACTAGGAAGATTAAAAGAAGAAAAAAATCCCAGAAACCATTATCATCTTATTAGCAAGATACGTAGACATACTTATGCATTAAAGGAGACAAGATCATTGCATTTAAGAAATACAAGAGGCCACCTGATTGGGTTTTGGTACAAAAAAAAAATCACACCTTAAATTATTTTTAAAAGAGAAAAAATCCCAATAAATGTGTTTATGTGGGATCTAGATTTGAAGGTAGATATGGGACAGAGGTGGGTTTCAGCAGGTTCTAACCAGTTCTGGAGAACCGGTAGCGGAAATTTTGCGTAGTTTGGAGAACCGGTAGTAAAAATCCTGACTGGCCCCACCCCCATCTATTCTCTGCCTCCTGAGTCCTAGCTGATCAGGAGGAAATGGGGATTTTGCAGTAACCTTCCCCTGGCACACCCACCAAGCCATGCCATGCCCACCAAGCCACACTCACAGAACCGGTAGTAAAAAAAATTGAAACCCATCACTGATATGGGATCTATATCAAACCTAGATCCCACATAAACAAATTTGCAGTTTTAACATTCTAAGTGCCCAAATATAGTTTGATTTCCAAAAAGAGATTGGAGCTGCCATTACGTTTGAAATAAGCAGTTCCAAGACAGGCAGAGGTGTCTGACAAAAAAACATTTTTCAACTACCCAAGTTTGAACATTTTAAATTTTATAGTGGTTTATGCAACAGTGTTCTTTGTACACTCATCTTTCTGTGGTGGCCTGCAGCCCTTCCTCAAAAAACATGGACACTCCTGGAGGAAAAACAGTAAGGAAATTTAAAACACCATTCCAAGAAATTGAAAACAAAAATTCAGAATCATTCTTCAGAATGCACTAACTTTCTTTCAAGGTAGAAAAAGAACATTTACATATTAGAGGGCAGATTTTGGTCCAATCTGCATGTGTATTATTATTAATATTTGCAGGCCATCAATCCCAAGCATTTAGAGTAGTCTTCAGTTTGCACGCATGACTGAATCTCATTTCTTTCCAATGTAAGATAATCACCACCATCACAAGTTTCAGATGGAATAAATG
Source organism: Ptyas mucosa (assembly GCA_012654045.1). Classification (NCBI taxonomy): domain Eukaryota; kingdom Metazoa; phylum Chordata; class Lepidosauria; order Squamata; family Colubridae; genus Ptyas; species Ptyas mucosa. Next base: position 10,769,717 of record WNWU01000017.1, on the reverse strand, counting down.
GATATTTTATACCTGGCCAATAGTCTAGCCTGCATAGCAGTTAATCAATCCAAAGTTACAAGGGTCAGTAGCTAGTTAAATGCGATGGTTGGATTTCCAGCTCCTCATTAAAGCAGTAAAAATTTTCATAGCTAAGCCAACACTATAGCCTTGCCTGAAAACCATAGTCCTATTTTGGGATGGTATAAAAGTACTATAGAGCAGTATTTTCTGAATGTCTAAGAACTGAAGAAGGTGACATATATTTTTTCCTACAATTATCTTGGAAGTTCATGTTTTAAAAACTGTGTTGACATGATGGCTTGCGAATTCTCTTTTTTTTTGGGGGGGATGCTACCAGCCAGATCATGGCAGAAAACTGTACTTCCTATTTAAAGGATTGTACTTTGCATCCAGTTTTGATCACCACATTAGAAAAAAGATGTTGAGACTTTGGAAAAAGTACAGAGAAGAGCAACTAAGATAATCTTCGATTTATCTTCAAGACTGCCTTCTTTATCTTTGAGACCACCTTCTACCGCCTAGCTCCCAGCGACCGGTAAGATCCCACAGAGTTGGTCTTCTCCGGGTCCTGTCAGCTAAACAGTGCCGGCTGGCGGGCCCGCGGGGGAGGACCTTCTCTGTGGCCGCCCCAGCTCTCTGGAACCAGTTACCTCCTGAGATCTAGACCATCCCCACCCTATTGGCCTTCCGAAAAGTGGTGAAGACCTGGCTTTTCTGGCAGGCCTGGGGCCGTTGATCTCGCTGTTGCAATCTGGCGAGATCCGGCCATGAATGGTGTGAATGGGTTTTAATTGTTTTTAATGTTTTAATTTTTAATGTTTTTATATATGGTTTTTAAATGCATTGTAAGCCGCCTGGAGTCTTTGGAGAAAGGCAGCATACAAGTTGAACAAATAAATAAAAATAAAATAAAGTAAATAATTAAAGACCTGGAGTCTAAAACATATAAAGAACGTTTGCAGGATTTGGGTTTAGCTAGCTAGAGAAAAGAAGGACTAGGAGGGACATGGTAGCAGTATTCCAGTATTTGAGGGGTTGCCACAAGGAAGGGGGGGTCTACTTATTTTCCAAATGACAGGGCAAGAAAGAAGAGACTGGACAGCCATTTGTCTGAAATGGTATAGGGCAGGGATGTCAAACTGGCGGCCCGTGGGCCAGATGCCTCACACGCAGGCCACACCCACTCCAGCTTCACGAATGGGGAAAACATCACGAAAGACATGTGACGGCAATGTGACACCGCAAGTTTGACACCCATGGAATAGGGTTTCCTGTTTGAGCAGGGTGTTGGACTAAAAGACCCCAAAGGTCCCTTCCAGATTCTATTCCAGACTATTCCACTCTAGACTAGTCTAGTCTAGTATAGACATTCCATCCCTACCTCTACCCCTACCCCTACCCCTACCCCTACCCCTAGGCTATGCTATGCTATGCTATGCAATGCATTTTGGCCTTATGATTGGAAGAAGCTTCAAAAAAATGGGCCTTCTAGGGTCCTGCATACAACAAAAGACCTGTGGCTTGATCAACCCCCAATTCGGCAGAAGACTGCCCCTCCCTGCAACAATTTGACATTCTTTTTAACTGGAAATTCACCTTGTGAGTGAAGCCCCACACCCTTTATATCTGGCATGCAATGTTGACATACAAAAGGAATAGGGTTTTCATTGTATAGTGACCATCACTATTGTGATCTACCAGAACTTGTATGTATACACACGTGTTTAGGTTATAACTAAGTTGAATATAACAGGACATATTATTTATTATAGGTACTCCTCTTACTTACAACTACAATTGAGCCCAAATTTTCTGTTGCTAAGTGAGACAGTTGTTAAGCGGGCTTTGCTCCATTTTATGAGCTTTCTTGCCTCAGTTGTTATGTTAACCACTGCAGTTGTTAAATTCGTAACACGGTTGTTAAGTGAATCTGGCTTCCCCATTGACATTGCTTGTCTGAAGGTTGCAAAAGGTGATCACATGACCCTGGGACACTGCAACCATCATAAATACGAGTCCGTTCCAAGCGTCCAAATTTTGATCATGTGGCCATGCGGATATTACAACAGTTGTAAGTGTGAAAAATGATCCTTAGTAAATTTTTCCAGTGCAATTTAACTTTGAATAGTGATTAAATAAAAGGTTGTAAGTAGAGGACTACCCTGTATTAAGGGAGCAAAATAATGCAGAAAAGGGGGAATTAGCGTGTCATATGCTCCTTACCAGGGCCATTTATGACAGTGACTTTACAAAGGGAAGAGAATGCCTAGAAGTGGTCAAACTAATCAACCACGTGTTTTCAATCATACTTGTGAATGGGAATCCTATTTTGCCTCCAAAGAACATCTAATGTAGTGTTTTAGGCTATAATTATAATTAATTTAGCATGCCTGTGATCTTGTACGGTAAGTTCCTTTGGGCTGTCTGCATATGGAGTAATTCTTGCAGACTCACTCACTTCAATTATTCCAAAGAGTTCAGTAAAACAAGCAGCAGGAAAGCCTGCTCTTGACTTGTGTGAGTGTGTGGGGGGGGGGGGGGGGGGGGAGGGAGGGAGAGGTTAGTAGAAATAACTCATCATCAAGGCTTGGCATTTTATCAGTTAATCCAGAATGGATAACAAAATCTGTCCCAGGAGGTAAAGTAGATTCTCCCCTCCTGTTTATTTGCTACAGTGTGATTTTTTATTAATTGGTGCAAAAAAACTCAGAGGCTTGAAACACTTGAGAAACTAGTTCTGAGCAGAGTGGGAAGAGAAGTTCTCACTCACTCCCCATGGGCTAGGTGGGTGTCTGGCCTTAAAAATACCCGATACCCATCTTAGCACATCCCAGGACAAGATCTGAAGATGAATGAGAGCACAAGCTTGCTGTGAAGGATCTATCCCTTCAGGGCTTGAACAGAAATCAGCCTGGGAATATTATCTTGACTTCCTTCATCACAAAGGTGAACTGGTTATCCACTACCCTGAGCTATGGAATGATTTGAATGGTTTTCCTTTCATATGTTATATGAAACTAGCAATTATCATTTATTATTTGGTGTGGTTAAGCATGAACCCAGCCAATTTTGGCTTGGTTAACAAACCACAATTAAAACAACCATAGCTGTGTTGTGTGAACCCAGTTAGTATGCAGCCTACTATTGCTGATTTGTATTTATAACATGTGAAGTGACAGGAAATTAATGCTATTGTCTGGTTGCTGAACCACTGGATGTCTTGAGCCACAGGTGTCAAACTCGCGGCGTCACGTTGCTGTCATGTGACATATTGCGACATTTTCCCCTTTGCGTAACTGAGGTGGGCATGGCCTGCGCGTGACACATCTGGCCCATGGGCTGCCAATTTGACACCCCTGTATAAGTATTTAGAATCTGCTTTTATAAAGATGGACTAGTAAGTAGTGCCTCTATAACCAAAGCTAGATTTGAGGCTTCCAAATTCCAAAGGTTTAGGATTAGGCTGCCCATAATTTTCTGCTATCAGGAAACCTACAAATTGTCTCTTTGTTCCCCAAATTAAAAATAGCCCAGGGTTTTAAAAAATGCTTGATTAAAGAAAGAGACGGGAACTCTGCCCCCCCCCCCCCCCCCCCCCCCCCCCCCCCCCCAGTTTTCATTCACAGACTATGCCTCTTCTTCTGTCTGAAAAAGAGCAAACACAAGAGCGGTAATTCAGATCCAATTTCAACTCAGATTCAGCTCCAGCAATGCAATTCTAATGGGTACCTGGAGTCCTATTAAGGTTTAATAAGGCTTATTTCCAAGCAGGTGAAGATCTCATTGTAATCCTAGTTGCCCAGTTGAGTGAAGAGATATAGCATTCGTGAACAGATAACATTCATGAACATGCATTCAATAATATTCCTAGAATGATTTTCAAGATTCTTGTTTAGCTTATTTTAGGAGCACCCTTTTTTTAAAAAAAATTGCATATTAAATAAAAATGCAAAGAAATCTATAAGGAAGCATAAAAAATTAAACTTGGCCTCCTCTGCCTAACTTAATGAATCCAACTGTGCACATATAAATAGTAACAAAATTTTATTCCCGTTTCACCTTATGCTTCCAGCTAAATTTGACACATATTTCAGGAAAGACATAGTTCAGTTTATTACAAATCATTTGCTCCAGATTTTTGTGTGAATTTTGAAAAGCAATTAATAGTTAAAAATTGCCAAGTTACATTTTTGTAGTAATTAACTGATTATAGTTTGAGAACCCAGTGCATTCTTTGGTGGATTATGAGAAGTAGGTGATGTTATAATCGTTTAAGGATTTATATAAGAAAGGGATTTTTCTTATATTGGAAATATATCAGAAATGATAGAAACATAGATTGGAATGTACAGTATGTGCAAGAATATGCAATCATATCAATTGACAGATGAATTGTACCAGCTCAATCAAAATGGATTCAGCTGCCACAATTGACCTGTCAATTGATTATATGCCGTCAAATCCCTGTCAACTTTTAACAACCACGTAGATTTTCTCCATGATGATCTGTCCCTAACTTGGTTCTTCGGATTTTCCAGCAGTGCACTCACTGCCATTGTAACCAATTCTACCTTTTTGCTTCTCTTCTCTTTCTTTCTACCTTTTGAGCCTTCTCCAGAAAGCTACGTCTTTGCATAATGTATTTGAAGTAGGATAATTTGTGCTTTGAACAGGAACTCTTTTGAGTTTTGCTTGATGAACCATTTATTTTATTGCTCTCCATGGTATTCTCATGGGTCTTCTCCAAAATCAAAGTTCAAAAATATCAATATTTTTCCTGTCCTGCTTCTTCAAAGTCCAACTTTCAATTCCATAGTGTGGAATGTTAGGATCACTCAATTCTAATCTTTTTGTAGGTACAGACATATCACAGCATCTGAAAATGTTTTCTGTGGCTTTCATGGCTGCTGTCCAAAATGCTGATCTGCTACATATTTCTAGACTGCTTGTTCCTTTACAGGGGATAGTTGATCCTAAAAGGCAAAAGCTCTCCATTATTTCAGTATCTTCATTGTCAATTCTAAGGCTGATTGTTCTATCTATCAGTCTTCTTTATATTATATTAAATTTTAGTCCTTTTTTTTCATTGTTAGATGAAAACAATTTGGCATAACTTTATTGTCACTTTGAATGCACACTAATTGGTATACATTAAAATGAAATTTCATTGCATACAACTCTCAAAGGGTCTCCACTTCAGTATACACTACATAAACATGACAAAATAAATAAATAAATACAAAATTATACATATACCTGCATTGTGCTCTTAAGACTTTTAGTACTAGGGCTTGTAGGCCCTTTGTATTTTCAGTTATCAAAGTAGTGTCATCAACACAGTGCAGATTATTGATATTTCTTTCTTCATAGCTAAGATGATTTCCCTCAGACCCTCCTTCCCCCTCATTATAATCCCCTTCCTTCCTTCCTTCCTTCCTTCCTTCCTTCGTTTACTGCAAAAGAACAATTAAACATGGGACAGAATAATTTTTCTCAATGGTAATATCTGAATGTGTACCTCAGTTCTGTTCCCTGTTGTTGTTTGTCTCAGTAGCTTACATTCCACCGCTGACATTTGCATGGACACATATGCAATAGGTTATATCTTTCCTTTGCTGTTGAAGATGGTGCAATGGAAATCTTTATTGATCTTCTGTATGCCATCTGGATAAGAAAAGATACAGAGGTAAATTCCAAATGCTACATATTACATATAGTTTTTGGGTACTTAGATCAGAAATACTCGGATCTGGATGGAATTGCCCAATGCAGTAAGCCACTTAATTGCACATTGCAGCTTGTACAGAGAGAGAATCCATGCTAAATGAACCTTGTAATTCAACTAACCCTAATGCTTATACCAGCCATTCAATGATTTTGGACAGAAATATTTATAAGGTTTCCCCACAGCTTCGGGCTATGGGGTCATTGTCCATAAAAGGTGATCCCCCCATCACTCAGCACAACATAATCATGAGTCAGCACACAGGACCTGTATCAGACCTAATGCTAAATATGCAGAAGCTGAACTACAGAAATGACTGAACTACAATTCCCAGAATCCCTCACATTGGCCATGCTGAGAGTCTGCTCAGAATTGCAGTTTAATAATATCTGGAAAAATACTGTTCACACTTGTTCTAACTTTCAGTCTTCTTATGAACTCTTGTATTTGCATTAAATGTCACATTTAATTAAGCCACGACCATATTCCTATTTACCTTTTAACTTTTACTATTCTCATTAATCATGAACAACCCGATAATTTAGCTAATGCCTGTGACTGCTTTTCAAGTGATATTTTGGAAAATGAGTCTGAACTACTGATCTGACCTTGACTTGAAAGCTGTTTGGCCAGGTGCCAAGGCACAAATAAATGCTCAATGTGTCAAGTATTTCTTCGGGCAACCGTCAGCCTGAGAAAAAGCACATGATGTGCTTCTACCCAGATTGTATATGGTTTTTTTCCCTATTGTTAAGTAGGTAGCATTTTGCATTCAGCAAGAGGAAAGTACAAGCAAAATCATTTTAAAAATAAAACCTGCCAGAATATTTTCAGATTTCACTGTTCTGCAAGATCTAAATCAACCTTCCCTGGCATTGTCTTCTGAATGTGATTAAACTGTAATACACATTCAGAAGTTTTCATCCTTATCTTTTTCCTTAATTCTCTTTCATAATAAACACAATTTTAGTTTTATATTTATTCTTTTGTTACACATGCATAAGAAAAGACATATCTTTAAAGAAGATATTTGAAAGAAATAGAATTTTTCTGAACTCCATTACTTCTATGACTTCCATTAGCATTCTTTTTTTGCCTTCAAAATGTCCCAGTTGCTCTTTCTGAATTGTTTGTCTTGTTCCTAGCTATCCATTCCTGTCTCTTAAATAAGGTCCTTCCCATGGATAGATCACATTCATTTACAAAACTGTACAATTTTATCCAGAAATCTTATCTATTTTTTTCCAATGGAGCAAAGCATACAACTGTTAGCAAACTATAGCTAGCCAATGTCACATGCTCCCAAACAATCTAGATCATGGGTGTGAAACTTGATTTCATTGAGGGCCACATCAGGGCTATGTTTGACTTTGGGGAACTGGTGTGGGCGTTGCCATGCTGGGCATGGCCAGCTCAACATTACTCCTCTCGGGGGCGCCTGTGGCAGCCCAAGCACTCTGCCAATGAAAATGGGCTCCCGAGCTCTGTTTTAGCTGTGATGGCCTTCTGCAACCCTCTGCCAGTGAAAACGGAGCGTGGGAGTGCCAACCGCAGACCACGCAAGTTCTGTTTTCAGCTGTGACAGCCTCCTGAAACCCTCTGCCAGCGAAAACGGAGCTCGGGAGGACCGCACGCAGCCTTTCCGAGCTCCGTTTTTGCTGGCAGAGGCACTGCAGGCTGGTCCTTCACTGTTTCCAGGGCGGCCCCGCGGGCCAGATCTAAGTGCCCCATGGGCTGGATTCGGCCCCCGGGCCTTGAGTTTGACACCCCTGGTCTACATGATACCAATTCATATTTTCTAACATATATTTTAGACCTTTCATTCATAGTGAATCCTATCTTTTCACTTCCCTGATTAGATTAACTCTACAAGAATTGGCCATCTACATCACATCTGCTATGTCATTCCCTTTTCTTTTAGTTACATAGGCATGTTTTATATATTCATATATGGCAGGGTTCCAAGGAACACCCCCCAATGAAATAAAGCTCTGAGGCCTGAGGTTCCTCAAAGTTTCAATTTATTAGAGATGTCATGTTGGCACATCTGGGAAAACCTGAATCTGAAAGCTTCCAGGTTTTCCACACCCAGCTGACAGTTCACAGCCCTGCCCCATACCCACAAGTTCATCACATTGTCCAATCAACTCTTCACACTCAATTAGATACAATCTTCAGGCAGTCTCCATCAGACACAGGCAAAAGTCCTTGAATATGGAATGTTGTTATGACTAACTTTCTACCTCCAACAATAATCCCCTCCCAACTTCCCCAGCTAAAATATATGGCAGTTAAGAAACAAAAAAGAAAATTGTCTTCTAAAACTGACAATATACACATACTGTATATACACACGCAGCATATACACTATACACACACACAGAGGCACACATATATATACTTATGTATTTGTTATTTCACACACTTTTACCATTTAATTCTCTCATATTCTAAGTAGTAATCTTCTCTCTGCTGTACTGTAGTTATCACCAGATGGGTTTGTAGGTACTGATTTTCACTGCCCAACAAATATTTAATCAATCAATCAAAACTTTTCCATACATAAGTTTTAGTAACATGGAGAAGATGTAAACTAGGCTACCTTTAGATGGCTGGGTAATGGTACTTATAGGAAAGATCTTGAAATAGTAGTTGATTGCATGGGAATATGAGCCAGCAGTATGATGTACCACAAAAAGCAGCACAGTTTTAGGCAAATTAATACCTGTTCTCTCACTTTCCAAAGTAAAGGACACAAAATAATGAATTTAATTTACAGGAAGGGGGAATTCCAGTGGAACATTAGGAAAACTTTCTAATGACCATTTCTCAATGAATTTTGAGGAGTGAGTAGGGGATTAGACTTGATGGCCTTAATGGTCCTTTCCACCGGTACAATTTTCTAAAGGAATAATAGAGTTCTCAAAAGTTGTTGACTGAAAATGGTGGCCATCAAACTCCCTAGCATGGTATATCTTCTCTGACCTGCTCATGAAGCTGATTTTACACAACATTCGAGCAGCAGCACACCTGATGGAGAAAAATTACAAAACATTTCTTAATTCAGTAACCTGGACACAATATCTTCTGCCGGTACATCCTAGAGCAGTACATCCTTTCCAGCTTGGTAGACCGGTGAGGGGGACAGAGGGGATGGTTATATGCGAGTGGCAGGTGCACAGATGAGGGTGTCCAACTCCATTTGTAACCAATGTTGCTTTTTAAAATTGTGGTTTTATCCTGGTTCTGTTTTGCTTTTAATTGTTAGAATCATGTGTATGAGCTGGGTGGCCATGTACACAGAATAAATAAATAGATGCTTTCAACTGACGTGAATAGTAGAATTGAGCATGACAGCTGCCTTGCTTAAAGCTATGGTGTGTCATGTTGGCATTCAAAAGAAATTTGCATGCTGATGATACAAATTATGGCTTGATCAATAGAAACATTCTAAACTGATAGCAATGCTACAATGACTGCTGACAGAAGTTTTATGCCATATGCTTCAACCAGTAGTCCTCAGAATTCATCTTCGTTTTTGTGCATGCATGTTTAAAACCAAAAGAATAAAAACTACAAGACTGAAAAAAAAACCCATCCACCCTTCAATGAGAATAAGAGTGTATCAAATATGTTTTCGGTCTAAAGCTGTTCAATCAAAAGATGGTAATTATTAAAGTAGGCGCCAAGCAAAGTAACAGTGAATCATAACTTAGTTTTCATCAGATGAATTAAAATTCCACCCCATAGCAAACCAAAAATATTACAGACTATGTTGAGAAAAATCTCTTTTTATGTCACGATAGATAGAAGTTGCTGGTAGCTGTGTTGTTTACAATCCAAATATGCACTTGGGTTTTTTCTTCAAATTTCCAAGCAATATTTCAGAGCTAGTCATGAATGTTAGATTGAATTTTTGGATCGCAGCTTCTGTTTTTTGTTCTGTGACTTCTGCTGTCTCCATCTCTTCCCAGGAATGCCAAATTCCCGGCTTTCTTATGCTTCACAATCAGATTCATCAAGCTCTACATTAATATTATCAAGAACAATAATGACTGCTTACCCTTATGCCTGTACCAAGGGCAATGCAGATGCTTTAGCAAAAGAAACCAACAGGACCATTTACAAAAACATAATTAAGATGAACTTTTGCTGGATACTTAGAACAAATGAGCAGCCTTGCCGAACAAGATAAAGGAGCCATTGGATCCAGTGTCTTCCCCCCACACACAGAGGAGACACTGAATTTTCTAAAACAATGAAACAACAGCAACTTGAGACAAGGCAGATCATTCTAGGAATGAAATGACCTTGGGAGACAGAAGACAGAGCTGCAGACCGGACAACCAACATGTAAAATGTGTCTCAGTCCATGGAAAGAAAGGAGGCATGGGAAGCATTTCAGAACCCTGTCCCTAGTTTTCTGGAGAGTAAAAGGAAAGAAGAGGAGAAATACTTTCAATCTTGCAACATTCTGTTAATATAACCTTAAAATAAATATAGAGTTAGTCCTCATGGTTGTGTTTTTGTCTGCACTACCTCAAAGGGCTTACACAGAACCAGCCGTGTTGTTTTGTCATGCGAAGCTGAAAATCCCTCAATCACATCTCTGATACCTTTTATAGATTGCATTGTCTTTAACTTTGGCTAGAATAGATGTGGATATTATTTGTTGCCATAGCATTTATTTTCACCGAAGCAGAATCTGCTATTAGAAGTGTTGAGCTGGAGATTTAAAGCTTTTATCACTCAAAGCTAGTTGTACATTTTCTTGAGACAGGGAAATTTCCCCTGGGGGCAAACCCAGAAAGAATATATTCTTAGATTCGGATCAATGGGCAATCCTTCTTGTACACTACGATAACAACATCATTCTATGTAATTATACAAGTATTATAACCAGCCACTTTAGATGAATCAGCTAGACAGGCAACAGGTGACACTGAATTTTGCCAATTACAAGAAGGTAAATACAGAATATGACCACCACATGTACAGGTAGTCCTCGACTTACAATCACAATTGAGCCCAAAATTTCTGTGGTTAAGCGAGACACTTGTAAAGTGAATTTTGCCCCATTTTACGACCTTTCTTGCCACAGTTGTTAAGTGAATCATTGCAGTTGTTACGGTAATAACATGGTTGCTAAGTGAATCTGGCTTCTCCATTCACTTTACTTGTCGGAAAGTCCCAAAAGGTGATCACATGACCCCGGGACTCTGCAACTGTCGTAAGTATGAGCCAGTTGCCAAACATCTGAATTTTGATCATGTGACCATGGAGATGCCGCAATGGTCGTGTGAAAAACAGTCACTTTTTTCAGTGCCATTGTAACTTCAAACAGTCGCTAAATAAGTGACTTGTAGGTCGAAGTCTACCTGTATATGACTTTCAACTCTTTGATGAAGATGTGGGCTGAAGTGAGGTGGTTTTGACCGATTAGTTTAAAGAGAAATGAGAGATGAACTAATTTACTAGGACACACCAGATTTAATCCTTAATGTTAATCCAACACCGTGTGTCTATAGATGGAAAAGAACTGAGGCATGCTACAGATAGAAAGGAAGAAACTACTATTTTCTCATCCTACATGTTTCTTCTTTCTCTACCAGTTCAGCAGAATCTTTGTACTTATGCAACTGAGAGTCAGTTGAGTTCAAATGGCTGCTGAAGAGCAATATTAATGCACATAAGATCTTTATTTTGTAACATTCTGAAAAAAAGATGGCTTGTTTAAATTTTCCTGCTCTGAAACAAACATGATCTTTCTTTCTTCTTTCTTTCTTTCTTTCTTTCTTTCTTTCTTTCTTTCTTTCTTTCTTTCTTTCCTTCCTTCCTTCCTTCCTTCCTTCCTTCCTTCCTTCCTTCCTTCCTTCCTTCCTTTCTACACCACTCATTTTGCCTGAAGGTGACGTTAGGCAGTTTACAAACTTTAAAAACAAATAAAAATCGTTAGCACATTGCAGTCTGTTTTAGAGGTAGTTCAATGCATCTTTGGTTATGTCCTTGTGGAGAGAATAGAAATTCCAGGCCATAAGCTATTATACTGTTCCCTATATAAGGACTCCAGACAAACCCTTACATATCCTGTCTTGAAGAAATTTCCAGGTAGGAAGTGCAATTTCTATTTAATCTACTCTTCTCAGACAAGGCCAGACAAGGCCTTTGGCATTTAGTCATGCTGGCCACATGACCATGGACCACAGGTTGAGAACCACTGCTCTAGTGAAGAAAAAGGAAGAGAGAACACTAAATTTCAAGAGACCTATTGAGAGATCAGTGGATGTGGAACTGGTCCTCCTAGAAGGAAGTGGGAAGAGAAAAACCAGACTTCTCCCAATGTGAGGGAGAAAGGAGAAGAAATAAATATGACTTGATACAAGGAGTAGATGAAACTTCTACTTCCCATATAAAAGATAATTTCTTTGTATATGGAATTCTTTTGTACTAATTTCACAGTTTTTTCTATGGTGAATCAACTTTCTAAACTTTCATAATCTGGGAAATAATTTTCTTCTGTATTTGCCTTGCCTTGCCTTGGCCTGACAATAACATCTAACAATTTTGTTTGTAAATAGTCTGCTCTTCTCCTGTAATGCTATTGACACAAATGAATAGTCCAGGGATTGTGTTGGAAGAATACCATCCTGTCTACACTTCAGGCAGAATAACATCAAATGAATGACAGATCAGTGCACCGGCTTGCCTTTCTTAGTGTATAGCATGACAATAAACTATAGTAAACAAACATTTAATTCAAAACCTAGTCAGTTGGTAAACAGAGAATGTATAAACAGCAGATCTGACAAGAAGGTAATAAACCTATCATTTTGCCCAGAATGGGTACTGAATTTTATTTACATCTAAGTTTAACACACATAAGAGATGTGCTGACAGAAACAGGGTAGTTTTTCTTATTGAAGGTGAAATATACTCTGGAAGTTGAAAGTGCAGAATTTCAAAGGATATTTAAAATCCTTTCATTGATAAGTACTGTACCTAACACTTTTTGTTAATTACTGCATTACCTCAACTAAAATATATTACTCTTCAGCCAGATGTAAGGATATGATGCAAAGTGTGTGTTTGCAATTTTAAAGCCCTGAGTTTTTCTAAATGTATTTGAAGCAGTACCTCTTGAAAATCTTTTCCACAAGTATATTTCACTCTTGTCACTTTCCATGCTATATACACTGCCTGATGGGATTTGACTGCTTGCTTGATACCTGCATCAATCTTAATATATTTTCATAATTTCCTTTGACAAATCTGTTGATGCCATTGATATTTTCTGCATCAATCATTCAAACGAAGTCAAGGTTATTTGGACATTTCCCATGCCTTCACTTATATATTCAGAATATGACCAAATAAGTCTTTTACAACATGTACAGTTTTACTTTTCACTTACCATGCTATAAACTGAGAGCTTTCATTATATCCTGGTTTGTAAACACCCAATAGAGTAGTCCATATAAAATACTTTGCAGCCCATTCATCCATCTTCCTAGATTTATTTCTGGGTGGGGAACGTGTGGCCAACTAATTCTGTCTAACACAGTGGTGGGTTTCAATTTTTTTTTACTACCGGTTCTGTGGGTGTGGCTTGGTGGGCATGGCATGGCGGGTGTAGTTTGGTGGGCATGGCAGGGGAAGGATACTGCAAAATCTCCATTCCCACCCCACTCCAGGGGAAGGATACTGTAAAGTCTCCATTCCCTCCCCAATCCAGGGGAAGGATACTGCAAAATCCCCATTCCCACCCCACTCCAGGGGAAGGATACTGTAAAGTCTCCATTCCCTCCCCAATCCAGGGGAAGGTTACTGCAAAATCCCCATTTCCTCCCGATCAGCTGGGCCTTGGAAGGCAGAGAATAGATGGGGGTGGGGCCTGTCAGAATTTTTTCTACCAGTTCTCCGAACTACTCAACATTTCCGCTACCGGTTCTCCAGAACTAGTCAGAACCTGCTGAAAACCACCTCTGGTCTAATGGAATATTCTCCGCCAGCGTAGTAAAGGGTGTAGATATTAGGGCATTGTTGAGTAGAATTACCTAGCCCTGCCTTTTTCCACCTCAATTCAACCTGCCTTTTTAATATAAGTATGCCTACAACTACCATAATAGGAATAGGAATAAATCAATTGGGACTCTACCTCATCTGCATCTTCTAATTAAACAATACTGTAAATTCAGCTAAAAGTAATTAGGTCTCTGGAATCCTCTCTTGGCTCTAACCCTACAATAGCAAAACACCAATCATGTAAGTGAATGTGTTAACTGCCCAATTGTAGGTCATTTGCCTGCTTTGGAATTCTTAACACTGGGCACTGGGAGACAAGATTATTCTTGATAGGTGTTAGACTAAAATAACAATTTAGCTATAGTTCCAAAACCCATGTTTTAAATTAAAGGATGTAAGTAAATGTAGGGGAAGTGTGATTTCATGCTTCCATCCCTTTACCACTACACTTAATTTGGGTATATAACAATCACTAAAGCTAACCTTATAAATCACACAAATTATAACGACAAATCACAATTGTTAATTATTATTTTTAAAAACTAAAAAATTTAAAGAGGGCTTATAACTCCATCTTCCTTTAGGTTTTTGCATCCTGATACTGTGCCTGTAAATAAATACATTTATATTTCAATGTAATGTCCTGGTCTCTGATTTAAATGTGCCCTTCAGGAAAAATACTTTCTCCTACTCAACCCAGCTATAAAGAACATGGAATTATACAAATGATACAATTTGAAGAGGCCCAAGGACAGACACAACTATAAATCTCAAGGAAGATTTTGAGAGTGGATATCTTGCAGAGTATAGGGCCAGGCAATTTCTCTTGATGATGTCTACCTGGCTTCAGGTTCAGTAATCTCACCTATCAGTCACTATGACTCTTCTTTGGAAATAAATCTCTTCTCAAATCCAACTTACCTCACTGATTTTATGAGGCATGTCCTCATGATGTCACCTCTGTCTGTTCCTTGGAAATGAGTACAAGTCCCTCAGCTTCTGTTGACTGCTTAAATCTACTGTGGGTGCCGACCTTCACTAGGAACTGCCTCTACAGCCATTCAGACTTGGGCTCTGAAAGAGACAGAAAACCTGGCTTGCACAGAGTGGACCTACCTACCCGTATATTTTTTGTCTGTTTTGACACAGTCCTATTGAGGACCCACCCACCCACACAAACTGAAATGACCTATTAAAGCAATCTGATCTTATCCAAGATTGACAGAGTTATGCATAGCAGAAGCAAAGAAGATTCACCAAGATTGGGTGGCTGCATTCAGCAGTTAAACTTACGTGCAACTTACTGATTTTTTTGCTCTACAGCAAGGGTGTTAAACTTGCATCATCACAGCGTTATCACATGACGTATAGCGACTTTCCCCCCCTTTCGCTAAACCGAGTGTGAGTGTGGCCAGCGTGTGATGCATCCAGCCTGCGGGCTGTGAGTTTGACAGTCCTGCTCTATGGGATAAGAAACCTATGAGGAGAAACCATTTTCAGGTGAATAAAAATGCAAAAGAAAAGATTTGCATCAGCTTTAAGCATTACAGGGGGAAAAAATGTCCTCTTTTTTTCCTGTACATACTCCAAACTGACAATGCAAATTGCAGCAAAAAATAGTGGGTCCCAAGACCCCAGAAGGAATTACATGTGTGAATGCAATTAGGATACAATGGTTAATGTGGAAAGACCTCACTTCTTTTCAACTAATAGAGAAATTGATTAGCAGCCTCAAAGCCACATTGCCTTGCCAAGCAAGCTGATTTAGAGCATGTGAAGGAGGAGAAGGTGGATGGTAAATATCTTCCTAGACCTAGATCAAAAGGCAGCTAATTGTCTACTTCTTTGGCCTTTAATTGCTTTCTTTCTGCCATGCTCTAATTAATGCTGGTTCTGCTCTTCTGAAGAATTGGAAGTTGGAAAATCCAATGAACTCTCACACACCCCACCAGCCTTATTTAATTCAATAGACATTCTGGTCCCTGGCATATTTGGAAGAGAAGTTAAACCAGGGGTGAAATCCAGCAGGTTCTGGAAAACCAGTAGCGGAAATTTTGAGTAGTTCAGAGAACCGGCAAATACCACCTCTGCGGTGGGAATGGAGATTTTGCAATATCTTTCCTCTGGAGTGGGGAGGGAATGGGGATTTTGCAGTATCCTTCCCCTGCCACGCCCACCAAGCCACACCCACCAAGCCACACCCACAGAACCGGTAGTAAAAAAAATTGGATTTCACCACTGAGTTAAACCAATTACTTTCTACAGGACCGTATCGTTTCCAAATTTTCCAGGCCTTGTGATGGCATTCTATCACACAAGCTCCACCTACATGGGCATCTGTGTATATGGACAGATGTGGGTTGACAAGCTAATCAGGAGTGGGAAGGAATGGTGTGAAATTTCTCTATTCTTTGTTGCATACTGAGGGGGGGAAATGCAATGAAAGTCCCATACACAAGTCAGAGGTTTTCTCTTCTATTCTCCACTGGCTCTAGGTATTGTATATTAAGCTCTGGAAGAAAATATTTATAACAGGATCTAATTTGGGTTGGTTACCGGGACCAAAGATTTTGTCTTCCGAGCTTTCAAAATCATGCTAGAAACCATCTTCAGGGAACTTCTCTCTAGCAAAGTGTGTGTTGTTTTGCTAGAGAGAAGTTCCCTTAAAATAGGCTCCAGCATGAGTCTCAAAGGTTGGAAAACAAAACCTTTGGTCCGGGTGACTGACCCACATTGGTTCCTGCAACATCATCCTGGGACATGTATATTCGCCCTCATTTGGGACAATATTTATAACTCAGGATTGAACTGTATGGTCCTTGGCGCTCTTTCACCTTAGTTGTGTTCTTGCTGACATTTCATTACCAAACTAGGTAACATCATCTGTGCTAATGATGTTACATAGTTTGGTAATGAAACATGTGCAAGAACAAAGCCAAGCTCAGAGAGCACCAAGGACCTCATTTGTTGAAGGCTATATCACCAGATCTCCTTTTTTCTACTAGACCTGAAGGGAAGCCTTCTTGGGGTATTGGTGAAATCTGATTTTCTCCTGAGCCATGTGCTCCAAATAAAGCTAAGAATAACCTAACCTCTCTTTGACTTGAACAATCAGAGATCCCTACTTCCAAAAGGAATTAAATAGTGTGTGAGAGAGACAGGGGGGAGGGAGGGAGGGAAAGAGAGAGAGAGATGTATTTGATTAGGTTTTTTAGGAATACTTCACAATTGTCTAACCATTTGGTCTTGTTCAGTAACTGGAGCTACTTTGGCAATACCCTTCATATGTGATGGGAACTACACCCCCCTGACTCATTACAGTTTTGAGCTGGAATTGATGGGTCAAACTTATACTGGATCCATTTCTAATTGGGGTTTAGGGAAGTGCAGTCTAGAAGTCACTTCAATAGGAAGAATCCTGGAAATGTGGTCAACTAAAGTGGCTGCTTTTGATAGGAGGTTTGAATCAAGTGGGATGACAAATTTTGGCAGCAACTGAATATAATTTGTGAAATGAATAGTAACGGAAGACATATTCCCTATTATTTCTGCCAACATTTCTAATTAAAAATTGTGAGTCATGTTTGATGTACATGTGCTCCTTAGTACATAATTTTAATGACAGTCGAGATGATGAAAAGGGGAGGAAGTCCATTAAATGAAAAGGCTAAATTTATAATTCTCCTACCTGCTGTCTAAATTCCAAATGAATGATCATAGCTTTCGATTATACCAAATATAAGCCTTCTGAGCTATGAGTTCTCAAAACGTCTGTAGTGAAAAAAAACTAAGATGAAAATTATTGAATTGGATGGCTATTGGATGGATTTAATAACTTTGCTTCCAGCAGTGGGCAACTTCTCATATTTGCATGAATAGCTATTTCATGAAACTAAGGTATCAATAATACCAAACAAGTTGTACTTAAGTTTTACACAGCTTTTATTAATTTATGGAAAGCACCATTTGTTTATTTCAATGCCAATATGCATACCTCTGTGGTACAGGCCATGGCAACTCTAGTTCCCCTACAGATGTATCAATTTAAATATTTGGAAAATGTGATAAAATTGGCAAGAGTTCTGCCAGTTTCCTCTTATAGTAGAAGCAATCACCTACTACATCAGACCTGTGACATCCTACTCTGGCTATTTCTGAACACAGGTTGTGAAATTGTATCACTAACATGGCTGGGATATTGGTATGAATGGCTCCTCCAGGAACTTGTGAAGTTCTCACCATATTCTTAGGTTTTAATACTATGTTTGAATAAAGTGTCAACCTTAGTTCAAGCTGCTTAATTTCAGTGAAACCAAAGAAATGTACTTCACAGGGAAATATAATTTGCCACTATCTTTCCTTTTTAGCATTCAGCTTAAGAGAAAATGTTTCTAAACATCAACAACTGTTCAGAAATAGTTAGTCATGCTAGCAGCAAATTGTTTATATTAGATATTATTAGCTGAAAATTGGAACAGGAAATTCTTTTTTTTTTTTGCAGCTGTCACTGAATCATCCCGTTTTTATTTTTACTAGACAAGATTTATAATTTCAAATTGATGCAGAACACAACCCGCCTATCTGTGTCAAGTCACCAAATTCATGAAAAGTCACACTTCTGTTTAGTCTCCAGTGCAACATTTAGTTCGTATCTCCATTTTACATTTGGCATTCTCTTCCATTTTATCATACATTTGAATGTTTTCCCCCCCAGCTAATTCTCCCACAATCTACAGCTAGTTTTCTCTGATGATGAGAAATCAACAACAACAGGGACATTGTTGAAGTATCAATAAGGGGGAGGGATCATTCCAGCTGAAAGATATGTAAACATGAATAAAGTCAGTGCAGCCAGATCCACCTAGGGCGGCTTTAATAATTTGAGCCAAAATAACATCAGCTTCCCATAGAGCACTGGATGAGAGAAACAAGCTGGCGACTTTTCTTCTAATACCAAACCTGTTATTAAAAAAAAAATTAGAACAGTTATTTTGGAAGGCTTCATAGCATATCTAAAGGTACTGGCCCTGTTTATCATTCAAGTCAAAAAATGTATACTGATATTTTGCTCCACATAGACCCAGAAAAAGAAGTTTTATGATTGCTTCCTAATATTACTTAGGGCTATATTTCAGCCAACAAGCAAAGAACTATCTTCCACTCATGCATCATGGCCTTTCTGGATCTTGGCACATGTGTGACATCACCACACAGGTTTGCTTTTTTTGGATAGATGAGAAATTGTATTGCAGGCTAAGTCTGCCACAGCCAGGAGTTCGATCCTGAGTGGCTCAAGGTTGACTCAGCTTTCCATCCTTCTCAGGTCAGTAAAATGAGGAACCAGATTGTTGGGGGCAGTAGCAGTGTCCCCCAACCTTTTGGGTGCCAGGAAATGGGTCCATGGAGGGTGGTTTTTCCATGGACCAGTGTGTGTGTTTGTGGTTTCATGAGCTTTCTGGCTCCTGTGTGTACCGGGATGGGGCTTTATTTGCTTACGTGACCCAGGGATTGGAGACTCTACTCTATAGTACAGGAACTGAAGGAAGTCATGCTTTTTATGTATCTCCAAAGGTATTGTCTCTTCTGACAGGGAATTTTCCTATATTGGCCTTCAAGGACAGTTGAGGGGAAGGCATGACACCGTTCCAGAATGAAGGCTCTCCAGTGGTTAGGTACTTCGAGGTCATGAGGAAGCAAGAATACCTGTTGGATTCATTGGCAATAAAGGTTGGGGAGAGGCTAGGTCCAATTGGTGCTCAATTTCTGTTATACACTGTTTCATAAGAGCTTTAGCCAAGTCACACCCAATGCCGAGTAAAAAACCTGCAGAGAAACCCAAGGACAAGATTTTAATTCACTGCCTTATTCCATGCAAATTGAAAACCATCCCTCATAATTAGCAGGGCAAGACCAAGGGGAAAAAGGGATACTTTGTCCCAATATTTGGGTATGGTCATTGTCACACCCAAGATATAATTTGTGTACATACTGTTGTTATTCTCTGGCCCCATCTAGTGATCAATCTGTATTGTTTTGAAGCTGACCTGGCACTTTAAGGATCATCTACCCCAGTGGTGGGTTGCTCCCGGTTCTGTCCGGTTCTTTAGAACCGGTAGTAAAAGCGGCGGGAGGCTCCTCCCACCCACTCGGACATCATAATTGACGATCTGCGCATGCGCCGAAGTGCACACGCTCCTGTTGCGAACTGGTAGTAAAGGTAAGTAGAACCCACCCCTGATCTACCCATAAACCCTCACTCCCAAAACAAGTGCATCCTGGGAAGCCAGACTCCATTTCCTTTAGCATTCGGAAGGAAACAGAAGCACCAGGAAGAATCCAGCCTAATCCGTGGCACATGTTCATCTGAGGACAAAAATCCACACAGCATTGCTGATGAGATTTAGATTTTATCTGTATTTGTTAATTGTTATGTTCACCAGCAACTCAACACTGCCTATTTTGTATTTGGGTTCTTATTGTATCTATTTCTAATTTTTCCAGTTTCACCAATCCTGTTCCTTTAATAAAGCATCCAGATCTACACACATGGTCTGTGTGTAGCACACAACACACAGTGTAACGTGTAGTGAAGACAGAACAGTCATCCACTCCCTGGCCTTCACTTTCACAATGCATATTCTGAGTAAGTTTACAAAATTCCAGTTGAAAACCCTATGTGTTAATATGCTGGATATAGAGCATACTTTTTGAGTCTATTGTATTAATAATAATACAAATTATAATAAATCATATTTACCCTTGTCTCCTATGTACTAGATCCAATGCTGATTCAGTCATTTAATGTTTCCAGTTGAACTTACCCATTGTAGAAAATTAAAGGTTACACAAAAGCATATCATTAGGAGAATCTGAAATAGAATGTGATTATGAGATGCCTTGGGTAATTTGGACTCCCATAGATTCACTAAATTAAAAAAAAATAGATTGTATTCTACATCATGTGCAAAAATTCCATCTTATATTAGGTATTCAATGGCATTTAATACTGATAGCCTGGTATGCAGTATTTCAGACACAATATAATCATAGGGCAGACACCACATCACAACAGCCTTTTATTTTTTAACATCATCACAATTCTGTTTTAATTCTACATCATGTTTGCCACCCCACTATCATCATAAAAGTGTTCTTCATCTGGCAGAATCTCAGAATAAGAGTCAATTTATTGCTGAGAGTTACCTTGTGTTCTCAGAGGAGAACCAACACGGAACCTGCTCAATAGACACATTATGTGAAGTGAAGGAGAATGAAAGGCATGGATTCTAGAGGACGAATACCACTGTCCAGTTTACTTGTTGGATTAGTTTGGTGGCACGTGCCACATTTGACTTGAAAAAGAAAGGCTTTATACATAACTATAAAATGTTGTTGTTGTTAGTTGTGAAGTCGTGCCCGACCCATCGTGACCCCATGGACAACTTTCCTCCATGCCTTCCTGTTTTCTACCATCCCACAGAGACCATTTAAGCTCACACTTCAATGACTCCATCCAGCCACCTCATTCTCTGCCGTCCTCTTTTTCTTTTGCCCTCAATCGTTCCCAGCTTTAGGCTCTTCTCCAATGAGTCTTTCCTTTTAATTAAGTGGCCAAAGTATTTCAGTTTCAGCTTCAGGATCTGGCCTTCTAAAGAGCATCTCCTTTACGATTGACTGGTTTGATCACCTTGCAGTCCAAGGGACTCGCAGGAATCTTCTCCAGCACCATAGTTCAAAGGCCTCAATTCTTTGACCCTCAGTCTTCCTTATGGTCCAACTTTCACAACCATACATTGCCAGTGGGAAAACCATAGCCTTGACTATATGAACTATAAAATATGTATACATATATGTGTGTGCACCCAAATACATAATTTTATAACTAGAGCTCTCTATGGATGCATAAATTGGGGTTGGTGGGTATTGTGGTTTGCAAACCACGGCTGATATCTTCAACAAATCATGGCCATATGTAATATGCAAATCCAACCACCAATTTGTGCCTTCATTACTTTTAATACTGATCTTGTTCTATTCAGACAAGTCACCATTTTATTTCACTATTGCAACATAGCCACGTGATTTTATCCACAAAACTCTTGAAAAACGGAAAGGGACAATCCTCCATGCCCAACTCGCAGCTAGACAATTCACCACAGGACAATTTAACAATTCAATTTAATTATTTAAAACAAATAAATAAAATATTTTAATTTTTGTCATTCACATTTTATTCTGTCCCTCTTTTTTGCATCCTTTCTTTAATGATTCTATTTCATCATTTCTTTGGTATTAGTGTAACTCTTGTCCTTCAGCAAGATGTCCCACGGTGACTTGGCCGTGGCGAGTTTGGTGTGGCGAGTTGACCATGGCAAATGAGGAATGCCTTGCCATTTTAGCACCTTCAAGCAGCTGCTCTTGAACCAATCCCACTGTCTTTCTGAAAGGATTATCCCCTGATCAGATCAGAATTAGGATTGTGTTTTTAAAAAGATAATAACAATTAGGCCTAGTGCTAGGAACTAGACAAATTTAACATCTAGCACTCATGAATTGACTTAGCAAAGCATTGACTCATCTTTTTTTTCTCTGGGAAAAGATGACACTTAAGCCCCATCGGATTCCTTAATAGACTGAGTTTGCCACCCATCAGATACTCTGTGGTTGCAGAAATCCCTTCATGGCTGATCCTGGGATGTCACCCTTGCAAGCATTAGGGCATTTTATTCTCTTTGAGTGTTAAGTACGGATTGAAAATTTATTTTTATAAAATACTAGGCAATGTTGGATCATTGTTTTAGAGATGCAGTATTTCCTGACTAGATTCCGCAATGCCATTAACAATGACAGAACTTCTAATGTATTGCCTTCACTGGAAAAGTTAGGATACATTAAGAGATGCATCTGCCTTGAAAATTGCCCATGATGAATTGTATACCACTGTCAAACATCAGCATGGGAAATGTGTTGTGACATTTTGTGTTATGTCATAAAGTGTTTTATGATTGTTTTATATCACAAAATGTTTTATAACCCAAAAATAACTCTAAAATAGTATAGGGTTTCCTGCCTAAGCAGGGGGTTGGACTAGAAGACCTCCAAAGTACCTTCCAACTGTGTTGTTATTCTATTCTATTCTATTCTATTCTATTCTATTCTATTCTATTCTATTCCATTCCATTCCATTCCATTCCATTCCATTCCATTCCATTCCATTCCATTCCATTCCATTCTAATCTTTTCTATTCTATTATTTGCCAAATTTCATTTCTACAAGAATCATGGGTTATAGATATGGGATCCACTCCCTAGGTTAGCCATCTGAGGTATCTTAATTCAAAAAGTGTACCCTT
The DNA here is from genome assembly GCA_012654045.1 of Ptyas mucosa. NCBI lineage: Eukaryota > Metazoa > Chordata > Lepidosauria > Squamata > Colubridae > Ptyas > Ptyas mucosa. The sequence goes on along the minus strand of WNWU01000017.1, from coordinate 10,746,614 downwards.
TAATACATCACTTTGCCCAATTAAAAGTTATGGGAATGAGAATTTTAGTATACTGGTATATTATCCAAAGAGAGCTTCTTAATTGTTCCTGATATGCTGTAAAGTTCTCCTTGTCTCTATTCTGGATAAAGCAGGGAACCAGGGCATCAAGTAATAAGGAAGGGAATATTAATTTTGATTCTGACCTTCCTTCCTCATGGTGGATGACAGAAAGTTAGGAATCAGCATCTTCCATTGGCAGGGATGAGTCGAGAAGAGGGAGGCTGTGCCAAACAAGACATTTCCAATAGAATGGGAGATTCTGGACAGTTTGACATGAACTATGATTCAGCTCCTTTTACTGAATAGCAACTTTACAGAGTTAGTTTAATCAAACTGCTAACAGGCAGGGTATTTGGAAGATGGTTTTTAAAAGCTTGGGAACATTTGAAATGTCATAATTAGCAGCTCAACCTGAACACTGCTTTGTATTCAGTGGAATCTACTGCCATAGTATTGCGGCAAGAGATTTGGGGTACAACCTACATACAATTACATTTATCCAATTTACTAGTAATGACTATTGTGTTAATGCAAAGCTCATTAAAAATGAGGTATTATTTCGGTCTGTGCCTGAGAAACAGACACGTACACAAAGACTCACTAAAAAAGACTCACTGAAAAAAAAAAGACTTATAAGTTTTTCACGCTTATCACTGTTGCAGCATCCCCATGATCTAAATTTGGATGCTTGGCAAATAGTTCATATTTATGACAGTTGCAGGATCCCGGGGTCATGTGATCACCTTTTGCGACCTTTTGACAAGAAAAGTCAATGGGGAAGCCGGATTCACTTAACAACCATGTTACTAACTTAATAACTGCAATGATTCACTTAATAACTGTAGCAGCAAGGGTCGTAAAATGTGGCAAATTCCCTTAACCACTGTCTCACTTGGGCTCAGTTGTGGTCATAAGTCAAAGACTACTTGCAAAATTCTTATTTTTCACCTGAAAAAAGGCATGTGTTCTTAAATGACTATATTACACCACAAGCACATTTCACTCACTGTTTCCCAAGCGGCATTACAGAAGGATCTCTGCTTTTCCTTTTTTGGGGACGTTTCCTTCATCTATTTTAAAGCTGATGCACAACCCTGAATAATCACATGACATTCTGCAACCTATGTTTCTTTGTGAGGGGTTGTCCCTTATGCTTCCCACAACACAACAATAAAGTATCTCAATAACACTTCCAGAATCCTGGACTATACAGGTAGCCCTCAACATACAACAGTTTATTTAGTGATGGTTCAAAATTACAATGCACTGAAAAAAGCAAGTTATCACCGTTTTTCACACTTTGCATTGTGTGCAACATACACTGCAGCATCCCCCATGGTCATGTGATCAAAATTAAAATGCTTGGCAAGTGGTTCATATTTATGATGGTTGCAGTGTCTCAGGGTCATATACCGTATTTTTCGGAGTACAAGACGTACCTTTTTCCCCCTTTAAAGGGGGTGAAAATTTAGGTGCACCTTATACACCAAATGTAGCCCTGCCCACCCACTGGCCCCCACCCTTTGACCTCTGCCTCGCAGCAGTTACCTCCTTGCAAGCAAACAGCAAGAAAAAACAGCTCCTTTCAGCTTCAGCACAGCCTAATTAGCACAAGTTGATTGGATCGGCTCCTGACTCTCAGCTGTTTTGCGCAGGGCTCTGCAGCTTGCTGCAAAGAGATAAATTGCTGGAGCAGATTTTTTTTTTCCTTGTGCTAATCAAGCTATGCTGAAAACGAAAATGTAAGTAAAGCAGGCTGTTTGCTGTTTGTTGCAAGGAGTCAAAATTGCTGAGGCAGAGGCAGAGACAGATTTCTTTTTCTTCTTTTCCTCACCAAAAAAGGTAGGTGCGTCTTATAGTCCGAAAAACATGGTAATCCTTCTGACAACCAGATTCACTTAACAACCATGTTACTAATTTGATAAATGCAATGCTTCACTTAACAATTGTGGCAAGAAAAGTTGCAAAATTGGGCAAACTCACTTAACAAATGTTTCATTTAGCAACATAAATTTGGGGCTCAATTGTGGTCATAACTCGAGGACTACCTGTACTTCTAAACATGAGGAAAAGTAAACTGCAATTATTACTACAGGCATTTCTGAGGGATCACTAGAGCACAGCTTCTATTATCTTGCAGAGACAGGAGAAGAAAAATGAAAGCAGGGTGTGAGAAATCTGCATTAGCAATTTGGTGGTAGTAACCCCACAAGCCTGACACAAAAAGCCTAATCAGAATCTTGTCAATCCATGTTTTTTAAAAAATTTGGAAAAAGAGAGAGAGGCTAGGCAAAAAAATAATAATCCCATTTTAATAATCACCCCAGGAATCCACACTCTAGTAATTATTAGACAGTGTTTTTAAATGGCATAAACACAGCAGAAATCCTCAAACACAGATGTTCAATCAAATATGGCTGTCAAGGACTAGGGAGGAGATGGTCTAAATATACAAGAGGCAATTATTATTCTGCTTTTTTTGTGATGCTGCTCTCAAACGAGTTTACTCAGATGAGGTCCTGTTGCTCTCAAAACCAAGAATTTTAAAGGTGAATTTTTGCAAAGTGACTATAGGGAGTCTAATTTGCTGTTTATCCAACAAACCCAAGTTAAAACAAATAAGGGCTCAGGGTGATTTGCAAAACCAGCCATTAGGCTGGATCCAGGCTTGGACATCAAATACATAAAGTGATGCTGCCTGCAGAGGTACGGCAAGTAGGGTTTACCTGAAGCTAAACACATCATTTGAGAGATTTGTTTCTAATTAGCAAGACCCTGTATTTGAAAACCAGACAATGAAGACAATGTTTAATACAATTTAATGTGACAGCTATCTGACAGTTCACATTATAGATCAGCTCCTTTTTCACTGTTATCATCATCCTTTAAACCTGGATGCTAAAACATGAAGATTTATACCCAATCACGACCAATAGCAATGTCTTTCACTTTTTCACCAGTAATTTAATTTATTTGATTCTTTTTGTTAGTTTTTATTGTTTTAAATGTGGTTTTATATTCTGTAAACCGCCTTCAGTCATCATGGACGAATAGGAGGCAATATAAATTCAATCAATCAATCAATCAATCAACACCAGATAAGCAAAGTTTAACACCAAGGTTAACACTAGACCAATACATCAAGAAATAAACAATACCTTAATCAAGGAACTACCGATAGTAAATAACAGCCTAATCAATGAACCACCAAGATGGCTTGGGTCCAGGTTATCTGAGGGACCATCTCTTACCAGTCACAGTAATCCATTAGAGTTGGAAGGCAAGAAATGTTGCAGGTCCCATCCCCTAGGGAAATAGATCTAGCGGGACCCAGAAGAAGGGCCTTCTCTGTGGTGGCTCCTTCTCTCTGGAACATCATTTCCCCAGAGGTTAGAATGGCCCCCACTCTAACATCCTTGTGAAAGGCGCTGAAGACATGGTTCTGCCAGTGGGTCTGGGGAACACAGAGCAGGATGGAGCCCATTAAATGGCTCGTATAAATATGTGCTGTTGCCAGGATGGGGATGAGTTTGGGACTATTATTTTATTACTTTATTATTTTATTATTCTTATTTTTATATGATGGTTTTATATTGTGTAAGCCGCCTTGAGTCGCCATGGGCGAGTAGGGCCCAATATAAATATTCTAAATTAAAAAAAAATAAAAATCATTCCCACTATCCCTGACAGGGCAAGTCACTATTATATAAAAAGAGAGCAAACCCCACTCCCTTCTATCACTGATAATGTTATCTAGTTCGGTAATGAAACATCTACAAGAAAACAACCAAACTCAGAGAGCACTGAGAATCCCACACTTCCATCCTGAACTACAAGCATTCTCTTCCATTGATATCAGTTTATATTACAGGTACACTTCAATTTAGAACTGGTTGCTTAGCAACCATTCAAAGGCACAACAGACCTACTTGGGAATTCTTACGATCCAAATGACATCCATTCCATAGTTAACATGACTGCACTTTGGCACTCAGTAACCAGGCTACATTCATGGCCATTTGAAACATCCCATAGTCACATGACTACATTTTACAACAATTTTGCAGAACACGGGCATTTACTTCTGGTTTTCGGCAAAATCCACCCATAACGAACCATAGCTTCTTTTAATAGTCATGGCGTTCACTTAACAACTGCTGTGAAAGGTCATAAAATTGGTCTGATCAAATGATTGACTCGCTTTACGACCATCACAACTCTCAACTGTAATGGGCAAGTTCCATTACATAACTCAAGGACTACCTATGTAACATTCCACCCCATAACGTCAAGTAATGTGTCACTGAAACCAGTTGAGATCCAAGAGAAAAATATAAATAACAAATCAGTTTGGGTAATTCATTGGATCAGGAAATATAATAAGGCACATAATGAAAGATGGGCTAGCCTGGTCTTTTAATTTGATTTCACATTCTTGCAAAAATGCACCCTAAGGACTGAAATTTTCTCTTTTGCATACTTCATAAAAGGCAAGGGAATGAACCTTCGTTTCCCATGGATGCCCTCTAGTGTTAAACCCAAGAAAATTTCACGTTATATTTTATATATTTATATATTTCTAACCATTCTTACATTTTAAACTTTCACTAAAACAGCATAATTGTTTCCATCTCATAGGTTCTCTATCATCACTGAAGATTGCCAAGCGAAGGTTGGATGGCCATTTGCCTGGAATGGTCTGAGGATTTCTGTCTTAGGCAAGGATTAGAGGTTGCCTTCATGCCCCAATATGCTATATATATATATACACACCAGAAGGAAAGTTCTGAGGGAGACTGGTCTTTACATGGAAAGGGCTGTGCCAAGAGAAATCTTCCGAAAACTGCCATAAAAATCAGACTGATATAAAGGCTGATATAAGGTAGCAAATTTGGCCAATGGTGCAGAATTGATAACTCCAAAAACAGATGTGTTTTGGGTTTTCTTTTTATGCTTTGTGTGCAAAGTTGCCAGAAGTTGCCACCCAATATTAATTTTCAGCATGTCAAATAGAAAATACAGGGAGATAAATCAGACTAAACATTTTAAATCTTAACATTTCCCCTGACCCAACTCACTTCCTTGTTCCGGTCCTACCACATTCTTTTTTTTTAAAAAAAAGGTTTTATTATTTTAAAAAATATAAACATCCCATCTTCTCTTAAACAGTGTGTCGTCTGGGTACAAATATCTCTGTGCAATAACCATCAGAATTTACAAGATCATTCACTACATTGATATTAATTCTCTAATCTTACAATTATAATATATTAAACAATTGAGCATAGTAAACTTCTTCATTTTTTCCTCTTAACATATCTCCTAATAATAATATAATAGTATAATAATAATATTAAGCACAATAATCCTAATACTAACAATTATCATATTGTTTATGTCTCTATCTTAACATATTTTCTACTCTTCTTTAATCTCCTTCTGGTCCAACCACATTCTTGAATGCAATCCACACATTTCTCAAAAAAACATGTGTACGCCTTAGATCCCCTTCTCTCTTCCAGCCTTGCTATGGTTGAACATTCCAAAACTACACTATTGTTAATTAGATGTTGGAAGTGCGAATAATATTTGCATAACTAAAAACCCATTTGAGGAATGTTCATCTAAATTCATTCAAACAAAAACCAACAGCTTCAACCTGGGAAGTCTTCAACCATGCAAGTCTTTTCCATTGAGAGAGAGAGATTTCTGCGGCTTTGGTTTGATAAGGTTCCTTCTCTCTTTTTTCCAGCTAACTGGTCTCTCTGTAGCTTCTCAAACTATGGAGCTGCAATGAGGAGGAGGACTTTGTGCAAATCCCTTCTTGAAAATATGCTGGATTAAAGCCCTTCAGTTTGAAATAAACAATTATGAACTTTATCCATATTTTAAATTGATATTAGGATTTCCCACACAAGTTCCCCACAAAGTAATATCTTCCGGATGTGCACTGCAACTCACAGACTTCCCACCCAGTATGGTGTTTGTAGTTACAATATAGCATAGTCCTAACACATTAAAAGGCCACCACTTTGTGTGCTATAGAAGTGAGAATCCTTCAGATTTCTCCTGGAATTGATACATTCCAGCACATACAAACAATTGAAACTATTCCTTTTCACTCCAGGATGAATATCTTTGACTATTTTAGTGTAGAGAATTTCAACAGCAACTATTTATAATAGGATTGTAATTGCAGACTCCTCCATGACAAGTGTTGTGATGGTAGGGGAGGAATGAACTGAATCTTTTGGTAAACAGAAGCTTGCTTACATTTTCAAGTTAGTCAAAAGCTGGTATAATGATTTGTAATAATTGTTTCCTATGTAAGGAGACATTGTAAACCTTTGCTAATGCGGTTCAGTTTTTCAGTTAACTTTGCCAGCTTGCATGTACATTCCACTCCTTTTAAAGTCATTTCTTTTTCTTTAAGTGGTTGAATTGAATTCAGCCTCAGTAGCTGACAATTTGATCTTACTACTCGGAAATGCCAACACATTGTGTCACGAAAGACCAAGCTTGTAACAGAAAATTACATGCTCAGTTGTCATCAGTCAAATTACCCTTTTCACCTATTGAATTTGACCAGGTGACAAAAAGAGAAAGAACATATTAATGAGACAAAAATGTTGTCAACAAAAGAAAACGAAAAAACCCCCCTTTCATTCTAGCATTCAAATGCCATTTAGGAAATGCCGTAAAGAAATTCTGTATGCATTGCTGTGTGTATAACATACGCAATCACACACAAGAATTTCAGACTCTATGTAGTTTCAAAAGTACTTGTTTTCCCGTTATAAGGAGAGCAATATAAATAGCCATCTCTCTACTTTTCGCCTCATTTTTAAAAAGATTTTGAGTTCACACAGTTAGAACACAAAAAGCAAAACCTAATTCAGAAACCATTTAAAACAATTAGTCATGTCATGGGAGAATGCAATAAATATCTTACAAGCAATATTAGCATTTCACAGACACCATATCTTTACGAGATCACAGGTCCAATGTATGGTTTGGGAATGTAGACAAAGTTAACGATCAAGTGGAAACATTAACCTGGGTATGGGTAGCATCCACAGAACATAAGGAAGGCAAATAAGGACGTGTAAATGATGACACCAGCATGCAAATATCACAACTTATACTCTTGCATCAGACATCAGGATACAAATAATTCTTGGTGGCATTTATGTGATGTCATTGTATGCATCATTTTGGCACTATCAGAGTTTCTTGTGAAAATCACTAACCCAGGTTTCTCCAGTGCTAGTCTAACATTTTAGCTATTATATATACTGGTTCTTCTTTTTATTTATGTTCTTCAATAGTAGGTGCCTAGGAAGATTAGATGAATTTCAAGGACAGACCTCATATTCTATATAGAGAAGATTTCAAGTTCAATCCTTATCTATCACCATTTTTAAGGACTAGGAAGCAGGAGATGGGAATGACTGCACTCTAAGAATTACTGCCAGTCAGAGTATAGTAATTAATCATCTTATGTGATTGTAAGCAATGCGTGTGAATGCAATGCATGTGAGCTTCTAATCAATCCTTTCCAATTTTCCCGCCCTCCAGATGTACAGATTGCAACTCTCAAAATTCCCCAGCCAGCATTGGCAATCATTGAAAATTCTGGGAGCCAAAGCCTCCCATATATCTGGAGTGGACCCAGGTTAGAGAAAGTCATATGCTTCCTGACTCTAACTCCTCCTGGACACCTGTATTTGCAGAAGCAGCATTCCCTGGTTAAGACTGGGAATGTTTTTTGGATTAGGCAGGAAAATAAATGGCACATGGCCCACTGAGATGTCCTAGGTTAACTTTCCCCAGCCTTTTGCAACACAGTATTACGCCAGTGTTGGTGTCCTGTTTTATCGCCTAATCTGGCCATAAAACACTTGCATGAAGTTAATTGCAAAGTCATGAGACACTAGAGGTCAAAAAAGCTGAGAGCGCAAGATGCGGGTCTAATTCTTCAAGCCCAAGGAGTCTCACAAGGGCTATCCAAAAACAGCTGAAATGTCAAAGTACAAGAAAACCTCAAGTCCAGGTAACAAAATTCATAGCAAAGCCAAGACTTCTACTATGCACTGGACCTTTATAGAAACAGTGTACCTCTGAATAGGCACTTTTCCATGGCATCTGTATATTAGCCTACATGTTCTTTATGAAACGGTACTTTATAAAACACTCAGAGGTTTTCTCTCTTTAACAGAACAGAAAGATGTTGCAAAAATTCATCTGCTGCTGCATTGTCCTTTTAAAAATATTTTTATTAAAAGTTTTAACAGCTGTAATATATTTAAAAAAAGAAAAATGGAAAGGCAAGAAAACAAAAGAGGAAAAAAATAGGGAAAAAATAGGGGAAAAAACCCCAAGAAAACAAGTAGGCAGAAAAAGAGCGAAGGTGGACTTTCCCTAGAACTTCACAGGATAAATCTGATAGTTATACAAATAAATGCTTTAGCCTGGCAAGATTTCTATCTATACAATAAACTACCCAGAAGTAACTCAATTCATTCTTGGATCTGCCAGAGCTGAAACAGTAGTCCTCGCTGTGTGTAATATAATTATTTTTATCCCTTGTTTATAAGCATCTAAGTTTAGCCAATTCCATCTCTATCTTACTAATAACATGTGAGAGCCTCAACTGATCAAAGACATGATGAGGAAGGGCAAGCAGAGGACAACATTTAAAGGCCCAACTCTTGAGCGTTACTTTCTTTCCTCTTCAGCTATGTTTTATTTACCCATTTTTTACCGTTCTCTTACTGTTGCTTAAAGGGAACTGCATAATTGGGAATGCATGTTTATGTCTATTATTATCAATTGCCCAATTAATGGGAATATGTGAGGAAATCCATATTACTAATGTAATTCTATTTTATTAAAAAACTTGTGTTGGTTTTAATGAGTATGGAATCACCTAATCATTCAAACACTGAATATTACTTTAGGTAAGCTTTCATGTCTGTGTGTGTGCGTGTGTGTGTGTGAGAGAGAGAGTGAGTGAGAGAGAGAGAGAGAGAGGCGGGGAGAGAGAGAGAAGGAAAGAACTTCTATTACTGTTCCCCTTAAAATAGCCTTGCCCAAGATTACATAAAACTCTCCCATAAAAATGAGGATAAAATAATATTGGGTTGGTCACTGGGACCAGATGTTTACTCTTCTGAGCTTTCAGACTCATGCAACATTATCCTGGGACACGTATATTTGCCTTCATAATATAATCAATCAAGTGTCACTAAGGATACTTAAGGACAGATGAAATGTGTCGTTCTATCACACTCTGCATCTGATTTGGTTTTACTGAATAGCTAGAATGGAATGCTGCATATAATAAACAGCATTAACTTATCCTCCTGTTAGAAAAAAAAAATCCCCCTCCGCACCCAGCTGTCTTGGGAAAAAAGTCTCTCTGATTAAATCAACCCCTTGCACATTCAAGGATTCCATGCCAATTTCTATTTATGTATTTATGTTCTAAAAAGTGATGATGTAATTATACTATAGCTCCAGCTGTTTAGTGCTAAGAACTACCAGCATCCAAAATAACATAAATATATCCAAATATCTCTTAGTTCGGACTTTGGCAACACTCATCATTATGTAAGCTTGCTTCTCCCAATATTTTTCTTCTCCCCCACCCCACCCCATTTTCTTTCTACTTCACTCTCCTGGTGGAATGTTTCTAATGTCTCCTAACTGTTGGCCTTACGATCTTCCCTTGTGATTCATTAAAGTAGCACTTCCTTTTGGTGAAACTGGGATGCTTAGCTTTATGATTCAATGCTAACAGAAAACTCATGTGGCTGAGAAGCCTTCCTTCCCATTTTATAAATGAGACTTGGCCATCCCTATGTTCGCTTCTGTCGCTGTTGCAAAGCACTTGGAATATTTTTGTAAAGTGACTTCAGCCAAGGAGCAGGAATATGGTGCCAGATTCTCCATTGATAGATATATGAATGACTAAAGATTCCACTTTTGCCCTGCTTTTCATCCATCCTCTCACTTTAGAGATTTATAACCATAAACGGTTGCCACCCAGAGTTCCTATTTCTGCCAAAAGAATTCACTACTGTATCCAAAAGTTAAAAACAATGACTTTCACCTGTCAATTTGGAAAGAGTGCTAGACTAATGATTAAAAATCAGAACTAGCATTTCTTTGAGTGAGTATTAATGTTATACCACAGGGGGGGGGGGAATGAAACTAGGAAGAAAAAACTGGGTATTACCAGCTCTCCACATTGGGTGCACTACAGATTTTTAACTGCTTCTGCCAGAAAGGATTTCATGTGGCAGCTGTTTTTTGTTTTTTGTTTGATGGAGAGAAATTAATCCTTCCCAGCCTGAATGGTACTAGGTGCTGCTGGCTGCTGTGAGACCAGAACTGGAATCCTTCCTCACTCACTTTTATCATTAACATTTCCTTTCAAACCTTAGTCAAGGATAGCAATAGCACTTAAGACTTATATACTGCTTTACAATCCTCTAAGTGGTTTAGAGAGTCAGCATCTTGCCCCCCCAAATCTGGATCCTCATTTTCCCCACCTCTGAAGGATGGAAAGCTGAGTCAACCTTGAGCCTAATGAGATTTGATCTGCCAAACTGCTGGCAGCCAGTGATCAGCAGAAGTAGCCTGCAGTACTACACTCTAACCACTGACCCACCGTGGCTCTTATAGGATGGAACTCATTCATTGTTAGCTGCCATTTTACCGAGTTACTTCATTCCTATGGGACTCATCTCTTTCAGAAAATCACTACCATAGACCTAGAAAGAGTAAAACTAACAGGCGAGAGGCACAGAGGAGGGGTTGTCAGAGTAGGAACATAGAACATAGAAGGTCTTGCCTTCTGCCGGTATTTAGCAAGGCACATCTTTCTGCATTAGCAACCCGTTAGGCAATTTGACATGTTGCTAAAACCTGCTCTCCTAAATTGCCTATTCTTGTCCCACTTTATGTTGAGAAGAATGATTGGTGGTTGCTTTGCCACCAGCAGGGAGGAAAGGAAATGATCTGATTCTGCAATCTTGTGAGTACAGGTCAGTTCTGATCTACTATTCCCAGTTTCCTATTGAGAAAGAAAAAGAAAAATAGAGAGCAAGGGCACTTCTCTCTTGCACTCTTCAGGATGGAAGACGTCCAGCCAAACCCACATAGGAATGGAATGAGAATGAGAAAACGATGAGTTCTTTTCGCAACTTGGGTAGTGAGCTGTGAAATGAGAAAATGATTGAAGAGAATAAAGACATATAGAGATGCAATGGGTGAAGGTATTGTCACCCTTTTCCCTGTGCTATCAGTCTCCCAAACTCTACTTTGTCTGTGCACAAAATCAATGCTTGGAAAGACATGAAGCTGCTACTATTAAGTCTGGTCTGATCCTTAGCCATCCTGATTCACTGGGGATTTAATGATAAACATATATACATATGTTTATGATAAAGGATGAATGATAAAGAGGTCTATGCATATTTCATTGTTATATTATAATAGAAACTTTAGGATAGGGAAATAAGCTCTTTTAATTCAAATTATTTCATGAAAGCAACCTTGATTTCTAATTTCAGCTCAAACACAAACTTTCCAGTATACATTTTTTTAAAAAGATGTGATGATCCATATATAATTGGGGCACTCTTCCAAAGCTAAAATTGAATTTGGAGGGAGAGACTAAGGAGTGATAATGAGTACTCATCATCTGTGGAATATGCTCCGTAAAAAGTGGGAATTTAAATATAAGGTAGAAAGAAAAAAAATAATTTCATCTCAAGTAAAATGTCTTCGGGTCGGCTTCTTTCTCAAAGAAATAGTAGTCAATGGAGCACATATGGCTTTGCAGACGCCTTTACAAGATCAGCCAGAAACATTTTGCTGTTTCCAATGTCATAGAAAAAGGTGCTCTTCTCTTCAAGTCAAGCTATTATCTAGACCAGCGGTGTCAAACTCGCAGGTGCGTCACACGCTGGCCATGCCCAGTTTAGCAAAGGGGGGGGGGAGTTGTGATATGTCACGTGACGCTTCCATGATGCCACGAGTTTGACACTCCTGCTCTCGATTATTAATTTGCTAAGATGATTTTCTTTGGAAATAAAAGTACAATGATAAATCAAAGATCAATTTGCTGCCCTTTTTCAAAGCCCCAAATCATTCAGTTGTCTAATAGCAAGTCAAGCCCTATACACATCTATCCGAGTCTTCTAGGGAAATCGTATGGTTTTAAGTAAACATGTGTACAGTACTGCTTCAATCAACATGGTTGAAGAGAGGGCTACTAAGAATGAAAAGAAATTAAGATGGTTTTCTTAAATTTAAAGGTAATGAGGCTTTAAATATTTAACACAATATTTCCAACTTAATCACATCTTTAGTCATTGCAGCTTTAACACAACACTTGATTCTCAAACAGCAGATCTGGAGAAACCATGTTGGAAGAGCATAAGGGAGAGCATGGCCCAGGGCCCTTTCCCAGAATTTCTCTTGTCAACATCTCTTTCCCTCCTGGTTGTTAGCTTGAACATGAAATGATTAAAGTCTCTCTTGAGTGGACCGCAACTTCTGATCCCATAGAAGAGAGGGATCTCTCTCCCTCCCTCTCTCCATACACGTGTGTGTATGTGTATAGATATACACATATCTATATATCTTTCTCTATCTCTGATAGAGATAGAAATGATAGAGATGAGAAATATATATATAGAGAGAGACACACACACACACACACACAACACACAGAGAGAGACAGAGGAGATCTAGTGATTAAGGCACCAGTTTAGAAACTAGGAGTTCTTCAGTTCAAGTCCTGCAATGAAAACCAGCTGGGTGACCTTGGGCAAGTCATTATCAGCCCAACCCACATCACAAAGTAGTTGTTCTGGGGAAAATAGGAAGAGAAAGGAAAACTAAATATGTTTGCTGCATTATTTATAAAACTAATAAAGGCAGGATATAAATTAATTATATCCATGAAAGGGCTTCCAGAATTTTTTCTCTCACATTATACTCCAAGAATGCGCATAGAGGGGAAGAATAGATCAGTCCATTGTCCTTGAGGTGACTTGCATGTAACTGATGAGCTTTTTTTCTGCTCTTTACTACTGAGGTCTCTGTTCCAGGAAACTACAGCATGTGGAGAACACCCAAAAGTTAAATATTTCTTAAGGTGTATTCAAATTAAATTTAATCTCAAGTAAAGAAACTGATTAATCTGTCTGAACGTTTCAAATAATGAGCTGTATTTTATATGGACTCAGTCCATATATATGGGGCCCAGAACAAATGCCCTCACTCTCCTCAATTGTTTTCTGGGTGCACTTGAAGTGCTGATTTTGATCCTCAAAGCTGTAAATTGTTTTGGGCGGGGTACCCAAGAGGCCACCTGTAGCAACTGCAGCACAGGTAATCCTCAATTTGCAGCCACAATTGAGCCTGAAATTTCTGTTGCTAAGCAAGACAGTGAGTTTCGCCCCATTTTATTATTTTTCTTGACAGTTGTTAATCACTGCAGTCGATAAGTTAGTAATATGGTTGTTAAGTGAATCTGACTTCCCCATTGACTTTGCTTATTTTTATTTAGCATATGGCAAATACATGGACTTATAGTAGTTCAAATGTTAATGTCCAGTCCACCCAGCCATTCAAGGACAGAGTGGTCTATGCTGAAAAAATTAGACATAGGCCAGTGTAAGCTCTTGATGGACATTCAGACACAATGTGGTGGATATTTTGTCGAGGAGCACCACAGTCACACTGAGGGGTAGAGACAAGACCCCACTTAAAAATGAGGTGTGATGCTAGTTCGCCTCTTCGTGCATCCTGGATAGCATAGTAGTGTGAACCAAACGTCTAGCAACAATTGGCAACCAGACTACATTGAAGAATTTGCAGTTAATGACAATTGGCAGCCAGACATCTTTGTGGAACTCCTGGCTCTCTAAATACCGTATTTTTCAGAGTATAAGACGCACCGGAGTATAAGACGCACTTTTGGTATTACTCCCCGAATGCACCCCCCCAAATATCTCTCTACGCTATCCTTTGTTAAATATAGGTTGGCCTTCCTAAAGGCACGTTTCAACGTGATCCCCTCGAATGTCCTAGATAACAGGTGCTCGGGGTGTGTGAAACCCACCCACTGTTCATGTGATGGCTGATCTCTGGAATCGTTGGCTCACATCGTATTTACATGCCCCCATTATCGGGAGGTAAGGTCAGAACTTATCTCTCCCATTTGCCAAAGATTTCCTGGATTATCTGAAAAGCTTAGTCTTCGCTTCTTACTCCAAGATACTGATTCTAAGATTACACTAAAGGTAGCAAAATTTTTTGCTGCAGTCTTGGGATGTAAGAGCCGGGGGAAGGGATGGGCTGGATCCATTGATTGAGGTCAGCTTTATTGATCGCCAGCAGTCGAGTTAGCTGGTAGCTGTATAAAGTGTTGATGTGTGGACTTTATGCAAATTGCAATATAGTATTTTCTACCTATGTACAATTTTAATCGACCATAGTCCATAAAGATTGGAACTAAAAATTTAAAATACATGAACTGTGAGTCTGACGGAGTGGTTTCTACCACTGATCTAGTTGCCGTTTTGCACTTCAGTCTGGTCATGTGCCAGCTATGTGTCTTGGATGTTTTGGGGCTTTTTTGGGGGGTCTCTGACTGCAATAAAGTATTCTTCTTCTTCTAAGACGCACCTTAGTTTTGGGGGAGGAAAATAAGAAAAAAGCTGACTGGCAGGTGGATCAGCCTCCCGGAATACCCCCAATCAGCTGTTCCCAGAGGTGAATTTTAGTAACAGGTTCCTTGGTTGTGAGCTCTGTGCCTTGCTTTTTTTTCTGCCTCTGAAACTTCTGAAACTCTGTTTCAGAAAAAAACTTTTTTTCCTGCCTCTGAAACAGCTTCAGAAAAAAAGCCTCTGAAGCTCTATTTGGGGGCTTCTTTTCTGATGCTTTTTTTCTGATGCTTTTTTCAGCCTCTGAAACCTCCGTTTGAGAAGCTGGGTGGGGCTACATTCGGAGTATAAGACGCACCCAGATTTTCACCCTCTTTTTTGGGGGAAAAAAGTGCATCTTATATTCTGAAAAATACGGTATATGGCAACGGATAAACAAAACAGGCCTTTTCAGGCCCAAAGGACAAGACAGATTGGGGACATTGTTAGAATATGCCAAGTTAATGTTGAAGGGCTCAGCAAATCTAAGAGACAATACATTTCCAAACTTTTATTTGAAAGGAATATAGATATGGCCATTCTTCAAGAAACATATATAGAGAACGATGATCAGCAATACAGCAGAGGTAAAATCCAAGGATTTGATCTACTGGGGGCCATGTACTACCACAGTTATGGCACCGCTATGTATGTCAGAAGGAATATAGAGAATGCTTTTCTACTGTCAACCTCCACAAGCAACAGTACACATGACGTTGTTTCAAAATTACATGATCTCACAATAGTCAACATTTACAAGCCACCTCAGATATCCTGGCCACAGTATGTGTTCAATGTCAAACCTAAACCTGCAATTTACGTAGGTGATTTTAATAGCCATCTTGAAAACTGGAACTATAGCTCTTCTGATGAAAATGGGGATCAGCTTTATGACTGGGCTGCTGCAAATAAAGCCCACTTGATTTTTGATGCTAAAGACAAGGGTACTTTCCAATCTGCAGCCTGGAAATGTGTAACTAACCCAGATTTTTATTTTGTATCAGAAGGCCCAAACATGCATCCATTTTCAATAACCAGGAAAGTTCTGGACAAATTTCAGTCAACATTGCCCTGTTTTGCTTGAAATCGGAATTCAGATTCCCCTAATTCACTCCACACCTAGACCCGGATGGAATTTTCATAAAGCCAAATGGCCAGAATTTACCAAAAGCCTTGACAAAATCACACAATGGATCCCACCAACAAGTCAACATTAGCACAGATTTGTGAGGGATGTACTTGTTTCAGGTAAAAGATATATCCCTCAAGGATTTAGAAAAGATTATATTCCAGGATGGAACAAAGAGTCTTGTAGAGCCTGGTAGAGCCTCTACCAGGCTTTTCTACAGAGTGGTGACTGAAATTGCTGATGATCTCTTACACAGCCTGAATGTAGCTCGTCGCAAGACATGGGAACAACTTACAACCTCATTAAATTTCAGCAAATCCAGCAGGAAAGCCTGGAGCCTACTAAGGACTTTGCTTGTAATCAAAAGTGATCACATGACATCGGGACATTGCCACTGTCATAAATACATGCCAGTGGCCAAGCATCTGAATTTTCCATCACATGACTATGGAGATGCTGCAATGGTCATAAGTGTGAAAACCATCATCCATCACTTTTTTCAGTGCCATTGTAACTCTGAATAGTCACTTAACAAATGGTTGTAACTCAAGGACTGCCTCTATCAGGAAGCTAAACCTCAGGATCAAACTCATAGAAAAAGATATTTTCCTCTCTGCAGGCTATGCTAATGGCATACACCGTTTTGGGAATTGCAGTCAACTGCAATATTATTATTTTTTATTTTCCCAAGAAAATTAAGATTCTTCTCTTCAACCAAGCTCATGTCAAGGTCAGCAATAATTTTAACTGTTGTTGTAAGATTCGTTTGCCCTCTTTTTAGCTGCCTCCGAGAACTGCCTAACAACTGGATATAAATCATATTTATGTCACATTAATCTGGGAAGGCATCTTTTCAAAGCACCTTGTCAAAAAAAAGCTGGTATAAATCTATCTGACACTTGCCAGCCTTAACCATCCAAATACTTTGTACCGGCTTTTATACAATCTTAAAAAGGTATTGGAATTCGAAATCTTCTCTCCCTCCCTCCACCCCCCACCCCAATTTGCCAAACTACATTCAAATGGTTAAAACTCGACACTCGCCTAAAACCTGCCAACATATCTGTCAAACTCAAACCTACATGCTGCCAAACTTCTCCAAAGTACAGCAAGATTTCAACCTCGCAGTCCGATCTCTACTTTAAAAGAAAGCCTAGGCGTGCGAAACCGCCTACGGTGTTGACTTTCCGGCAATTACGGTACCGCAAAAAAAAGCTTTGCACCCCACGCAGTTCAATCAATTCAACAGATAAATTCAGTAGATCGATAATCTCCCCCCCCCCCCGCACACATAATTCCAGTACCATAAAATGGAGCCAAGGTCTGAAACCCCGCCCATGGGGAGATGGGGGGGCTGACCCCGCCCCGCCCCGCCCCGCCCTGCCCTCTTCTCCTCCCTCCTTTCGACCAAAACATTGGCACGTGCTCCGTGGCTTCTTCGTCACGTGAGGCCGAAACCTTGGGAGGGGGGGGAAAGCACTACGGCCCGTTTTGCCAATAGCCGGGCGGGATCCCGGATGGCAACAAGCGCGGCGCCGGCGGACCAATCATCGAAAAGCAAGGGGGCGGGGATATGGAAGTTTCCGTGTCGCCTCCTTCCATAACAATAACATAACCCTGGGAGTCGCTCGGGCTGCGCGCTCTTGGCTGGGGTGAGCATCGCGGGAGGATCTCGCTGCCGTGGGCGAAGCGAAGGGGGAATCGGGGGTAGAGGACGCTTTCGGCGGAGGAAGGGGCTGCCCTGGCGGAAAGAGGCGGTCGGTATGGTGGAGACTCTGCCTCTCGCTTGGGCGGCCAAGGGAGCCTTTTGTGTTCTCCATTGCAATACGTCTGGGAAGTGGGGGAGGAATCCTCAAGCCTTTCCATCTCCTTCCTGCTGCCCCGCGATCCCTCCTGCCCCACCTATCCCAGCAAAGAGAAGTTGCACGGTTTTTTTTTTTTTGCAAGGCGAAGATGGCCAGGCAAATCTAATTCGTAGCACGGCCCTTTTTCCCGAATGAATTGTGTCCTTCGACACGTCGTCCCCGCTCTTCGAACAAATAAAAGCACGCATTGTGATGGCAAAGTGGCCCTCTTGGCACAGCCGGGTCCTGTGATGGCTACTCGGAAGCGGATCAGGAACGTGGTTAGGAACCCAGATTTAACAGATTAACAGAGTTGGAAGGGATCTTGGAGGTCGTCTAGTCCATCCCCCTGCTCAAGCAGGAGACCCTATACCAGTGGTAGTCAACCTGGTCCCTATCACCCACTAGTGGGCGTTCCAACTTTCATGGTGGGCGGTAGGGGTTTTGTCCTTACTTTATAAATCACCATTACTGTGGAACCGGTGGGCGGTTAGAAAATTTTACTACTAACAGAGGTGGGCGGTAGATATAAAAAGGTTGACTATCCCTGCCCTATACCATTTCTGATAGATGGTTATCCAATCTCTTGAAAGCTTCCAGTGGTGAAGCTCCCACAACGTCTGAAGGGAAGCTGTTCCATTAATTGATTGTTCTCCCTGTCAGAAAAATTGTCCTTATTTCTAGGTTGAATCTCTCCTTGTTCAGTTTCATCCATTATTCCTTGTCTGCCCTTCAAGTGCTTTGGGAAATAGCTTGACCCCTTCCTCTCTGTGGCAGCTGCTCAAATATTGGAACACTGCTATCATTTCTCCCCTGGTCCTTCTCTTCACTACACTAGCCATGCTGAGCACTTGCAACCATTCATTGTATGTTTTAGCCTCCAGCCCCTTAATCATCTTAATTGCTCTTCTCTGCACTCTTTCTAGAGTCTCAGGATCTTTTTTTATAGTGTGGTGACCAAAACTGGATGCAGTATTCTAGGTGTGATTTTACTTAAGGCTTTATAGAGTAGTATTAGTACCTCACATGATCTTGATTGTATCCCTCTGTTAATGCAATTTAGGATTGCATTGGCTTTTTTGGCTGCCCAAATTCTAGCTACCCAAATGCTGCTGAAATATTCTTACGTCGTTGTCCTTTTTTTTTCTCCCTTCCTTCTCCTTTGCAAGGTGTTTTCTTAAGGCCACTTCCTTGTTGCTGCTCCTCCACGGTCAGTTTTTTGGAGAGTTGCCCTTTGCTTTCCAGTTCCTGTAAGATGATCAGTGTTTTGATCTCTTTTATCTTGAAAGTGGCGACTAGGGTCATCTACAACAGGGGTGTCAAACTGGCGACATGTGGGCTGGATGTGTCACGCAGGACACACCCACCCCAGTTCCATGAATGGGAAAACCGTCACGAAAAATCATGTGACAGCAACATTATATGGCTTGTTTGACACCCATGATCTATAATGAAAGTTTGATTCCATAACAATATTATTTCCCCATATTTTAAACCACCTGCTCATAATACAGTAATGGTAATTTACCCCTTAATGCAGCTTCAGTTCATTAATCCTTACCTTGTGTTCGCAAGAGCATGTGCTGGAAAATGTGATGTATCCCCAGCATTCTGAGGTTGCTACTCCGTTGATTTGCAGTTGAAAGTTCAACAGCACCATAAGCAAAAGGAGATGGGTTCTGTCAAGATCAGCTGATTACTATTAACATTTTTTAAAATTTGATTTATATGCCGCCCTTCTCCGGAGACTCAGGGCGGCTTACAATGCATTAAGCAATAGCCTTCATACTTTTCTATACAATTTATTTATACAAAGTCAGCTTATTGCCCCCACAATCTGGGTCCTCATTTTACCTACCTTTGAAAGGATGGAAAGCTGAGTCAACCTTGAGCCTGGTGAGATTTGAACTTGCAGTAATTGCAGGCAGCTGATGTTAATAACAGTGCTTTAGTCTGCTGCGCCACCAGGGCTCTTTTTTCAGCTTCCCTGCCTCTTGTACTAATTTCCTTGCAAGTAGTTCTGAAGCTCACCCATGCCTAAGAGCAAAATGGTTAATTAGCTTGATTGCTTGTTTCCTCAAGGAAACCATGCCTTTTCTGGGCCAGGACTGGCGATCTCCAGGATGGAGATGGATTAAAACAGAAGATGGTTGGAAGCGAAGTGACCCTTGCAGCTCAGAATTTGAGGATGAAGGCAATCCGCTTAATGACATCAACCATGCTATGTAAGTTTTCTGGGAGACATGGTAGACAAATGAAGATGGGGTTCTTCATAAGATGGATCCTAGAATAATTGTATAGTATAAAACTACTGTATATACATATTTATATATATTAAGTGTCATACTGTCCACCTTATTTAGTCCATAGAGGAAGCCACCTTGAGCCAACTGTTCCATCCAGATATGGATGGTTCCTTATGTCATTCAACATTGCAGCTGCATGCAGGTAGTCCTCAACTTGCAACCATAATAGAGCCCAACTTTTCTGTTAAGTGAGACATTTGTTAAATGAATTTTGCCCCATTTTATGACCTTTCTTGCATCAGTTGTTAAGTGAATCACTGCAGTTGATGAATTAGTAACCTGGTTTAAGTGAATCCTGCTTCCCCATTGACTTTGTCACATGATCTTGAGAGACAGCAACAGTCATAAATGTGAACAAGTTGCCAAACATGTGAATTTTGATCACATGAACATGGGGATGCTGGAAAGGTGGTAACTCTGAAAAATGGTCATAAGTCACTTTTTTCAGTGCTGTTGTAACTGGTCACTAAGTGAATTGTTGTAAGTTGAGGACTACCTGTAATTTTGCTCTTCTGGAATTTAATTTGTGTGTATGTGCTTTCAATGGGTTGATGTATCACTCCAGTAAAGAAACCCACATCTAATGTGGGAATAAATGCCGTTTTGTTGAAGGAAAGGACTTTGGTTTTTTTTCAGAAGACATCCAGGCCTGAGTATAATTGCAAGCAAGCCATTTGTGTGTGTGGGGGGGGGGGGAAGGGGGGGAATGCCTCACTCCTGGAACCATACTGCATTGCACTGCATCTCTGTAAAAAGGTTTAGAAAAATGGACCACTTTGAACCTGCCTGGAGTCTTTATTGAGGCAATCTGAGTGCCAATAATGCAGAGGCAGCACAGTTGCTGAGCAGAAGCAGCGTTCTGCTGAGTAGGATTTGGGTGTTCCTTGCTGAGGGCACATTGAAGCTCTTTGCTCAGATACCTGACACAGTGATATTCTCCTTGGATATAGTACCTGAATTAACCCACCAAACACTGCTACTGCTGCTGTGTTACCTTCACTTTCCACTCTTGGGTTACTACAGCCTGCCTAAATGACAGGCCTGTGTGTGTAGTGTATTTTTTTATGTAATGTCATGATCCTCTACTAAGATACCCAGGAAATAGGCTTTATAGACTTTTCTCAAGGCCAGGCGGGAGGAAGAGAGGGCTGCTAGGACAAACGCTGATATTTGTTAAGCCCAGAAAGATGGATGCAAATAAAGGAGATGATGAGTTTTGAATGATGTTGGTAAACCCAGGCTGAACACTTAAGAAAAAGCCACCCTTCTTGGGATAAAACAGGGGTGTCCAAGGTGGCGGAGCCCTGGTGGCGCAGCAGACTAAAGCACTGTTATTAACACCAGCTGCCTGCAATTACTGCAAGTTCAAATCTCACCAGGCTCAAGGTTGACTCAGCCTTCCATCCTTTCTCAGGTAGGTAAAATGAGGACCCAGATTGTGGGAGCAATAAGCTGACTTTGTATAAATATACAAAAGTATGAAGGCTATTCCTTAATGCATTGTAAGCCGCCCTGAGTCTCCGGAGAAGGGCGGCATATAAATCAATTTAAAAAAAAAATAATGCGTCACGTGACGTATCGGGACTTTTTCCCCCTTCAGGGGTAGCCAGCATGTGACACATCTGGCCCACATGCCGCAAGTTTGACAGCCCTGGGATAAAACATTTGCAGGTTTCAGTAGAATGTTTTACAGCGAACAACAATTAATTGCAAAAGATCTTATCGCTGCTTTGAAACACACAGCTTAAAATCTTACATAATTGGGTTGTAAACCAACTGTGATCATGTAAATGTTAAAAACTAATACCTTCCTGCTGTTTTTAAGCATTTAAATCAATTATGAGAGTAATTGCACAAGCCGTGTACCCTTCATGGTGAGATACCCATTTTGGGTAAGATAAGGCGAGCTGAAAGCTGCTTGTATTTGTTTAAAATATCATGGTGTTCATCTGTAAAATAACAACCTAATTATCTGATGCAGTGTTGCCATGGGGACTTCAGTACTTAAAATACAAGGTGGGCTGTTGGACCCATGTTGCTAAAACTAGGTTTGAGCTAAAAAAAGGGGGAAATTGCAGACTTGGGGAGGAATGGAATTTTCACCACAAAGATATTCAAGAAATATCAGCTCTAATTTTCCAATACAAATTGCAAAAAAGCAATGAGAGTCAGTGATTTTATATAATTTCTTCATACAAGGGCAGAAGTCATTGGATGTAGTCATCAACCTTTTCTAATGGAACAAGAAGATATTTTTTTACATGGGACTGTTTTTCCGCCCTGTTTCATTGTGCCAGCTTTTCCCAATGAGCATTCTCTGTATTGGAGGATGCTGGCCTTCCCAGAGTTGCTACTGGTTAGAGTTGCAGTATATCAGAAGGATCCTGGTTAGGGAAGGCTGAATTGAAACGTATCTCCAAGTTGGCTGTAATTGATTGAAAATCATTGATACAGGAAGACAATGGTGAACTTTGCTTTTAGAGGAAAGATAAAATTAAAAATCAGAGAGCTACAATGCAAAAATGCAAGCGACTGCTAGATGATCTCAAAGCAATATTAGGGAAAATTTCTTTTGCTGCCATCTAGCAATCGTCTAGATATTTGTAACCCTATCAAAGAATCTGGAGATCAGTATAGTACAGGGGTGTCAAACTGGATTTCTTCAAGGGCTGAATTAGCATTGTAGCTCTCCGCAGGCGGGTGGGTGGGTGGGGGGAGCAAGGAGCAGGGGAGAGTTGGGACGGATGCCTCCTGCAACACCCTGCAGGAATGCTGCAGGAGGCATCCTGCAGGGTGCCTTCTGCAGGATGCACCCTGCAGGATGCCTGCATGGACTGCACCTCATTTTCATCCTCCATGGCCTCCGCATGGTCTGTTTTTGGCCGGCAGAGTGCTGCAGCAAGCCAGGGAGGCCGAAAACAGGCCACAAGGGGGGCCGCACATGGCCCGTTTTGGCCAGCAAAGGCACCACAGGCAGGTTCTTTAATAGTTCTAGGCCGGCGCTGCGAGCCGGGTTTAAGCACCCCTAGTATAGTATGAAAGTCTCAAAGTTTATAATTCAACTTACTATTTTACCAGCATGTGCATACAGTTCATTTGTTTACTTGAACAAATTAAGAAATCTTGGTTCTTTGGATAAGTAATTCATGATTTAATATCTGGCTTGTTTTAAAACACAAGTTCAAACAAAATAGTGTTACAGTGTTCCTGCTTGGATTGCTTAACACTGAGTTTTTACGTAAATAATGTTAATGTTAATTTCTCATCATACTACACTATAAATGCTGCTTCAAATATGATCTGAAGCAGATTTAAAGCATTTTGTTTAGCCTGATAGGCTCCAGATTTGTACAAGGTAGGGCGCCTCTTAACTTTCCAAATCCTGTATTTTGGGAGAAACTCCATGCCTATTATATCAAAAATTTGTCTTTGTTCTTCACAGCTAGATCACATAGTTTGCCTATGAGTAATAGTCACAACACTAGCCATTTGCAGCTGATGAATTCCAGCTAATTGCAGCAAATGTTTTGAGTCTTCCTAAACTATTTATTCTGGGCTGCATTGGGCTATTTCATTTCATGCGTGCATCCAACCACTTTCCACATAGTTTGCTTGTGTATTAACTTTGTTCCAACTGCAGCATGTCTGTAAATTTGATTTCACCTGGGAATAAACATAACAAGGTTATACTTTTAATAGCTGTGTTTTAAACAAAATTGCTCAGATATATACGAATATGATTGTACGCCTGCTTCCTTTAAGTCACAGGTGTCAAACTCACGACGTCACGTTGCTGTCACATGATATTTCGTGATGTTTTTCCCATTCGTGGAGCTGGGATGGGAGCGGCCTGCGCATGACGCATCTGGCCCATGGGCTACCAGTTTAACACCCCTGCTTTAAGTGTTAAGAAACAGTAAATGTCTATGGAGATTCTCAAGTCATCCAGGTCATGGTTGTTCCAAAGGTGCATTTTTTTTTAGGAGTAGTAGAGTTTCACCCTGAAATCAAGTTGCTGATAAGTGCATACGCATCTTTGATTAATAACTATTTTAACTAGAGGTTAAATATGTTGTGCACAGTATAGCAAATAAAAATTTTCTAAAGTAATGGTTCTACAGCTTTTGCAGCATAATGATCTCTTGTTAGGTCCAAAATTTGGCATCCTTGATATCTTAATTATTGTCTTGTTAGTATTTGGGGCCTAAAAGAAAACACAATAACAGAAAGTTGGTATTCAATCCGTTAGCACTTTTACAGTATATCTTTGATTGGGTTTTGCGATTTCTCGCTCTCGATTATGTGTAATTTTAAACCCAAATCCTTTATTTCAGCCTTATGGCAAATAAAACAAGCACAGCCTCTTAAGAGGCCATCTGAAGCTGAATAGGAAGTCCAAAGCCCTGGGCAAAAATGGCATTAAGCAAAAAACAGAGCAAGCAGTAATTAAGTTCTGTACTTTTGTAGGGTATTCATTTAGATTTAACCAATCCTGATGCCGTTTAGCTTTTGAAGGCTCATTCAAGAACTATATACTGCTTTCACTTCTTGCAAGTTTATGCACATTTAGTCCAAAAATGTCCAGGAGCACATGTTTTCCTCCACTGGCTCACTCAACACTAAGGGGATGCTAGGGGCCAGGAACCCAGCCTGAAAGCCTCAAAGTGCTAATCATTTTTACCATTCCTTTCTCCCCACATCTGAATTTCTCACTTTGTAGATTCACACAATGTGCTTGAAACTGTGAGGTGATTAAAGGTAAAGGTAAAGGTTCCCCTCGCACATATGTGCTAGTCGTTCCCGATTCTAGGGGACGGTGCTCATCTCCATTTCAAAGCCGAAGAGCCAGCGCTGTCCGAAGACGTCTCTGTGGTCATGTGGCCGGCATGACTAAAGGCCAAATGCGCACGGAACTCTGTTACCTTCCCACCAAAGGTGGCCCTATTTTTCTACTTGCATTTTTATGTGCTTTCAAACTGCTAGGTTGGGAGAAGCTGGGACAAGTAACGGGAGCTCACTCTGTTATGCGGTACTAGGGATTCGAACCGCTGAATTGCTAATCTTTCTGATTGACAAGCTCAGCGTCTTAGCCACTGAGCCACCATGTTTCTTTAGTGAGGTGATTGGTTTCTGCTTTATGTGTTGTCTAAATTGAGCATACTGCAGTTGGTTCAAGGAAGGTGGACAAAGCAAGACAAGGACCAGATGTCAAGTGAGCATGACTTTTCTGACCCTACCTCATCAACTGTTCCAGCACCCCTTCTTCCACCTCTTCAATCCTGGGAGGAAAAGGCAGAGTCATTTTCAAGAGGCCCACAATTTTGTAGATGAGAAGAAATATAGCACCAGTGTTCAGTGCTTCATTAGCCCAATTAATGACATAATAATGGAGTTTTCTGATAAGTGGAGATAACAATAGCACTTTGACTTGTATACTGCTTCATTCCCTAAGTGGTTTACAGAGTCAGCATATTGCCCCCCAACTATATCTGCATCTCAGTAGTGGGTTCCACTTACCTTTGGAACCGGTTTGGAACCGGGAGTGAGTGCGCATGTGCACTCGGTTTGCTCATCCATGGCACTTCTGTGTATGCGCAGAGCGTCCGTGATGACGTCCGGGCAGGTGGGCGGAGCCTCCTGCTGCCGCCACTACTGGTTCGCCCAAACTGTGGTGAACCGGTAGAAACCCACCACTGCTGCATCTTCATTTTACCGATCTCAGAAGGATGGAAGGCTGAGTCAAGATTGAGCCAGTGAGAATTGAACAGGTGGCATCGGCAGAATTAGCCTGCAATACTGCATTCTAACCACTGAGCCATCATGGCTCTTATGATATCATACTCTCAAGAACCAGTGTGCTAGAATTCCAGTTCCATAGTGCCCAGCAAGCATGATTGCTGACAAAGAGTAATAGGTACTTTGTTCAAGCAGCTTTTGGAGGGCCATGACCTTCCTGCCTCTCCAGATTTATTTCTTTGTGGGCATGCAGCAAGACATAGATTGGGATTGAATGGGGTATTCCTGATGTTTTCTCTCATTTCATTTAAATCAAGTACTTTGGTTCTTTGGTAGCAGAGAAACCTCTTTCATAACTGAATTATTCTTTCTTCTGGCTAATACGTTCTGCTGTTTACTGTGGTATTTTGGCAGATTTTTCTTTGTGTAAATGGAAGTGAATTTAAAGTCCCAGCTGAGTGCAAGTTAGCGATGTCAGGTTTCATTTCTTTCTTTGAAATAAATCCAAGGTCTTTGCCCTTGTGCTTCATAGCGCTTGGGCTGAATCTATTTTCCTATTGAGATATTTTTCATCAAAATTTGCTAATGGAAGAATCTACTTCTGATTTAGATTTAGATTTATATAGAGCAGATAATTGCTGTGCCACAGATGGCTGGCGGTATTTGTATTTAAAAAAAAAATCCAAAGAGATTTTTTTTTCTCTTCAAAAACTCGGCTGCATTGCAATGTTGAATTTGTGATGCACTCTTTGCTTTAATAGTTTCTGTTTTATCCCTAGAGAAGTGGGTGGAAGGTTTTTTTCCTGCATCCTCTATTCTTTTTTTCTTTGATGCTTACTGTGTTCACTTTATACTGTATGAGTTTCTTAAATCTGAATTGACAGTGATAAATACTTTTCATTTGATACTGAGCTCAGTGAATGGAGAAGATTCCTGTACACAATTTTCCCATCAAAGAATAAAAATAGCCAAGTAACACCTTTCTTTTTCATGTTGTTGCATTGTTCATGTTTATAGTTCCAGTATTTGGGAAGTGAGCAAAGCAAACCATATTGGACTGGGTTCTGGGAAAATAAAGTTTGCTGTATCTTTTTACCAACCTACTTTTTAAAAATTTTCTTTATGAAAATTGAAAGTGTCATTATAGAATTCACATAGATTGATCACTTGGTACTTTTACATTAAAATTTTAAATTTCGCATTTAAAGGAAGTTTAGAAGCATCTCGAATAGCACAAAATACTGGATTTAAAACAAGAATAAAATGTTGTATGACCCTTGGGTATAATTTTTATTGGAACTGTCTTTTTCTCTGTGGTGCCTGAGCTATAGTTAACTTAACTACTTTGCCTGTAAGGAATGACGTGAATTACTACTTTATACCAATAATAATTCATATATCCATATGCTCCAATTAGCAAGATGTGCCTGTCTATTAACATTGCCATGTGGCATCTTTTAAGTCGAGGTGAAGAACAGAATCTAAGCCATTCTCTGTGTGAAACGTGTCTCTACACATCTATACCTGGAGGCCAGGAATGTTTTTGTAAACAAAAGAGAGCTCTTTTCTTGTGTTTGTGAGTGATTTCATCCAAGTTCTTCACCCTGGTGCTTGTTTAAATATTGCTTGAACACAGTCTGCTTGGCTCTTTCCTATGTCAAACACATTTCATGCATTGCCTCTGTGGTTTGCTTTCAGCCTCTTGAACAGCGATGAAGAAATATGCAGCACCGAGTGTGAATTTGCAAGCAAGAAAAGGAAAAAGGATCACTTTAGGAACACGGCAAAATCTCAGTGTAAGCAAGAATTTTTGCAATTTTGCAATTTGACAATAGCTTTTATGCCTCAGCAGAGCTGTTATAAGTATGCCCACAAAACACTTTTGTACTTGAGAAGCACAGACTAGGTAAGAGTTCCTCTGTATGTGTGTATGTGCATAAAAAGCTGTATATGGTTAGGGTTTGCACCAAAGTGTTTCTTGTTTAGAAAAAAAGAAAGGGATTTATTTGACTTACACAGTTGCTTTTCAAGGCTATTACACTCTCTACAGCAGGGGTGTCAAACTCACATAGTCACAGCAGCGTCACATGATATATCAGACTTTTTCCCCCTTCGCTAAACCGGGTGTGGGCGTGGCCAGCACGGGACTCATCCGGCCCGTGGGCCAGGAGTTTGACAGCCCTGCTTTACAGGGTAAGCATTAAAACAACTTTTCAATGCTTTTTTTATTAAACTTTTATTAAAACAATTGTTCATGTATATATTTAAATTTATGATTTAAGAATTTTCCCTTTCGGAGGTTCCTAATAGGGTTGATCATGCTATGAAAAAAGATTCAGGAGAAGCACCTCAATCCAAATGCCAACATAACCCACCCACCTTGTATTAAAATAGGCTGATTCTTTCAGGCTACCCACTCTCCTGGGTCTGAAAAGCAAGTGCTATGCTCTTTAAGAGTTCAACATGGTAATGTTAATGCACAGAAGCCTGGAAAAAATCAGGCCTGAATAACTATGAAGGCCTCTGCTTGTGCTCTGGCTGAAGTATTTTGAAGCAACCACAGCCCTGGTTGAAAGCTTGAAATTTTCTGAGGTGGAATCAAAAGCGAATGAGAAGATGTGGCTAAATACCAAACTGTGACGTTGAAAGTGTGTTTCCCAGTAAAAGTCACGACTAGATGATCTCAGAACATTGGCATTTTTACAATGAAACATTTATTTGCAACCGTAGGTCTTAGCAAGATTCATGTAAAATTATAGCAATCCAGATCAGTCCAGGAAGTCATATACTGATTTCTAGTTAGAATATACATCTGAAGTGTTGGCTGGACCGATTCCACTTTAAAAAGAGGAGTCTGAATTGGCCCAGAGAAGGCAAGCCTTTCCCATTTTTAAAGGTGGCTGCAAAAGTTTTTAAATTGTACAGAATCTCACTTCAGTGTAACATGATGATTAACTAGAGAGAAGTGAAGAGATGTGAGAAGAACTGGTATGTTAATTACATTTCTATTGTGATTAGTGAGAGGCAGTTTTTGCTGGTCATTTTGTTGAATCACATTCTTTCCCAAAGTCTACAACAATCTAGTTGGTTTTTTTTTAAGTAAAAAGCTAGTAAGGGTATTCAACTAAACAGAAAGGAAAATAGCTGACCTTAAAACCACCTCCTTCCCTTTTGATATGACGTGCATTGAGTCAATATTACCTTCTCTGCTCCACTGATTGAAATTTCACCCCCTAAGCCAAAACTGTAAATATTGTCCTCTTTGTTCCATCCTCCTCCCCCCCCACCCCCCCAAACTCTTAGATTTGGTAGCCTGTGAAATAGCTGGAAGTCTGTAATATTGGTGGGGACACCATCTAAACACTGAATTTTTTTTTGGTCCAAAGAGACCGTTCGATCCCTTTCTCTAGATTTGAATGAGGGCAGTCTGTTGAAGAGCTGTCCTGTACATACGTCTAATCATCTTTATTGAATAATTCTTGAATAATCTAGTTGACAGGACAGCAAAAGCATGGTCAGATATATGGATTCAATGGAGTCATTAACTGAACAGCCTTAAGACAAAACCTATTGTGACATTCCTTGATTGATCAATATTAAATCTTAACTGATATTTACATTAGCACCACATTTTGACCAACACCAAAACCTGCTTGAAATAGCTACTGTCCTGCTAGCTAATGCTTTGGTGGGAGTCACTTTAAATTCAGCCAGGGAATTCTATGAGTGCCATAGAAAAGAAATGTGTGCAAGGGTGAATGTTATCAATCCAAACTTGAAGTTATTCAATGAGTTTGTGCTTGGTTCTGTTTTCAGGTTTTTATCGTGAAAACTGGATCTATGTTCATAAAGAAAGTACCCGTGAAGTAAGTGTTTCTGTACAGTGACTGTTTCCAAAAGGCCCTGGTAGTCCCTCATTTAAGGAATCTCCTCTTTTTCCAGGATAGGAATAGTTTATCAAAACATATTGATTGATTCATACTGTCTGTAAAAAAAAGATCTAATGGGACTTGAAGAGCCTCAGTATCAGTCATTTTTTTTATTTTTTCTTCCCATACCTATATTTCAGTGGTGAAATCTTCCCTAGTTTGTCACCGGTTCGCTGCCCGCGCATGCGCGGTGCACACCAAATGTGCGCAGTGCACACATGCATTCACAATGTGTGCCAAATGCATGATGTGCGCATGTGCAGTATGCGCCAAACATGCGCTGTGTGCGGAAAAAGGCTTGGCAAGGTAAGCAGAACAGCGAGGGGGGGGGAATAGCTGTGCCGCGCGATTTAGATTCACTAGAAAGCAGGATCTAGCGATTTTAAATCGCGCAGCACAGCTGATTGTCAGAAATACCGGTTGGGACCAATTGGTAGCTTTTTTTTAAAAAAAAAATTATTTATATGCCGCCCTTCTCCGGAGACTCAGGGCGGCTTACAATGCGTTAAGCAATATCCTTCATACTTTTGTATCTTTTATACAAAGTCAGCTTATTGCCCCCACAAACCGCGTCCTTATTTTACCCACCTTAGAAAGGATGGAAGGCTGAGTCAACCTTGAGCCTGGTGAGAATTGAACTCGCAGTAATTGCAGGCAGCTGGATGTTAAATGCTATCTTAGTAGGAGGCATTAGCCTCCTACGCCACTCAGGCTCCTGTAGCTTTTATCACTACCGGTTCACCCGAACCAGTGCGAACTGGTAGGATTTCACCACTGCTATATTTGTTATCTTAATTGGTCTAAAGTGCAACATTACATGTGTGCCTTCCCTCTTGAGAGATAAAAGAAAGCATTCTAGGCATTGAAGACTTGCCACAGATGAATGTAGAAGCAGAATGAGCCCTGTTAGGTTTATGTAGAAACTTCCTCTTGCCTTCCCTCCTTTGTACTCCTTTGCTGATGATGTTGAGAAATTAAGACAGCTTGGAAACTGGAGCATCAGTTGCTGCGTGAATCACTCTTTGTGTAGTTTGTGTACTTCGTATTCCTGCTTCATCTTCTCTTTTTAGTACAGGTCCTTCTGCATATCTAACATCTGTTTACTTTCTTTCTTTTTTGTTTTAAGAGGCATGGCTATTGCACTTTGGGAGAAGCATTCAATCGTTTGGATTTTTCAAGTGCAATTCAGGACATCCGGAGGTTCAATTACGTAGTTAAAGTAAGATGTTTCTGGCCTGTGTAGTTCCATGATTGAATTATTTCTTATAGTTAATGAACGTGCCTTATGCTGTTGACCTTGAGGTGGTTCAGAACAAATTTTAACTAGCTGTCTGCATGTTGATTAGTGTAATATATTCTGATGGCCTGGCTCTAAATCTTGCATTGATTTCACTACCTACCTACTTGCATCCCAACTCAATTGATGATGATATTATCGGAGTAGTTACAAAGAAACTTCTTTACTCCCAGAAGTTTCTCACACTTAGAGAACCCCTTGGCCAACAGCATTAATCAGCACATTGTCTAATGTTACTGCTTTGCGCTTTAGCTGAGCCATAGAGTTGGATTCATTCAATATATTTACTTGATTAAACATGCTTAGGATTATTTTGACATTCACTTAAGTATCTTTAAATTAAATACTCAGGCATATTGAGCATCTGAGCATGCCTCCTTTCCGGGTGACTTTTGTTGATTTTCTTAATCCTCCTATTGAAATCAGCGGGAAGTCATGTGGTTGGAATGTGCTTAAAATGGTTCAAGCATAGTAATAATATTTGCATCTCCCTCATAGATGTTTGATGAAGTAGAGCAAAAACATTTTCTAGACTTCAAAAATATTTTCAAGAGAACAGCTTTGCAGGAGTTCATCCCCCCCCCCCCATCTGCTATGCAGGAACTCGAAAACTACCTTTTAATGCGGCATTTTATGTGACAAAACTATATCGCTCAGGAAGTGCCTCTGGAAGTTGACAGGATTAAAATTGGAGGAGAATTGTGTGTCACTCTTAAAAGTAACTCCTGATGTTAAGAGCGGCTGTAGACAGGTGGAGGTACAAGTGACTTGCGCTCCTGCTGTGACCCTCAAAAGGGAATTTGCACACATGCAGAGAAGAGCAAGCCCCAGATTCAAAGGCCGGTTACTTTTGACGGCATCAGAAGAGTCGTTCACGTGCACTCTGCTTGATTAGCCCTGCTGTAGCTTCTTGTGATTAATATGTGCCATTTGACTTTACCTACTGTTTAAGGGTGGCTGTTTTCTTTTAGCTTCTGCAGTTAATAGCCAAATCCCAGTTGACATCCTTGAGTGGTGCTGCTCAAAAAAACTACTTCAACATTTTGGATAAAATTGTTCAAAAAGGTAAAGCTGCATCATATTTTCAGAATTTCAGGCTTGTTCACTCACCCCAAAAAGATTGCCTACCGGGGTCTATGAGAATTTCCTGTGGGGCCAACTCCCCACGGCCATTTTGCCACAGAACAGCTCACTGCAGGACAAGAGTTGGTCAAAGGAATGGTGGAATAGAATCATTTTTAAAAAGGGTGCAAAAGGAGGGGCAGAATGTCTCACATTTCAGAAATGAAATGTGAATGGCAAAAATTAAAATATTTTTTTATATATTTTAAATAATTAAATAGAATTGTTAAATTGTCCTGCAGTGACTTGTCCCATGGCAAGTTGGTCATGGCAGGTTGTCCACCGTTGAGTTGGCCGTGGTGAGTTGGCCACAATGTGTTGGTTGTGGCAAGTTGTCCCATTCCGTAGGGTTATTTATGTTATTTGTAGAGTTCATTCTGATTAATGGTAACTAAGGATTACATAGCTGGATCAAATTACCTGTTCATTTGAAGCATGTTATGGGGCAAGTTCTGTTTTAGCTAAGAGAATGAAAAGTCTGTACACTATATTTAAAAGCGGGTTTACTCATCTACCTGTATATATCTTTCAATTCCCATTCCAAGTTTTGGAAGACCAGTATAACCCACGCCTGATAAAAGATCTTCTTCAGGACCTGAGTTCCACCCTCTGCATGTTAATCAGGAGTGTAGGAAAATCGGTGCTGGTAGGAAACATCAATATTTGGATTTGCCGATTGGAAACTATTCTTCTGTGGCAGCAGCAGCTCAGTAATCTTCAGATGACCAAGGTACATCCAGCTTTTGTGCCTTTGTTATATAAAACTGGGAAAATCATTCAGAAATGCTGGGAGACAAAGAGGGGCATCTTTTCTGTGAGAATCTCATTAAGGATTAACTCCCTTCATTTTGCTCTTTAGGACAAGAAAGCATGAAATAAATAAAAAATCTTAATCTAAAATAGATGATCTGTGAAGAATCAGAAATGGCAATCTAGCTAAAACATGAAGAAATGGGCAATGTTTTAGAATTGGATTTTTGTTTTAAACAAATCCTATTTTTTTCTAATAATTTAATAATATTTTGAGCACCTGGACATGTATACTGTATAGCAATATATATGGTTAGCCTACTTCTAATTTTCAGAATTATTGGAACATTTAGTTTTGACTTTAGAATATCATGCTTATTTATTAAGCTTTGCTTTTGATATAAATATTTGAATTTCTAAATCCTGTTTACGCTTGGTGTTTAAATTAACAGACAACTGTAATGATTTTGATTTTCAGCACATCAACAATGGACTTACACTTAGCGATCTTCCTTTACATATGCTGAACAACATTTTACATAGATTTTCAGATGGATGGGATATCATTACTTTAGGACAAGTGACTCCAACATTATATATGCTCAGTGAAGATAGGCAATTATGGAAAAAGCTGTGTCAATACCATTTTGCTGAAAAACAAGTAAGAAAAAGTTTTGTTGTGCATATAGTTTTATTTAGTGAGGTTTTGAAACTTTGCTTCTATGTAAAGAATCAGGGGAAAAAATGGAGAAAGAAAAAGGAAATCAACTTTTTTGCAGTTCCAGAAGGAAGTATGAACAATCATTAGCAGCACTCTTTTGCTCTCTTATGTACATAGTAAACATAGTGGGTCAGAAAGAAATAATGCTGGGGGTTGAAGTTCACACATCTTAAATTTACCAGGTTTGAAAAACACTGCTCTAGACCCACATTTTGCTTAGCTTTAATAAGAGTCTATAATAATTGAAAACATTTGCCTAGTATTGCTTGCCATGCCATAACCTAACAATTATTTGATGGATAGGGACCAAAAAAACCTTAGTGAGTCAGTAACCCCCTAACGTATTTCACAAATTATTTTCTAAAACATTTCTTCTGATGTGTACAAGTTCTGTTCCATTATTGTTATCTGACTTGACTGCTGGATGAAACATGATTGCCTTCAAATGTCACTTTTTATGTTCAGTTTTGTAGGCATCTTATTTTGTCAGAAAAAGGTCATATTGACTGGAAGCTGATGTATTTTGCACTTCAGAAATGTTATCCCATAAAGGAACAATATGGAGACACCTTGCAATTTTGTCGTCACTGCAGTATTCTATTCTGGAAGGTAAGAACTATGTAATATTTTAGAGTAAAGAGAAATTATTAGCTGTGTGTTAATATCTACTTCACAGCCTCCTGGAGTGATCATTGTTCCAGTATATAAATAGCGTTCCAAATAAGATATGTGATTGAAGAGTTCAGCTTTGCGCTGTGAGAAATAATAATATGCCTGCAGAAATCAGTTTACAAATATACTTCATATATATAATGAAATATATATTTCATTAAGAATGTACAAAAGTCAGAGTTGCAAGCAGCTTTGATGTTGCTAGATAGACCAGCAAAAATAGTTTTTACTTTTCATTTTTCCTTTCAAACACTTCCTAACTCTCAGACAGTAGTGGATATGCAAAAGCTGGCTTTGCAAGCAGCTCCATTAAATAAATGTGACACTTAGCAAATAATTTGTGTTTGGAAGCCAAGGCATCCAGAACAAGTGGGATGAGTTTTACCCCTGTGGCCTTGTGTAGTTTGAAATATTTATTGGCCATTTGAAGCTTATAGGAAAAATGTAGGAATTCCTGTGCCATTGTTGGGATAATCCCTATCCACCTCTACAGCTACAGAGCTTGAGGAAGAGTGACTATCTTTCCTACTTCTTGACATGGGTGAGTAGGTTTATTAAAGCTTGTTCATAAAAATAAACTATAACTTGAAGTCTTATCTAGCATCCTTCTTCCTTCTGGACACCCTGCTAAAAGGAAAATATGAATAGTAGCTTTCTTTGCTGCTGTTCCCCAGTGGCTGCCTGATTCTAGAGGGAGAATATAGATGCTCAGGTATTTCGTTGGTTTGCACTCCTTGTGATATCCAGCAGAAATCAGCTGAGTGACTTTGGCCCAGTCACTCTCTTTCTCAGCCCAATCAACCTTACAGAGTAGTTGTAGAAAAAAATAGGAGGAGGAAGAAGGTGTGTTGGTTGCCTTGTGGTGTTTATAAATATAACAAAGGTGGGAATCAAAAGGGATGCGGTGGCTCAGTGGCTAAGACTCTGAGCTTGTCAATCAGAAGGTCGGCAGTTCAGCGGTTTGAATCCCTAGCGCCGCATAACGGAGTGAGCTTCCGTTACTTTCCCAGCTTCTGCCAACTTAGCAGTTTGAAAGCACATAAAAAATGCAAGTAGAAAAATAGGGACCACTTTGGTGAGAAGGTAACAGCACTCTATGCGCCTTCGGCATTTAGTCATGCTGGCCACATGACTACGGAGACGTCTTCGGACAGCGCTGACTCTTCAGCTTAGAAACGGAGATGAGCACCTCCCCTAGAGCCGGAAGCGACTAGCACGAATGTGCAGGGGAACCTTTACCTTTAAGGATGTTTTCAGTCTGATTTATAACAAGGGTGCATTAGTGCTCCTTGCCTTTCCAGTGACTGTCTTTGCATTTGCAGCCAGCAGCCTTAAGTAGCAGAAGTGGGGCAAGAAAAGTCTCGTACAGAAAAGGTTACAAGGATGAAATGCTGAAAATGGGGATAAAGAATTGATAATAATAGCACTGGTCAATAGCATTGACTAACTGTCATCTTAAAAGCTTTCTCTCTATATTGTTTTATGTCTAACATTTTACTTTATTGATAAGGAGAACGGATCCATTGGTTTCAGCTTATTTGCTTCCAAGAAATATGTTGCTAATTTTCTATTTTTAATTTTTTTTCCAAGAGAGTGGAAGTTTTCCCTTCCATCTTTGCTTAATAGTAGTGCCCACAGAATACTTTTATAACCATGATTGGATTATTGGTTCTGTCCAATAAAATCTTCCTCTCTTTTGTTTCACTGCCTTCCTTCCCGTTTCTTCCTCCATGACCTCAAAAGGACTATCAACTTGCTTTGTTATTCAAGGTACTTTTCATTGTACTTTCAACTTGGCTTTCTTCTGTGTTCATGCTGTTGTAACTGAAGTGAAAAGACGTGTCCTTTATAAGTGGAATGTGGAATGTTACAACCCTTAACATGCTGTTCTCATAACTGTTGGCATTTTAGAATTGTGCCCCTTAACTTGAGAATCCAGATGTGTGTAGAGTTATCTATTTATAGGGGAAAGGGCACTTTAAATTGCAACATTTTGCCTGCTTCTGCATGGAAGGCATGTTTGGTTAACATCCTCTTCATGTGCTTTCTTCTTAAAGAGATGGTTCAGATTACTTATGGGAATTTTAGCGAATGCCTTAGAGAATTAAGAGCACACTAAGCAAAGGCCAGAGGCTTTTTTTCACTTTGACTACCTCAATTATTCCTCAACCCAGTCTTGGACACAGTGTGATAAGTGGGCACCAAAAATGCAGAAAGCCACGTGAGGGTTATATTTGATCTTTTATTGCATTTGTAAAAGGCCTGTCCTCTACCGACTTTAAATGGCATGTATTCCCCCTTTCAGTTTTATATGGCAACACTGAAGTAGACTAAGTTGAGAGAATGACTAATCCAGCATGCTGAATGGCTGTGTCTGCGTGTGCATGTGTGCATTTCTCTCTCCTTCCTGGTTTGACATTCTAACTGTGGGTTATTAATGCCAAGAAAAGTGAAGCACATAATAAAACCAACAAGGAAATCTGTGTGGGGGAAGGTCATTCTGAGTCCCAGTAAGACCCAATTAGATACATGATATAGTTAGTCATAATAGAAGGCCTTTCTTTATAAGCCATGTTCTCTATATCTGGGACAGAGGGTCTCTCTACCCCCCCATTAGCATTTCAGACAACATCTTTTAGTAACATCTATATTGGTTTGCTTCATGGTGGACTGTTTCCCCTTTCTTTCTGGGATTTTGGCTTTTTAAAATCTCAGCTTTCTGCTCTCTTATTAAATTGCCCCACAAAGTTCATTGGAGTGAGAATTGTTGAAATGTCTACTTAGGCACATGTGTGGCTTCTCATGCTTCTGAGGTACTCCTACCTTCAGAATAATAATAATAATAATAATAATAATAATAATAATAATAATAATAGTAATAATTTGACTGAGTTTCATGTTTAATGAATAAAAGAGATAATAATAATACTACCAGCGAAATTGCAAAAAACTGTACTACTCGGAACATCATACATCTTAAGAAGGTACTTGGTGATACCTAAGGATGCTGGCAGCAACTCGTATCAGCCATTAGCACCAATCAATGGTATTTGCGATGCATTTTTGATTGTTCAGTTGACTGAGTTTGAACTTTAATGAATAAAGTAAATAATAATAATAATAAGCACAAATTGAAGAGAAACAGCTAGAAAAAATAAATATTGTGATTTGCAAATTGAAGTTGAATGACTACGGAGGAAGAAATCAATAATTGTACCAATAGTAATAGGAGCCTTTGGAGGAATACCCAAAGAGCTGCTTAGATACATGGAAATTTTGAATTTATTAGACCTGATATCCTGATATTCTCAGAAGTTACCTTAACAGCTCTTAGGTCCTTGGTTAGGACTTCAACTGTTAAGTTTTTACCAGTCCCATACTGTGAATCGAATTGAAAATTAAATCAATACTACTAATAATGGTGATGATTGTATCATTCAAAGAATCTGTGGGAAGAGAGGGAATAAACTTGATGGTTTAGAATGTAACACAAACTCAATAATATTGAACTCAATAATATTGAATTCCAGAGATATTTCTCTTGCAGCCACCCAGGTTTTACTTGTTCTTGAAAAAACAAATCTTTTAACTTATTGGAAATTGGCATGCCTGAAAGGTCCAGCAATGTTTTAGGACCTCATAAAGCATTCTTAGAAAGTAAAAATGATGTGTGAGTTAAAGTGCAGAGATTTACATAAAGGAGCATTTTTCCACGGGGGGAGGGAAAATGAAAAGTCACCAGAGATGCTAGAAAGCATCCTGCAGGGATGGGAGGGCTTGGCGAGAACAATCTCAGCAGTTTGCCTTTTGGAAAATGGTTATTTTATAACAAGCCGTACCAAACTAGAGCAGCCATTTTATTAACTGAGGTAACAAGAACTGAAGTGAGGAGTCAAACTGACAAACTAAATAGCAGCTCTTAAAGAAGTTAAATACAAAATTGCTGATCTTTTCACAAAAAAATAAGTACTTTAACACTGGCTATTTTCAAAATCTGAAGAACAAACACAATATAACCCTAGTTTTTCCCTGTATGCATAGAAATGAAAAAATGAACTCGTGATTTATGGCTTTGATGATTAGGCAGGATAAATTGCAGAAAGAAGGGAATCTTGATATAACCTTAGAGAAAGGAACTAAAATATGTTTTCACTTATAGCTGCTGTGAAGAATATTGGAACTCACCTCTTTGTATCTTTTTTCTTTCTTTCCTATTTTTCTTTTACTTCTTTCCTTGCACTTTTAACTTTGTCTTTAATTTCTTTTTCTCTTTTCTTTCTTAGAAAAAAAATGCCACAGTATTTTATTAGTTAGTTTGTATATGGTTAGTTTGTTTATATATTCTAATAAAATATAAACCTACTTTTTTCAAAATAGATTAAAAATCATTTCAGTTAATTTAACATATCTTCCAGGACAAAGTTTAAAAGAATTATTAAGAGGGATATTTCTGTATTCAAAAAATGAACTTTGTAAAAAATAATGTGTCTTCAGATGCAAAAATAGATAGATGATAGATAGATAGATAGATAGATAGATAGATAGATAGATAGATAGATAGAAAGAATGAGTTGGTTGGTTGGTTGGCTAGTAGTTAGTCAGTTAGGGTTTTTTAGGTTATTGTGTATAGACCTGTGTGATCTAATAGATATTCTATATTTGGATTTGAAAAAAGCTCTTGGCAAATGCCATCTCCAAAAGTTTGTAAGCAAAGTCAGTTGTGCCATAAGAGGACGAGCACTTTTACAGACTGGCAACCGATTAAAATAAGCAGAGTAGGAATAAATGGAAAATCCTCC
Source organism: Ptyas mucosa (assembly GCA_012654045.1). Classification (NCBI taxonomy): domain Eukaryota; kingdom Metazoa; phylum Chordata; class Lepidosauria; order Squamata; family Colubridae; genus Ptyas; species Ptyas mucosa. Next base: position 10,707,544 of record WNWU01000017.1, on the reverse strand, counting down.
CATTGACAGGATGTGCAAGGTTGTGGCCATCAGGGATCATGTGTGAAACTAATGCTTCAGTGTGTACACAGATGATTTATGGCAGGGGTAACACACTCGATTTTATTAAGGGCCGCATTAGGGTTGTGTTTGACCTCGGGGGCTGGGGTGGCCGTGGCTAGGGTGGGCATGGCCTCACTTGTGTTGAGGACGTCTATGGTAGCCCAAGCGCTCTGCCAGCAAAAACAGGCTCCAGAGCTCCATTTTCAGCTGTGACAGCTTCCTGTCATCATCTGCCAGTGAAAATGGAGCTCGGCAAACTTTGATGTTTCTAGGACGGCCTCACGGGCCAGATCTAAACACCCCGTGGGCTGGATCTAGCCTCTGGGCCTTAGGGTTAGGGATGAGTAATGACATACCATACTTTTCGGAGTATAAGACACAGTTTTTCCCCCCTTGAAAGAGGGTGGAAACGTTGGTGCGTCTTATATACTGAATACAGCCATTTTTGTCCTCCCGAAACCCCACCCTGCATGTCCCATTTTTGCCCAAAACAGGCCAGTTTTTCACAAAAATGGGATGCACAGAGGGTTTGGGAGGCCTGCAGAGTGCTCCTGGGGGCCGGGGAGGGCAAAAACCAGATGTGCGGAGACCCAAAACTATTTTTTTCTTGTTTTCCTCTTTAAAATATTGGTGCGTGTTATACTCCAGTGCGTCTTATAGTCTGAAAAATACGGTACCAATGTTTGCTGTTCAGGATGGTGAAATCAATAAAAGATTATGAAGAGTTCCCAAAGGATCTCTCCAACCTGGGCAGCCTCAGAATGGCAAAAACTATTCCGTGCAAACAAGCAAAATAATGCATGCTGGCCCAGAAAAATTCGCCACTGTTACTGTCTTGGTAGTGACTGATTGATTAGGAATGGAATCCTGGAATCATAGTGAACAATTTGATGAATATGTCAACCCACTGGCAGTGGTTGTAAACAAAGCAAAAACCTCGCTGGGTATAATTAGGAGGAGGATTGAAAATAAAACTGCTGATGTTGAAATACCTAAAACATGTCTCAGGTGTGACTTCGCTTGGGGGATTGCATACAGCTTTTGAACACCACACCTGAAAAAGAAAACTATAAAACTGGAAATGGCATGAAAAGGCCACCAATGGGATTATATGGCTCCAGTATCTCCTTTATCAGATAAAAATTGGGCCTTTTTAATGCAGAACAAGGAATGGGAGAACTGAGTAGACGTATATAATTTTAAATTGCAGGGATAATATAACAAAAGGCTTTCTCCTCCTCTCATTGTATTAATTGAGGTGATATTTACTGGAATTAAATGCCTAGGTTGAGAGAAGAAAATGCTTTTGATAAAGCACGTAATTAAGCTATGAAACTTCCTGAAGCCGGTTTAATTCATAAATAAACAATAATTCACAAAAGCAGACTGAACTAATGAAGTTGTCAATGAGAACTGATATTGATGGCTGTTTTCTACTCCTAAATTAATATTACCAATGCTAGTTGATGGGAAATGAACTATTATCCTACACAGTCTGGGCTTGAGAGTTTTCCAAATACTTCCAGTTGGCCACTGTGAGGCATAGAATACAGGAAATTCTCCACTTACAACCATTCATTTAGTGATTGTTTGAAGTTACGATGATACTAAAGAAAAAGTGACTTATGACTGTTTTTCATATTGATGATCATTGCAGCTTCCCCATGGTCATGTGATCAGAATTCAGCCTCTTGGCAAATGGCATGTATTTATGATGGTTGCAGTGTCCCAGAGTCATGAAATCACCTTTTAGGACCTTCTGACAAGCAAAGACAACAGGAAAACCAGATTCACTTAATAACTGTGTTATTATCTTAACAAATGCAGTGATTCACTTAACAAGTGTGTCAAATAAAGGTCGTAAAATGGGGCAAAACTCACTTAACTGTCTTCCTTAGCAAAGGAAATTTGGGGCTCAATTGTGCTTGTAAGTCAAGGACTACCTGTACCTGTACTACCTGAGCAGAATATTACAATCTAAGAGAAAGTTAGATGAGTCTGAGTTCTGATCCAGCAAGGCTGTTGTTATTTTTCTAACGGGGAAGTTCGTTCTTCACAACGTTTTTTTCCCCAGCAACAAGCTGTTAAAATTCCAGATTTATCCACTAGCCCTCAAAGTTGAGGAACTTGATATAAAAAGGCTTTTTTTGTGTTATGACAGAGAGATGGAACGATTACATTATTGTTCATGTGTAAGTTTGATCCCAGTACTAGGTGGAGATTAACTCTGTAGAACAATAATTCAATAAGGGACACTTTACGTTGGCACATTGCCACAAATTTTCACAACAGCACTTCGTGAAGCCTCTTGAGATGAAGGATACAAGGCTTCTGTGCAAAATACAGGATGATTCCTTCATTATGTGATGAGCTTTCAAAACATTGCTTTCATCTGCTTGCCCCATTAAAACTTTCTCCTTCTGTTTTTCTTTTTTTTAAAAAACCCGTACGGTTGTGTCAATAATTGATTTTTAAAAGTGTTCCAGATTGAATAAAAAAAGAAGCAAAGAAAAATAAAAGGGCTCTGTGTGTGTGTGTGTGTGTGTGTATAAATGACATCTGGATGATGAAGCCAGCATGCCTTCAACTAAAAACATAGAACATAGAATAATTAAAGAGTTGGAAGACACCTTTGAAGTTTTCAAGTCCAACCCTCTGCTTCAGCAGGAGACCCTATACTAATTAACTGAAAACCAGGAATGATTTTCTCTCATTGTATGTTTGTAGAAACACATAGGCCGTTGGTTTTTATTCTCTTTGCAAAGTTGCGTTACTTGCTAGAACTGGCTATTGTGGAATAATAGCAGGGTTGTAGAAAATGAAAGAGACAAGGAGGGCAAGAGTTAAAAAGGATTCTTAAACTGCAGCCATTTATCAAAGCAGATCTGTGCAGAGATATGCATCACAAGATGACTTTTTTTGTTTTTTAAATGACCTGGTAGCTATATGCATTTGTTCTGAATGAATAAAAGGGCTTTGAAAATCTAAGCACTGTGGGAAATATATTGCTCTGCGGTAGTTAAGGAAATGGAAAGCAACAATTTCTCAGTGTGAGACCTTTTTTAAAAATTTTTAAGTGCTTCATTTGAAGACTGCATTACAAGTGGAAATTCTGATTTTCCTGTGTAGCATGGTTCTCCGTTTCAAAGTAACTCACTTTGGAGTATTAGGTGATTAAGCTCCCAGATTGTGTTAAGCCATAAATCATAGTTTACATGCAAATGGCTAGGTTTGTTCCACAAACTTAAACATAATCAAATTACCTAATTATTGATCACGTTATATGAGCCCAGTATCACAGATACATTTTATATCATGAACTTTTTGAAAGTTCTTAAGCCAAGTGACAATGCCCTGGTATTATTCTTCAACTTGGGGCCTTTGGAAGGCAGTGGCTTTGAGCCTGACAATTCCAAGCTAGCCTCGCCAGGAGTTTGGGAGTTGTAGTCCCAGTGTCCTGGAAAAGTTAGGGAAAGCTGCACTAAGTCTTAGAAACTTCTCAGAAAGAACTGCAGTCACCAGGAATTGTAATGCAAGCATACCTAACTCTTGGCTTCATCTGCCTGAAAGAGAAAATGTGTTACAAACAGAGGTGGGTTTCAGCAGGTTCTGACCAGTTCTGGAGAACTGATAGCGGAAATTTTGAGTAGTTCAGAGAACCAGTAGTAAAAATGCTGATTGGCCCCGCCCCCATCTATTCTCTGCCTCCCAAGTCCCAGCTGATAGGGAGGAAATGGGGATTTTGCAGTAACCTTCCCCTGGAGTGGGGAGGGAATGGAGATTTTACAGTATCCTTCCCCTGCCATGCCCACCAAGCAATGCCATGCCCACCAAGCCACGCCCACAGAACCGGTAGTAAAAAAAATTGAAACCCACCATTGGTTACAAAATATATAAGAATCCTTTCGAAGAATAGTAAAGCACCTGCTTTGACCATAATGGGCTCCAAAAGTAGATTTTAGCATTTCCAGGTATGGCTGTGAAAGAATCTAGTCTGGAACACAAGATTTGCTATTTATTTATTTAGCATATGGCAAATACATGGAGTTATAGTAGTTCAAGTGTTAATCTCCAGCCCACCCAGCTATTCAAGGACAAAGTGGTCTATGTTGAAAAAAATCAGACATTGGGCCGGTGTAAGCTCTTGATGGACATTCAGACACAGTGTGGTGGATATTTTGTCGCGCACCATAGTCACACACGGGTAGAGACAAGACCTCACTTAAACAATAAGTCCTGGCAGACACCATGTTCAGTATGGATCCTGTTCAGAGTTGACCAATGTTGGCAAGGAAGGTCAAAACCTGCCACCTTTTGTGTAGGGTCATATACATAACTGCCCATTTGGCTTTCCACTGTGTGTTGACATCAAAGTTGTTAGACAGCTGTTGAGCGAATGCCAGATAGCGCTTCCTAGATTTAAGTCTGCCAATTGATAGATGAGGATGATTAACATGCACAGAAAGAAGTGGGTTTCTCATAATTTTGTTGTACTCCTTCACTAAGGCTTCCTGCCTTTGTAGAGCTGTTGGTGCAATGTGGCTCAAGACAGGGAGCCAGCAAGTAGGAGTAGATTTTATGCAACCGCTTACGATCCTCATTCTATCATTTAGTCTAGCATTGATCTTGCTGGTGTGGCAGCTATTAAGCCAAACAGGGGCACAGTATTCAGCTGTGGAGTAGACCAACCCTAGTGTTGATATTCTGAGAGTAGAGGCTGAGGCTCACAAGATTTGCTATTAGCTGATATAGACAATCCCAGATACGTCTTTCCCTAAGACAGTTCCTAAGACATATCTGCAGCTGTCTTCCTGATGTGGTACACTCCAAGAATGTTGAGACTGAGCGTTCCAGAATCTTTTATCATTGTGGACATGTTTATACATTTTTAAAATCTACAGTGTCATTTGAGAGTGCCAGATTGAATAAAAGCTAAAGTAGTCCTCGATTTACGATCATAATTGGGACTGGAATTTCAGCTGCTAAGTGATGTGGTCATTAAGCAAGTCATTGAGTGACTGGACTTGATTTTATGAACATTTTTACTACAATTGTTAAGCAAATCACAAATCTGAGTTTGATCTAGTGGTTAAAGCACCAGGTTAGAAAGCAGGAAATGGTGAATTCAACTCCTGCTTTAGGCATGAAAGTCAGTTGGGTGATCTTGGGCTAGTTGCTCACTCTCAGCCCATCCCAACTCACAGGATTGTTGTTGGGGGGGGGGGGAGGAAGAAAAAGGAGCATTAGATATGTTCACCGCCTTGAATTATTTATAAAAATAATAAAGGTGGGATATAAATAAATAAATAAATACATCTGGCTTCCCCAATTGACTTTGCTTGTTGGAAGGATGCTTTTTCTTGCAATCAGTGGTAAATGCAAATTGTGAACACATGACCACAGGAGTAGGCGATGGTTGTAACTTCGGAGACAGGTTCAGGGGTGAAATTCACTTACCTTCCCTACCGGTTTGCAAATGTGCAAGCGCCATCCATGCATGCGCAAAGCCTTCTGTGCGTGCGCAAAGGCTTAAAATCATGAGCAAAAAAGCGAGGTCATGACGTCCGCGCGGGTGGGCGGAGCCTCCCGCAGCCGCCGCTACCGGTTCGCCCAAGCTGGATAGAACCGGCTGAATTTCACCCCTGGACAGGTTGTGAGTTACTTTTTTCGAGGTCATTATAATTTCTGTCTTTAACCAAATGGTTGTAAGTTGAGGACTACCTGTATTTCCCAAAATCTTTCTAGGAAGAAATGAAATCGACTTTTTTTTTTCCAGCCAAGAATTATGCTTGACCTTTGAATAGTATGTTGGAAGCTGCAGTTTCAGAGTGAGTGGGTCTGAACAAAACACCCATGTGACTTTACTTAAGTACATACAAAATAATTATTCCCATATATTTCAAGTAAATATTTACTGTAGCTGACAGGCTAGTAATAAATACCAGTGCATTAACAATCTCTCCCTCTTGTTTCATACTGAAAGAAAAACTTTTGGCAAGTGCTTAAGGGGGTAAGTTGTGTCTTGGGTTACAAGCTGTACATTCTTGAACTCTAGAATTGTTTGTGGGCCTTAGAGCTCAAGAGATGTTTTGATCTAGCCTCAGTTCTGATTTAAAAATAGAAGCAGGAGACTTTGACCCAGATGTTCCTTTGTCTCAGTGCTGCTTCCTGTACAAAGTCCCATTTGGTGGCCAGCAATTTTCTAGTCCATAACAAGAATAACAGTGTTTTTCCTTTCTTTAGGACACGGGTCATCCTTGTACAGCTAACGATCCCACCGGGTGCTTCACACCAGTGTCACCTCAGCACTTCATAGACCTCTTCAAATTTTAACAGCAACCCATGGCAGAGGCTGAGGTGTTTTTTTGTAAAGGTTTGGCAGCGCCATGCAGTACGTGAATGGGGGTTTCGTGTGTGTGTGTGTATGTGTGTGTGTGTGTGTGTGCAATACTTCTCCTGATATGTTTCCAGTTAAAACCTGGGTGTAATCAGATCAAATAGAACATTGCTGGAACTTCCATTAAAACCTTCAATTTCTAAGGAGGAAGAAAAGAGAAAGACAATTCACTTAGGAAGGGAAGATATACCAGAAAGAGATAGGTTTCTGTGAAAGTAATAATTGGAATCGGGCTAGCTGCTTGATAGCCAGCAACACATTAATGTTTTTCTTTGAGTTTCAGTGAGATGTTTGGAGTTCACTTGTTACTGAAGTGAAGAAACCGATGAGTTTCTTCTTACTTGTCCAATTCTAAATATACCCAGTTGGTACATCCTGTAAATACTCAGAGGATACTCTTAGGATTTCTATGTATATATATATCATGTTGATTGTGAGCATTACACATGGGCTAAATGTCCTGTATACCAGTTGTGCAGGAAAGCCAGCAATTCCATATTGTAAATATGTTCAGCACAGTATTTATTTTCTTAAAATACATTCTATTAATTCCGTCCCATCTCGCTGTCTCCTAAATAATGTGAGCTGTTGGTATCCTGGCTGCTGAGCCAAGATACTGTTTTTTAGATGCAATCCAATGAATTGTGTTGAGTGAGAGATATATGTGTTTTCCCAGTCTTCTTCTCATTGATGTCTTCTCAAGTCTTAATCGCTTTGAGCAAAATAGATGTGGCTGGGCTTTGACAGAGAATGGGACTTCGTTTGAAGCAGTGCTGTTGAAGCTTTGCTGTGAACATCTTTGCTAGCTTCTCAGAAGTGGAAGATAATCTGAATGCTCTCAACTACTCTGAGAATGGGATTGGTAGGAGAAGCGAAGGGCAGATTTGCAAGAACTTCCACTGTTTAGAAACTATTAAACCACCATTTCCATGTAAGACAATACATAAATGAACAAGGATTTATGTTATGTACCACCATATATATTGAATCTAAGTTTCTACCCGAATAAATCATTTCATCTTCTAACTAGTGTGTGGAGTTCTTTATGTTAATGCATTACATACTCCTGTTTTTAGCATTCCCTACTTATAAACATGGATTCTAATGCTATACCTATATTTATGTTGATAATAAGCTATGGGGAAAGCCTACCACAAGTTTTTACGATCAGGTGTAATTAACGTTTCCAATATTTTCATAGCAGTTCATATTAATATATTGCTATAGTAGCCCTATGGGATAGCAGCCAACACCATGCTTGTATCGAATTTCAAGAAAAAATGGTTTCTCAAAGATTGAATAAATGTTGCTCTTCTTTCTATTAAGAAAGAATTTTTGATTCTTGGTGGGATAGCATTGCCAGAAGTAACCAGTAATCACCCAAATGGCCAATCTTCCTATTTCTCATCATCTCCGATAGCTCATCTAAAGTTGGATCGAGGCTGGAGAGATCAGAAATGTAGTTTCTCAAGCATTTCTGCCCTGACTTACATACACAACCATGCCCCTTCCCCCAAAATTACACACTGAGAATTTAAATAAACCCAGAAGAGTAAGATTGTTAGGGTAAACTATCCTTATGGTAAACTATAATTTGCTCTTTACTTAGATTATCCCCATCAAATGTCTTTTTTTAAAGCATTGGGAAGCTTAATATAGACATCTGCATGCAACATTTATAATATCTTTTACATAATTTTGCACAGAATTCACATTGCCTTATGAAAGAGATTTTTTTAAAAAATAGAAATAAACCTATACTTGAGGTAGGACTAAGTATTAATAAACTTTCCCAAGAGACTGAAAAAAAATCTAACCAAATCTAGCTGTCAGAATAAGTGAAATAACGATAGAATAGCTTCTTTTTCACTTGAAGCCATATGTGGGCCCTTCTTCTGGGTTGAGGCAAGGATGCTCTGAAGGAGGTATAAAGTGCTGCAATGCAAAAACTTGTATTACATGGGCAAAAATTCACACACACCATGTTGATTTTCATCTTATGAAGATCTTTTGCTGGAATATCAGTTGCTACCAATTTGTATTCCAGTGAAAAGCATGGACTATAGTTTCCACGTTGCATCCTTTCTTAGATGTCTACGTTACATCATTAACATGGTTGTGCAATGAGCTTACCAATTGGTTAAGACAAAATTTGAAAGTCTATTTTTCAGCAAAACCCTTCAAAGTTATCTCATTGCAAAAACCCAGGATTGACGGAGCATCGATGGTCGTGGTATGTTAACTCTCTTGTTTCTCCTTTTTGTAAGTGCATGGTAAATTGTGCTGATGAAGATGCAATAGGGCTATGATCTGAACGGTCCTAGGAGCCCTTACTATTATGGGATGTCTCCCCAAAATTCCTCCCACAGCTGAGGATGTTCAAATACGATCACATATTTGGATTTGATCCAGGTTGTTTAAAGGTGGGGCTTCAGCTTGTACACTAGAGTTGTTTGAAAGAAGAGGAGAAGCAACTTCCTTTTTCTGATCCTGCTCCTTATAGCCAGTTACAAATGTTTGCCAGGCTTAAGAGATGGGTTACTTCTGTAAGTTTTTAAAATCTACTTTGTTTTTTTTATGGTTTTGTTTGGGTAGTTTATTTGTATGTGTGTGCTACCCACACACATCTGTGTATCTGTGAGATGGCAGCTATATTAAATATATAGACAGACAGACTGACACTGACAGATAGATACATACTGTACATACATTCATAACATACATACATACATACATACATACATACATACATACATACATACATATCCACTCACATTTTGGGTTACTTTGACCTTAGAAGGAAAGGAAAACCAAACTTGGTCAAGAACCAAAACTTGACAGTTCCATCCATCCAGCTACATCATGGCTTATTTTATATAAATTGTAATCTCTGTGGGAAAGGCATTCTCAGCTTGGCAGCCTTAACAAAAACTACTGTATTTGCTTGAACTGAGTGCCTTGCATGTATATATTTTAAAGTGACAAGTCTAGTTCTGCAGCATAAGCTATGAAAACTGCTAGAGATGCCCTTGAAGAAAAGGGTGAAAATACTGTGCTAATGGCATGAAATCACTATTGGAGAGTGCTTCAGCAAAAAGGAGACGCTTTTATGGCTTTCCACAAAGCACAAGTTTATATATTGTTATGAAAATGTCTCAGTGCATCAACTTCAGCAAAGGTAAGTGGCTTAAGCACTGTTTCTCCGGTCAAGTGGTTTCTAAAACTTCAGGGGCTTATTTGGTAAAAAAATCCTGCATTAGTAGTTGGGTAGTCCCTCCCCGTACTTCTGTATCCTGGAAGAAGACTTTTTGTCGAAGAAAACTTCCCAGCCTCTTGATTGTCACCATTTTAGGTCAGTCTTGGCTTGTCTGACTGTTGGCATCCCATTCCTGTTTATTCCTGCCTGAAATTAATTCCTTGCAATACAGCTACTTGGTTGAAAACAGTTTAAAATAAAGATGAAAGCAAGCACATCGCACCATTATCCCTTATCTGAGAGCCAGAGAAGCTAAGGTTTTGGGGTTTTTTTTGTTTGAAAATCAGTTCAGAGAGTTGCAATGAACGTTAGAGTAATACTGTCAGAAAGTCAAACAGAGAGTTTATGTATCTTTTTAATTCTTATTTTAATGAAATAACCTTTAAAAAAATGCATCACTGAGATCTAACATTTTCCCTTACATTTTGGGTTTATCAAATATTCCAAAAAGGGGTCAGGAGAGAGGACACCAATTGATAATCAATTTTCTATCCCTGCTGTGGTAGACAGAGATTAAACCTGCAGCCTTCTACTCTGGATAGTGAACACAGATGGCTTTGTACCCCTAACTTGGGAAGGGGGTTATCTAGCAGACAAAAGATGGCGGTAACACCAAGCCTGCTAAAGAAAATGCAACAAACCTTTATTTTCATGTATTTATTTATTAAATTTATATGCCACCCACCTCACCAATGAAGTGACTCTTGTTCTGACCTAGGCTTCCTTAGAAAGTATAAAGCACAATCTTAGTCCCAGCAAAATCTTTTATTTACACGGCTGTGAATTATTGTCATTCACAATCTGCAAGGCTTCATAAACAGTCTTTCAGGGGAATGTTTAGAAACACCCACCTGATCTCCCTTGGAATGCTGCCAGAGAACTAATTGCCAAACGCAGAGCAAAGCCAAACTTGGCACAGAGTCAAACAGAACTTTTCAAAGCTTGAACCGACCAGATGAACTAATTCCTTCCTGCAAAAGCTCACGTCCCATTCGCTCCTCTTTTATGTCTTATGGGAGGGGCCAATCATCTCCCAAGTCTTACTCCCATCGACCCTGTTTTCTTAATTGTTTGTCTTCTGGCAGCTCTGCGCATGCGCACACTGGGAACAGGCTCCCACTGTTCTGCCTCGCTTATGTCAGACTCCAGAAACTCTGGAGGCAGCACATAACTATCAGATGGCCTTGGCCCCTTCTCTGCCTCTGATTCAAAGCCCTTGTCCGAGCTTTCCCCAGCCCCCAGGACTGGCCCATGATCCTCCCCAACCTCCTCACTGTCCGACTCTGCTGCCAGCTCCACTGGCCACCACAACAACTCTGGGCATCTCCCCCCCCTTCTTCATTGTGTTAATGTATCCATTTTACATGAAATAAGAGAGATTGAAAATGTAATCTCAGAGTTAGTGGCAGTTTACCATGCGTCTTGAATTTTGCCATGCTGATTCATATCAGTTGCACTGCAAAGAGCCTTTGAGGATTTTTTAGACCCCTTTCAAAAAGGCTTCAGGACAGGATATGGGACAAAACAGCACTTACTGGAATTGTGGAAAAATTTGGGCAAGTGACATGGCACATTACATTCTTCGTTTTCCTTGATTTCTCAGTAGCTTTCAATACCAACAATCATGATATTCTCTGGACCAGTCAGGGCTGATGCTTCCAGTGGACATCTGAGTCCAATCCAGGTGTTGGTTACTACTTATAAAACCCTGCATGGCATGAAGCTGAATTAAATGTGGGAGTTTTTTCTAATTGTTTTTGCCTGGTTCACTACAACCAATACACTGGGGATGTTCCATATCCCATCTATTAAAAGGTGAAGGTTCCCCTTGTACACATGTGCTAGTTGTTCCCGACTCTAGGGGGCGGTGCTCATCTCCGTTTCAAAGCTGAAGAGCCAGCGCTGTTTGAAGACATCTCTGTGGTCATGTGGCCAGTATGACTAAATGCCAAAGGCACATGGAATGCTGTTACCTTCCCACCAAAGGTGGTCCCTATTATTCTACTTGCATTTTTACATGCTTTCGAACTGCTAGGTTGGCAGAAGCTGGGACAAGTAACGGGAGCTCATCGCGTTACACGGCACTAGGGATTCGAACCACTGAACTGCCAACCTTTCAATCGACAAGCTCAGCATCTTAGCCACTGAGCCACCGTGTCCCTCTATCCCATCTATTAAGCACTGCCAATTAGTGAAATGCAAAAAGTGAGCTATTTCGTTCACAGCAATTTCCCTTTGGAATATCATATCCACTGAGATTCATTTGGCTCCAACTCTGCTGGCATTTGGTAAGTTCTTGAAGACTCGGAAGCTCCCCTGACAGTTTGGGTGAGCTTGTCAAAGCAGGTGTTTTTTTCCTTGACATGCCTGTGATTCTATAGTTTGTGTTAGATTGCCCTTGGATGAAGTGACATTATTATATTATTGATGATTGGTTTCCAATGCTATGTTCTGGCCAAAGTTGCAATTTTGAGATGGTCAGATTTATAAATTGATAAATATTAAATAAGCTTATAATCATCTCCTGAACTGTAATAATGGAAATATTGAGGATTGTTTGGTTGAGTAGCTGGGGTTAGTGAAGCAGACTACTGTGTTAAAAATCCATGTAAGCATTGGCCACACATAGGAAAAGGGAATGTTTATTAATCTTTTTTCTGACTTAGTAGAACAATGTCTTCTGTCACCTTTTTAAGACTCAAGGGCACTCTCATAAAAAATGTACACTATGAAAGGAAATGATTATGTACCACCTAATACTGACCCTGGGCAGAATCCAAGGTACAGCTGGAGATAAAAGGAACTCAAATTTACAAAAAGATGCCCTGCTTGATAATGCCAGAGAGCCTAAAGATTTATAAAAAATGTTTTCATTTAAGCAAAGTCAATTATGCTACCAGTAGTACAAAAATAATACAAATCTGCTGTATGTTTTTATGGGCCTTCTTCATTTTGAAGGAAGTCAACCCATAGATCTTCTGAGACAATAGTTTATTTCCTAACAGGAAGTAAAGCCTGATTTCTTTTCCTTTAGTTTGTCGCTATCATGCTTCGTTGCCAATTTATTGTTGTGAGTCTTCTGTTTATTTTTTAAACAGAATTCACTACAGGGAAAAGGTGGGGAAAGAAAAGAAAAACAAGGTTTTTGAGCAACAGTGTGTGTCTGCAAATAAAGATATTAAAGAACATTTTGAGTGTCATTGTGTAAATATGTTTTATGATTATTCATTGAAAACAGAAAACAAAGAAGTAATATTTATTAACATTGTTTCACTATTATATATTTACATAGCCATTGTTTTCTTATGTGAATTTTCCCTGGATGCTTCATCATGAAATATGCCATTTGCCTCTATTTAATTACATTTTTTAATGACAGGCAGCTTTTAAAAAGTACACTCTCAATTGTGTGAAGTGATTACAACAATTTCTCAGAAAATAGTTCACCCATTTTTTTAAAAGGCATTATAACTACAGCCCACACATACTCCAAAGTTCCACTATGAAACATTTCTATTGATCTTTTCCAATAACTTATTTTATGAAGTTTAGGAAAAACACATTGGAGTAGTTATGTCTAGAGAGTATACCAATTGAAATAAAAAACTGAAGGTTAATCATGGCTCATGTACTGTTAATTTCAAAGCAATTTCTAAATATGCAGCAAATTTTCATATTTTGCTTTAGATGGGGAAAAAACCCCAAATTCTATTGGCATCACCTGTGTAAACTGTGAAGTGTGTGTGTGTGTGTATGCAATAGCATACTTCTTATTCACACATTATCTATATTCTGGAATAAGATCTTACTCTAAAACTGCAAAAAAAGCAGCTGTATAAAGTTTATTAAACCATGATATAGCTTAATCATTGATTTGGCACTGCCTACTTCTGATAGTACCTAACTGATGCGATTGAACCTTGCTGATCTTGTGTAAAAAAAACCAACAACCCAACAAAATCCCACCACCCTAAGCAGCAACAGTCATGCTTAATATTTGGATGGGAGATCACCAAAGAATCCTAAGTTTATCCTATGTAAGAAATTCTAAAAATACTCTGAAATAAGCAATGACAAACAACTTTAATGTGATTCAAAGGTAAACGTGTTTGAGGCTTCACATTGGAAGACTCAAGTGGGTGATTATCTCAACTCTAAACTAGTTGTAGTTAATATACATTTATAATTTAACAGGATTTTGCGATAAAATTTTCTGTGGTGGTTCTGCAGGTGTTGGCCCCTATGGATAAACCAGATAGGAATCATAACCGGATGAGCTAATCCTACTTTAATGTAAAGCGACATTGACAGAATCTTGCAAGTCTGAAAGTAGAATCCTTTCCACCTATCTCCTTTGCAGCCTGAGAAAGTGGAGAGGGTCCCTTCTGAGCCTCTTGCCTCACCCGCTATCCATTCTGGGCTATGCGGTCTTAAATTTGACTGTTCCCTTGCAGCCTTTTTTTGCTCAGTCTCCTAAGCTCATTACAATAGTTGACTGCACGATTCGCAGTATGTAAGCTTATTTATTGGACTTAAAACAATCGGAGATTTTGGGTGCTTTTAAATGAGGCTTTTCTGTGATTTTTCACAGTATTTTAGAGCAGGCGTGTCAAAGTCATGTCATTACATTATGTAGTGACTTTTAACCCTTTACTAAAATGGGTGGCCGTGGCCGTGTAATGCATCCGGCCCTCCAGCCACAAGTTTGACACCCGTTTTAGCAGTCAAAGCATTATTATTTTCCATGTGTTAAGTTTTCTCACTGCTTTGTCTTTTTTCTTTAAAGAAAAATACATGTTTAGGAAAAGATAGAATAGCTGCATTATGTTATTTGTCATCAGCACTAGGAGCCTCTATTTGGAAGTGCCTAGACTGCTTATGAATTAAGGGTATTGATTTTTGCTTAGATTGCCATAATTTGTTTAGAATCTCAAATTGCAATGGTCAAATTGTTGCTTTGCTATTTTAAACTGTCCCTCATGCATCACAAGATCTGATTAGTAAACCAGCAAATACTAGAGCATTAGGAGTCTGTGTAATCACTAACTCCTTTGGGGCTAACTACAGGAACCAATAAAATGGATAGAAACTGTTAAGATGAATATGTAATTAATATCAAAAAGGGCCTTTGCTAAAAGAGAGTTGTGGGATAAATATGATAGAAAGCTTTTGCCTAGTGTGACATTGCTAGAATAATGTACAGCTTTAACAGCCTACCTACTGCTATAAATCTGCTAGAAAGGTCATTCTCAGTGACCTTACCCAAGCTCTGGAACAACATGTCCAAACATAAATGAATGTTATACAGATAACCCGCTTTAAAATAAAGTTAGTAAATAATTTAAGTATCATGTGTTAGATTTAAACCCATCTTCCCTCAGTTCCCAAATTTCTTTCCTGAAATTTTCAGTGCAGTAAGGACCTAGCTGTTAAAGTTATCTCTGAGAGGTTCTTGGTGCTCTCTGAGCTTGGTTGTTTTCTTGCAAAACTTTCATAGGATCCCTCAAAAAAGTCCTTTTTTTTTTGCAGAAATTTGACTCTTGTAATAACTTTTACTATGCTTTTGATTTTTTAATATTATTCTAAATTTTTTTGTTGGCTATTTAGTTTTATTAGGCATTGCATTTTTTCTGACTTTTTGTCCTAAAGGTGTAGGAGACAAATATAAAAAATAAGCAGCAGATTTTTACTGGTTTTTGGAAAAAAACTAAGATCAGATGCTTAAAGGCCTAAGATGCTGACCCTCCTAATCAAATCAAATCAAATCAAATCAATCAATGACACTTACACAGGTGTGGCAAATGTATGGATGCAAATCCTTTACAAGTACAATAAATAATAGCTATATTCTGCTATATTCTACAGTCTTTGGAACATATAATCAATAGAATTAAATGAAAATTTCCATTAGATTGGTTTTAATTAAGTTTTTATTCATCTGTGAAAATACTATTTTTAAGTAAAACTAATAAAATACAGAAAAGGAAACATGAGCATTGTGACTAATTAAAGTCACATAAAGCATTTCACCTTCATTGACTTCAAGCCAAGAATTATGCATAGATGTAGTGAAAAGGCAACATGAACAACATATGAATCATTACATTTGTGCAACTTTCAAGCAATGTTTTTAAAACTAATATACCTTAGTTAAAATCAAATGGTTACAAAAAGAAAAAGGGTATGTATTGTTTAAAGGAAGGCTAACACTATCAAAGTAGTGATACATGAAAAATGCAAATAAAAAGTTGTCAAGCAAATATTCACAAGGAAAATTATATCTTAAAAATCTACAAAAGCACATCAATAAATTATATTAAAATTTAATCATTGCCTTTAAGTATTAAGTAGTTCTGCTTTAGGAAAACATGGACATAAACCAGCCATAGTGAAGGACACTTATATCCCATGAATTTTGATGACATTAAGCATACAGAAACAAATGTAATAATGTGCAACTTTTGATAGACTTTGTGCGTGTTTATAAAAGAAGTTCCATAGCTTTAATATACTAGGCAATACCTTATATATCTCAAATTTTCACTTTAGGCCTGGTCTTTGGACCTTTTTCCTACTTCCAAAGCACACAGGATCCAGAATTAAGACCAAATAGACCATATTGCACATTACTGCATACAAAAGGATCCAGCAGAGCAACTGATAGCATTTTAGGGTTTCTATGGCGAGCCATCACTCAATATATAATTTGCAGTGCAGGTCAGAGAGGAATGACTTGTGGTCTGTGGGTTTTGTGAAGGCTGTATTAAAGGATTGCCAGTCACGATTGCGGCCAATGAACAGAACAGCTTTTGTAACAGTGGGGCCAAACCATCCATATCAGTTCTGCTTCTCAGGTAGATTAGCTTCATCATCACAACTCGTTATTAATACTGCAACAGCTTAAGTCAACACATAGGATGCAGATGATGGAATTTGTTTTACAATAGGATTTAGTTTGGTAAATCTACCCATCTTTGTCTATATAAATATAGGACAAATGTGTGAATATGGAATTAAGCTGGACATCACAGAAATGACATCAAGATGAAATACAGGCACTTGACAGGTATAATATGCAAGGCAGAACCTCTATCTGTCACAGTATAAAAAAGTTTTGATAAATGGTAAGTAAGAATACATATTTAACTCTTTTAAGTTTCACTCCTGGATTTGTTTCTATGTCGCATCTCAATGCCAACATACTTTTGCTTCTTTTATATGGTTATCTTCCATAAACTGTAAACCAAAGAGGTCTTTGCATAAAGAAAATGGCTATATTCTGGAATTACTTTCAATTAATTTAAAGAAATTAGGGCACACATTAGACATAGTCAGGCAGTAAATCACTTTCAACAGATTATGCATATTTGTAAAGTTTTCTCTGAACTTGAAAGGGGTCTAAATATACTTTTACTCAGTGGTTTGGATACTGTGTTTTAATTTGACCAAAGAAATATTTTTCTAAATTCTTAGTTCAGCTATAACGCTACTATAAAATCCCATTCCTGCATAGCAACTATATTTAGGCTACAATTTTACAATTTGGTATTTGAAAAAGAAAAAAAATGTTGTCTATCATTCCTCAGCATAGGACTGATGCCATTAGCTTGAAATAAAACTGTCAGTAGAAAAAAAAATGAAAAGCAAAAAAGGATTTGTTAATAGCCCACATTCAAGATTCAGGCTGGTTGTGGTAGCCTAGTCCACCACAATTTTACAATCTGCATGCAAGTCACTTGATCACAAGATACTGCTTGGCATAAGGGCATCTCGAAGTGCAATAGAGCAGCAAGGAAAAATTCTGTATGCTCAAAGACATAAGACAGCACTGACATGGTAGACGAAAGCTATAAAATCTTGTTGTATAACTGAGAGATAACATACAGATTTATAACATATATGAGTTATACAGAGATTGTAGCCATAATTTGTGTCTGTGTAGTATGATATTTCATTTTTTAATATAATTTGAAGCTTTTACCTTAGGGAGGAATTATACCTTGGAAATGTTCTGCATAGTTATAAAACAGTCCTGTAAAAAAACCTGATTCTTAAAAAAGAAATTTTAAATGTAAATTTTTAGTTTCTATATTGCTAAACAGCCCATTCTATAAGCAGCGGCATGCATGCTCAATGTCGGTTTCAAGTAAGGATTGGTAACTAAGAGGCAAGAAATATGCTACCATCCTCGATTAGATACTCATTTTGCAGAACCTGAAATCAAATAATAACCTAAGTTTTGTAAGGATGAGGAAGAAAACAGTAAATTTTTCTAACCAAACATTTCTATAACAAACGATTATAATTCAAGGCACTTTTAATATTTTCTTCATTTTTGAAATCAGTAGTACTAGTAGTTAGCTGAGCAATGGCTCTTTGGTAGCTTCTCATTTAACTGTAACTGTCTTCTCCAATTCAAAATTACTGGATTCCGTTCACAAGGACATATTATGTGTAAAATAACTTTTAACAAGTTTTAATCTCTAGTCTTTGAGGGAACTTTATACATGGAGCAGTCAGAAGACTGGAAAAGATGCTTATAATAAAGAATGCAAAAAAAGCATTTATCTAATGTGTTTCCTTGTTGATTTGAAGGAAGTTGTTCAAATGAAGTCATTGAATCTCTTTCTTCTCTCATGGGGGCATATATGCATACAAAAGTACAGTGTCTTCTAACATGCTAAACACATACATGGAACAATTTTCAACAAATGTATATATAAAAATATCCTGTTGGGGAAAGAACCCCCACATTAAGGTTAAGAGTATATTTCTTCTGCTCTTTGCACTGTGAAAAATTATTCTTCTTTAGTAATAAAAGTTAGCAGCAGCTAGCAAATAAATTGTGTAACAGCAAATTAAAATAAGCATTTGTAGATAGCCAAGACAGAATGTTTGTCTCCATGAAGATGTAAAGAAAGAGCATAACCAATTAAATCTTACATAGCAGCAAAGATAAAGAGGATCATGTGGACAAAGGATACAAAGACAAAGATTGAAAAACAATTAGTCTATAAAAGGATTGTGCATAAACTGAGTGATAACATTTCTTATAGGCCGGATTTTATGAAAGGCTTGATTTCTTAGTTTTCTAAATAATACAACAGCCTAAAAATACCTCATAATATGCAATGTTATTATCAACAATGATGGTAATACATACAATGACTCAGCTGAGTAGCAACAACAACCTGAAAAGTTTCCATATTACTCAAATTTGCTCAGATGAGGAGTTTTTGCTTCTATTTTTGCTACAAAGTGGAGTCAAAGTATATGCAACTACTTTTGTAAGGATAGAATTTGTGCTTAGGCTGACATCCAAGTTGTGTTTGTGATATATAATTCAGGATGATTGTACTTCTGCTTTAGCTAAGTGATAGTTCAACACCACAATATGAAGAAGCATTATTAACATGCAGAAGAAAACAGTTTTTCTTCTGTTGCAAACATGCATCTGTGGCATGTTTCAACAGAAGAAAAACATTGGTGTTCTTGCGCTTCATGTTTGATTTGGTATTTTAGAAGAACACAGAATTTTGGCAGGTCAAAATGTCCATCTTAAGAACCATTATAAAGCCGGAACAATGAGGTATCAGCTACAAACTAGCATTTTCACAAAACAGGGAAAGCATTCAAAAAATTTACCTGAAGTTCAAGAAATCTAAATCTTACATTAACACAGTCAATATTCAACCAGTGTATACAATCAGTTCAGTTTTTAAAGAGCAACTCAAGATGATAAGACAGTGTGAATGTGGAAATTATAGGCACAAAGTTGGTGTTGAACTTTGTTCAGTGAGGAAAGAGTAGGTCTGAGAAACCAATGAGTCAACTATTGAAGAATTTGAATAATGCAGTTCTGTAAAAAGATGCAGTGTTTTGATTTGGTTTAAGTACATACATAAATCATCTAACCTAAAACAATATTTAGAACATTCCACATCTTTTGCAGATACATGCAGAACAAAACTTGCATTTTTTCCTATGGACTGGGTGGATCCAAGTATTCTGGGGTTGGTGCTAGCATTTATGGAACAGGTTCATAATATTCTAGATGTATTCTAGAAATGCATGCACCCATCCCAGATTCAGACTGGCTATTCTTGCAGAAAAACATGGAATAAACTGAAGCCGAAATGCTCTACTTTGTCATAACTAACACTTTATATCATTCTAGTTCTTCCCAGTTATCAGTAAGGTTACCTTTGCTTTGTCGCCTAATGCTGACCAACCTTCCAGCTGATTTAATACTCCACCTTGAACTATTCCCTGAGCTTGCCAGGTTTGTGTACTTCGTTGAGCCTTTGGTTTCATCTTCCCAGCCTGACCAAGATGAAGAGTCACTTAGAGTATTTTCTGCATCATTCAGGTGGTCGCTGGCAGGAATCTGGGGAGGTTCCCATCCTTCAATCTCATCGGGCTTCCTGGAATGGATGTTCTGTTTTATCACCAAGCTGTCCCAAAATCCACCTTTCTTTTCTGATTTCAAATCTTCTTTAAGTTTCATATTTGTTCTGGATAACAATAAATAGTTTTATTGGAAATCATATGAAAAAGGAAGATATTTAATTGTCTAGGTCAGAGTAGATTAACATTGTTTTATTACTGGATGAAAGATGATGATTAGGATGGTTTTTCCAATATCTTCCTCTTACCATTCTAGTTTCACTCACTGACTATATTTAGCTCATTTAAGCATTTATTTTTATATTTCTGTTGTGGTCCGCCAGCAGCCTGCAGAGCTGGCAGCGGAGTCGGACAATGAGGCTGGAGAGGACAATGGGCCAGTCCTGGAGTCAGGGGAAGGCCAGGACGAGGGCTCTAAATTGGAGGCAGAGATAGGGCCAGGGCCATCTGGGAGCAATGCGCGGACTCCGGAGCCTCCAGAGGCAGACAGCAAAGGAACAGGAGGAGCCTGTTCCTAGCGCAGGCATACAAAGAACCGCCAGAAGGCAAGAGCAGCTGAAGCAAAAAGGGCCACTCGGGAGTAAGGCCAGAAGATGATTGGCCACTCCCATAAGGCTTAAAAGAGCAGCAACAAGCCATTGGGTTCTTTGTAGAAAAGCAACGTTGATTCCAGTGCTTCTTGTCGGCGTCTCTTGAATTTTGTGCGGTTTTTGCCAAGAAAGGCCTTTGGCAGGTTGCCAAAGACATCAAAGGTTGGTGATAAGGCCATAGGACTGGTTATGAAGAATTTGTTTTGGACTAAGCTGAAAATGAATTAATTCTCAGTTGTTTTAATAAAATAAATTTGTTCAGGACTGAATTGTATTTGGTAATCACTATGTGGGCCTCAGTCACAACAATTTCCAACTTTTAAAAAATAGCTAAAGGCAAAAAGGGTTAACAAAAGATTAACCAGAATAGTAAAAACTAAAAATAATTAATTTGCAAGCCCTTTGACTTCTATGAATTGGCAGCTCTAGCTGTATTATTGGGAATAATGCCAGTTTTCCCCCACAAGTCATCTATAATAATCACAGTTCCAATTCAACATAAATCTTTAAATAGAATGTTTTGTTATGAAAAACAATACAGAATTTAAGTGTACTGCATATTGTCTAATTTTCTGGAATTTTATTTACTTTTTCCCGATTTATTGCCTTAATTCTAGCTTTAATAATTTGAGTAAACTTACTACAAGATAGCTTGTTACATTTAGTATCATTTTACACTCCATTATATACATACCCTTTAGATTTTGGAGATCTACATCCTGTTAATAATTGTTGTTCATCTTCTTTATTAAATATGGAGGTTACTTCTTTCCAACCCCGAAAGCCTGCACCTTGAACCTAATAATATAATTAAAATATTTATAAATAATTCTATGAAATACAGCAACACTGCAGAAAAGGTTTAATAGTTAAAGTATATTTTATTTCATAAGTTTAATATAATTTGAAATTTTTATTGTATCCTAGTTGCAACTTGTTTTAAAGCAATTGTAATGCAATACTAAGGCATTAATAGTAATAAACATTTAAATTTCCTAAAATTTCTATGCTAATTTTTTCTGGCTTTACATTTTAAAGAATCTGAGAAAAACATTAGATTCAGATTCAGCTCAATGCTTTTGTTGTCTAAAGTGGAGACTGGCAGTCTGCTGCTCACAACTGTACACAATATTCACTGACCTCCAAATATAATTTTACAAATTAAAATGTATTTTTAAAAAACTTTAAAGTGCCAAATTCTCATGACATTTTTATAACTTTATTTTTTTAATTACTTTATTGATGTTCCTAATTTGCTTTAATATTTATACGGCCCAGATGCTTTAGTCATTAATCTAAATATCTCATAGTAACTTTGTAAATTTTTTAATCTATACTGCTCAAGAATTAGACATGTTAAATTTGTGCTTTAGAAAAAATTACTTGCTTAGATCTATAAATAAAACAAATAAATACTATAAATCTCAGAGTGATTTTAAACCTGGTGTTGCTTACAATAATTTATTCACCCAGATCAGAATCAGAAACTTCTCATCCCGATGTTGTGGTACATTTCAACATCTTCTAAAACTGTTCTATCATATCCAACGTGTTTATCCTAGGAGTCCATTTTGATGTTCAGGTGTTCTGTTTCTACAAGGATGTACCAGAAGTCTTGAACCAGTAGAGGCTTTTGAGTCTGGTTGAAATTGAACCCCAGAGTAAGATACAAGTTGTTCTCTGTGCAGATGAATCTTAATTAATTAAAGAGCTGAGGTGGCGCAGTGGTTAGAGTGTAGTACTGCAGCTACTTCAGCTGACTGCTAGTTCAGCAGATCAGCGGATCAAATCTCACTGGCTCAAGGTTGACTCAGCCTTCCATCCTTCCGAGGTGGGTAAAATGAGGACCCAGATTGTTGGGGGCAATATGCTATTTAGTATACTGTCTTTGGTGTAAGCCGCCCAGAGTTCTAGGAGAGTGGGTGGCATAGAAATGTGAATAATAAAATAATAAAATAATAAATAAATCATCTTCAGTAATAATTCTGAATAGAGTATACTTCTCTCTTTAGCCAAGACCGAGTCAAAAGCTGGAGACCATTGGCAGAGGGCGTGTCTTGCAACTTTGACAGACTCGGTCTTATTGGCTGACAGACGAGGACAACCCATTCCTGGATGCTGCCTACAATATGATGGAGAAGCTCTGGATCTCATAGCTATTCCAAAGTGCATTATGGCCAGCAAGTACTTTGTTCAGCTTCAGTTGAACAAAGCTGAGTCCCTCCCTGGAACAGAAGGCCCCAGCCATGATGGCTCATGTGTTTATCCCAGTGGTGACTTGTATACTATACTTAACATCATTACCTAAACTCCTACAGTGCAGTCTACATAAGCCTGCCTTTGTACACAACTTGGAAAGTATGACTGGTGCAAAATACAGCAAACAAACTAGCAAATTACTCATCATGCTCACGTAACACATGTTTTACAATCATTGCACTGGACACTATTAAATTTCTCTGTGCAATTCAAAGCCTTGGATTTAATCCATAAATATTTATATGGCTTAGCATTTACAGACTTACAGCCTCCTCCTCTGTATGGGGATGGCACATCCAATTTATCTGCACAGTACATAATTCTCACTAAGACTTTTGCCGATTCTCAGATGTGTGTGTAGGTGGGGAGGGACACAAACAATGGTTTCCAGTTGTGGGTCCCATTTATAGAATGGCTGCGCTCTGGATGTCAAGCCAGCATCCCCACTGCTGGCCTTTCAGAATCCATTGAAGATTGAATTGTCCCAGAAGGCATTTGGGCAATGAAAACTATCACTATTCTGTTAATTGGATTGTTGTGAATTGCCCAGAATTTGGTGAAATTCAAGTGCCATTCAAGTTTAATGAATTATTAATTAAACATGAATATTTGCATTATTGCTTTTTTTATTCTAGTTTTTTGTCTCTAAGAATTGTTTTACACTATTGTATACTGATGAGTCATTTGAGATTCAGCAGTATAAAAAAATATAAAAAATACATTATCTTTGTTCTTATCTGAAATATGAAATCAGTTCATCATATCACGTCAGAACTATGCCATTTTATATAAAAGAGTCCAGCTGTGACTCACTGTGCCTTCCTGGAATATAGCAGAGAATCCATTTTTATTTTCTAGTCAGTTTTTAAAATCTGCTGATTATAATGGGTTTTGCAAAAATGTTGTAAATGT
Organism: Ptyas mucosa; assembly: GCA_012654045.1. Classification (NCBI taxonomy): domain Eukaryota; kingdom Metazoa; phylum Chordata; class Lepidosauria; order Squamata; family Colubridae; genus Ptyas; species Ptyas mucosa. The sequence continues at coordinate 10,683,681 of WNWU01000017.1, read as the reverse complement.
TGACGCACTGTAACTTTATAAAGAGAATTTCAAGGTTGCTGGCTTTCTACATTAAATCTAAATGGTACATTATTTGGCCAGGAAGAAATGTTTAACTGAATGCGACAAGAGGAATCTCAAGTAAAACATTAGAGCATGGCATTTAAAAAACTAAAAGAACTTCAAACCATCCCATTCCATTCTCCTTTCCTCTTCCTCTTTCTTTGGTCTCCCTTGGCAAAAAAAAACAAAAAAAAAAACAAAACCCTAGTGCTTATATGGCCACTAAATCACAGAGTCCTCATTCTCTTTCAATATACTATAATACTGCATATATTAACTGTTTTAGTGATGTTTCTGATTAACAAATACATGTAGGGAAGTAATTTTTCAGCAGAATTAAATCAGTCTTGTCTGGTAGCAACTTTTGTTTTAGGAAACGTTCAAAAATTCTATTGCAGGATGTACTATATCAAAGGAAAGTTTTAAATTGGGCCTCTTCCTGGAATGTTAAAACAGTTTCCCTGTAGTTTGTTTATGCATTTTGGGGGAGAATAATACATTTTATGACTTAAATGAAATTCCTGTTATTTAAGTGAGCACTTTTCATATTACCCTTTAAAATGCACCATATGAGACCAAATATAGCATAATTGTATATCATAATATCTAGTTTGTTGTAGTAAGTTAATGGTTTTATGAAGGAACTAATAGATTTTTGGTCAGAAATCTGGCATGAAAATATATAATTTTATATGTTTGTTTGTTTGTTTTTAAAAAAGCCTTGGCTTACTTTTTGAGAAATTTAAATATTTTGAATTACCTAATAAATTATTTAACACTATCATTACTGCAAATCCTAGCTAAAGTAGTGACTTTATGTTCATTCTTTTATATATAGAAGGTATGATGCTGTATTAATGGTTGACCTTCCATAAATAATGAACTGATTATATATTTTAATTTAAACTGCACATAATTGAACTCTTACATTTCTATCACTATTTCCCCATACACTGTACTGAATAAATTCACAATTATCAGGGGGGAAAAAACTCTTTTAACAAGTGATCATAATTTAATGGGCATCACTGATTTTCAAATGTGAAAATCTTTAAAGGAAAATTGTATTTGAAGGAAAATAAAGGAGAATTCATTAGTTTATGAAATTTATACAGCCTTAGAAATAAAAAAGTAAAGGTGTATATTTGTGAGTGAAAGAAATGCAGTTGTCATTCAGTTTATATTAAAAAGAATTATAACTAAATAAACAAATAGTAAGAATAGGATACTAATAAATTATATGCAATGGAATTTTAATTCAAAGTTCATAAACTAATGTTTATTAAATTATCTTTTTATCATTTTAACAAGTGATGGCTCAGCGGTTAAAGACGCTGAACTTGTCAGTTGGAAAGCTGACAGCCCAGGTTCGAGACCCGAGCATCGTATGAGGGGGTTCTGCTCCAACTCCTGCCCATCTAGCAGTTCGAAAGCATGCAAATGCAAGTAAATAGGTAGCACTTTGGTGGGAAGGTAAGAGCATTCTTTGCACCTCGGACGTATAGCCATACTGGCCACATGTCCATGGAAATTGTCTTTGGAAAATGTTGGCTCCCTCAACATTCAATTCAAACTTTTGTTTAAAGCTTTTTATTTTATTAAGTTCACTGATGTTAAATTATACTTTAAAAATGTAGCAGAAAAAAGGCAGGTTTCTTCTAAACCATTTTCACAAAGCAACTACTTGGCATTTTGCAATTCAATATGCTGTATAACCATCTTCTATGCTATTGCTATGTTCATTCATCATTAGATCTCTGTCTCTATATTCAAAGATATAAAGATGGATAATGAAATCTATAAATTCATAGTTCTTAACCATCTGAATCCTATTATGAAATATTTTGTTCACATGCTAAATATCAAACATTTACAATATTATCATTAATCATGTTATTATGGTTCATCGCACAGTCAGCCAGATATTCAGACAGGATTTAGTTTTTTTATCCACCCCAGTCCTTCCCAAGGATCTGGGAGAGGCAGATGTTGATGTTTGATAGTTTTAGAGGTACCATCGCAGAATGAAAGATGTTCTGAGTAAAGCTGCCTTTTGCAACTAATGGTGAATTTGCCAATGCCGATGGTATTCAAGTCATACTTCGGTTGTTTTGGGATTGCAGCAAGGTGCCTATTTCTATTGGCTTTCTTTTGCCACAGCTGTTCTATTTCTATTTGCAGGTCTTTGTATCTTGCTCTCTTTTCTAGTTCTTTCTCATCTATTCTGCTGCCTCCAGGTACTGCCACATCCATTATCCAGAGTTTTCTTTGTCTTTCTTATTATTGACAATTGCTAAGTCTGAGGTACCTATAGTTTTGAATTCTAGAACCCAGAGTATTTCAGCTTTTTCATTTTCTATAGCTTTCTTCATTTTATGGTCCCACCAGTTCTTGTTTGCTAGCAATGGCATTTCTTGCAGATCTTCCAGTGCACCGTTGTTGCTATTATTATTTTATTTATTTATTAAACAAATTTACAGTCACCTAACTCACATCCAGTGATTCTGGTGGCTTACATTAAAATCCATAATGTAACCATAAGCATCTCTCTCTCACAGACACAAACACATATACACGTACATCAATGGTATCGAGTGTGCAGCTTGCTTACGTACAGTGTTGGGGAGGTGGTTCCTTCATTAGGATATGTTTTCTACTTGTTTGTCTGGGTGTTGGTTGCTGGAGTGGATATGTTGTCTTTTTTGTTTCCTTCTTAGCTTTTCTATTGCCCTTTTAAAATGATGTGTAAATGTGGTGTATCTCTATGTGGATATTGATGGCTGATTTATCTAAATGCCAAGTTTCCAGCAATTCCATGAATCTTTTTGGATTTAGCTTGGTCTGGGATGCTCACAATTTCCCAACTGAAACTATGTTGAAGCCTGTCCATGTGCTGTGACATTAAGGAGTTCTCATCATGCCTTTCGAGTGCTTGTTGGTGTTCATGGATGTGCTCTGCTACTCTATTGCTGTCTATCCCACATAATGGCTGTTACAGTTCTTACACTGTATGTTGTACATGAGTTGTTTTTGTTTTTTGGATTACTGGGTCTTTTTGTTTATTTAAGATATTTTGGAGGGCTTTGGTTGGTTTGTGTGCCATGGTGATGCCATGAAGTTGTAACAATCTATAGACTTTTTCTGATGTATGGTAGTGTTATCCCTTTCATTGCTTGTCTTGGTTGTGCTGTAGTGGCTTGAGTAGTCAGGCACTTTTTGATAAAGTTGCGTAGGTATTCATTTTGTCAACAGATGTTGTATGGGTAATCTGTTTCCTTTTTCTGGTGTTCTGGGTTGCTGTAATGTGTTTGTATTCATCTGAATAATAATCATACACAGCTTCTCTTGTGGGAGTTGGGATATTATTTTGGTAACGGAGCACTTGGTTAGTATGGTTTGCTTTTCAATAGACTTGCTTTTCTAATCAAGGAACAATGAAGGAGAAAACTACACCCCAACACTAGCAAGGTAAGCTATTATACATAAACAAGAACCAAACTCAACACTCACTAGCAATGAGGATGTTATCTAATTGGATAATAAAACATCTGCAAGGAAACAACCAAGCTCAGAGTGTACCAAGTACTCCACAGTCAATAATGTGTCCACCCAACTGCTGAAGATTTCTTGCATATTTAGAGAAGGTGATGATTTTGGTCTGGGCAAAATTTAAAATTAATTCCTTCTTGTTGCCATATGGGTTGTAAAGCTCTCTTAAGGCTTACTGGAGCCACAGATAAAATTGCAGCATCAATGGTATACAAAAATATATTGATACATCTACTTGTTTAGGAGAATGAAAACATGCTTCCTTAGATGAGGCCCCAATAATTTATGTATTAAATGAAACTGCAGTCAATACACATTTGACTAATTCATTTCCTTACAGATATTACTTTAGTGACATCTCCTTGATTTTTGATTTGATACTTTCTCATCCTCATAAATTTGATACTTTCACATGATTTGATACTTTTGCATCCTCATAAATTTTAAATATCAAAAGCAGCAGACATTTTTCTACTGAAGTGTTTTTAAAGTTTTAGTACAGCTAGTCTTCCACTTACAACCACAACTGGGCACATAATCTGAGTTGTTGAATGAAGCAGTCATTAAGCAAGATACCATATGATTGCTTTGCTTAAAGACCGCAATCCTGGATCTCCCAATAGCAGTCTTTAGGTGACCATGCACTTTATCTTAAGTGGTGCATAGGGGAGAGGACCCAGGACCTTCATGGGAGAGCAGGAAAAGGGCCAAATCTCCCACCATGCTTGGGAGACCTGGGCCCTCTCCTTGCTCCACTGTAGAGAACAATCACAAGAACGCTGGCATTTGCTAGATTTTCATCAGATTTGAGGTATCCATTCCTCCAGCGTGCCATAGAAGGGACCTGAAATCTGGCAAAAATTCTAGGGAACGTCACTGTTCTGGAATGCTCAGAATGCTGGCCTTTGTTAAGTGTTTTCCCCTTCCCTCCAGAAGGGAAAACTCTACCAAATTCTTCTGGAGGGAAAAATGCTAGCAAGCACCAACATTTACTTTGCCAGCCTCCAAATACTAGCCTTCACTGGATTCACTCCAAAAAAACAGTAGGGTTCTATGTATGGATTAGCACAATCAGACATTGTCTCTCATAGCTTTCATTTTTTGTCATGGTTTAACTGTTTTTATGTTTTTGGATTTCTGCAAATCAGATGTTAAACAAAAAACAGATTTCCTTTATACAGTTAGAAGTATTGGTTAAATATTGACTCAGAGACCCTCCTAGCATTTTGGCACTCATGATCAAACCAAGTATGGTGTATATTTGTATGTTTTCTGGAAATGAAGAATTGCAATGTTCTTAACATTTGCTGAAACAACTTAATTATAGCTATCCAGCATAGCATCATTCGATGCATCATCTGCTGGCTCTGATGCAATCAATTTGACAATCATAACTTCTTGCTGAGGAATCATTCAATGAAAGCAGGAACAGAAGTCCTCCATTACAGTTGCATTACAACAACGAGATAATTCCAAGCTATCGAAAGTCCTCAAAAATAAAGTGCCTAGGAAGTGACTGCTTTTAAGACAATTACGATAATAAACTTTGAAAAGTGGGGAATTAAGTTCTGCAATAGCCCAGAAAAATTATTTACACAATAAAATCAAGAAGCCATATCCAAGGATTACTTGGACAGATTTTCTTTAATATTGCGAGTCATAATCTGTTTTCTAGTTTTATTTTTTTAATCCTCAAAATATTAATATATAGGAAGTTTGAAAAGGTTTAAGAACTAGTTCTTACACAGAAATGTATAGATGACCCTGAGTTTGAGTCTTGGTGACTTCAATCATGTAATTTTCATTGCAATATTTGTTATAGAATTAGTTTACTATTGCCTTCTTCCAGATTTGTTTTACTCTCCCAATCTATTCAACAGCTCTGAAATTAGTATGTGGTCCCCCATTAAAACTGGAATGGGAATGGGAATAGAATAGAATAGGAGAATAGAATAGAATAGAATAGAAATAGAATAGGAATAGGAATAGAATAGAATATAGAATAGAAAGAATAGAATATAGAAATAGAAATAGAAAAATTTGACCAAGTGAAATTTGTCTCTTGTGCAGAAACTCTCAGTGTATATGCAAAGCAACAGAGTAATCATTATCATCATAATCAACAAGAGTAAAAAAGATAAGTAAAGAAGATGGATCTTTAGATTCGGAGAACAGTTAAAATCAACTTAGATGCTGCCATATGCTAAACCAATTAAATAGCTAAATTTGCCCATAAGAAATCTATCTATCCAGCAGAAAAATTGATTATGTAACATTAAAATTTAGATCCCCAAAACAAACAAATTAGAGTTGAAAGTGTCATACACAAACTCCTAATATAAAGAACATAAACTGACATGTTTTATTTTGTTATGAAATACAAACAAAAATATACCTAATAATACAATAGTAAGAATTTAAAGTTTAATAGAATGTAATAAATCATCTTGTTATAGTCATAACAAAAGAATCTTTCTTGACCAAATAGTAGTGTACTTAAAACATTCCCAACAGGAGAAATCCAAAATAAAGTTTAAATTCACATCTCAAAAATAAACAAACCTTTGTTGCGAGTTGTGAAACAGAAGATGTTACTTCATCCTGAAGACATGAATCCTTGTTCTTAGTCTAAAAAAGAAAAAATAACTATAAATTTCAATAGAGTTTAACAAATGTTTGTGATGTATAAGAAATAACAAGAATGGATAATATTGAATAAAGATAGTACTGGCATATAAATAATATACTTGGTCCATATTTAGTTTTCTCTCCTATTGTTTTGTTAAAAACAAGATTCCACGGCAAAACATTTATAAACACATGCCACTTGAACAAAGAAGGGAAGCACCCAAATAAACTTAGTAATGTAGACCAAATTCTTCACTGAATTTCGATTACTATCTACTACGCTAGCTGAACATATGAGGAAACACATACCTGAAAGAATAAATACAGAATATACACAGACCAGAGAGATTACGTTCCAGAAAAAAAGATGAAAGATAACAGAGTTATCATAAATGCCACAGAATTCATCAATATTATGAAAAAAGAAGGCAGCAGTAATATTTCTAAACTTGGAAAAAGCCTCTGACAATTTGGAACAGGCTGTTTTTACTAGAGGTCTTAAACAGAATTAATCCTGGAGAAGAATTTGAAACGTGTGGAGAATATGTAGCCAAGGCAAGCAGCAAAGATGAAATACTCTCCGCAGGCTTTTCAATTAGCAAAAGCACAAGGCAAGGATATCCATTATCCCCTTTACTTTTTGTGACTGCTGTGTAAGTTGTGACCACAAGATATGAAAAGATAGTAGATAAGTGGAATGAACAAGAAATACTATGCTATGCACTTGACGTAGTACTAAAAATTAGTACAACATGATTATAAGCACAAAATTCCATAGTTGATGAAAGTAATAAAAGATATGGTTGGTTTTCTGAATAAAAAATCAATTAAAGGGAAAAAAGATAATAACAAGGTCCTTAATTTACAAAGAAGAAAATGTGAAAAAAAAAGACTGGCTATGAGATAATAAAAGAATATCAGTAAAATATTTAGGACTTTACTTGACAGGATGCAATAAAGACCTATTTCAAAACAATTACACCAATGATTTTTTACTTTAAGGACAATTACAGTAAGAAAGATCTGAACATATATGCCGACACAACATATCTGTACTCAAGAAATACATTGAAGACACTACTAGAATTGCTTATTGAAGAATAATGACAAAAATCAATCTGGCACAACACTGGAAAAGACAAACAGAATTGGGAAACTAAAACTGAACAAGGAGGCAATGGAAAAAATTTCCACAGCAAAAGTTTAAACAAATTCAAGCAGGAATGGCTCCCTCATATACTGTATAACTTATCACACAGCAAGGCAAGCTAAATTGCTTGGAATATGGTTTCTGAAGAAAAAAGGGAAGTTTTTTTTTTAAAAAAATATCAAAATGATCCAAATAGAAATAAACAATAATCATAGATGTCCAAAGTATGGTATAAAAATATTCAAGTAGCAATTTGCAACTAGGGGAGAAAGGGGGAGAGGGGGGGGAGAAAAGAAAGCTACCAGAATGCTTTTTTAAATCTCTGTTTCACCATTTTTTTTACAAAATTATAACCATCATTTCTGTATGTATACACCTTCTTTTCCTTTCTCTTTGTTTGGAGATTTAGAATGTTACTGACAACAAAGCAAAATCATCCGTTTCCATATAATCTTTCCCAAGAATCAGCCCTTGCTGTGTCCAAAGCTCTTCCGGTCAGAGCTTGCTTTTTCATGTCCAGCTAGAATTCCTTATACTACCTGCTTCTCATGATGGGCAGAAGCCTACCCATTTCTACTCTCACCAAGCTTAGGATCATGGCACAACAGCTCATCCCAGCTGCTACCAGCTCTGTCTCTTCCACAACAATCGCAATAATGGCAGCAATTTTCTATTATCATGGTAGGTGGGAATATTACCAAAACCCCTCACTGTCCTTGGTCATTTTAGTATTTTAAACTAACAAATGACAAATTTTGTATGCCTATTACAGTAATTTGTACCATCCCACTCATAGATGTGTCATTCAAAACATAAAGTGAGCTACCCAGAGTTTGGTACAAAATGGACAGTGTATAAAGGTTTCAAGTAACTAATAATAAAAATAAAGTAATAAATATAAAATAAATAAAAGTAATTGCTCAATTATCTCAAAAATTTGATGTCCTTATTTTTTGGAATTGTAAAGGTTTCATTGCTATCAACCTCATGCTATTTTCAAATTTATCAAGTAGCACTGGAGATTTTATGACTTATCTCTACCCAGACAGCAACACTTCCCACTTTTTGTAAAACTAGCTTACAATATTGATCCACTTATCTGTAGATCAGAGAAAAAAAGGTGCTATTGATATCACTACTACAATTAAGATCTTTCAAACAAGATAAACTAGTCAAAGAATTTTGACCCATCTTTTTCAAATGTTCATAAATATCAAGTCAAAAGATATAACTCATGGAATATCAAAACAACACTTGCACGTTTATTCTTTTGTTATAGTTTGAGTGTAAGCGGCTTCCTGAATAAAATCAAACATAAATAAACTTCTCAGGGTCACTTAGGTGAGATGGGTGGTGTAGAAATGATAGTATGATAGATAGCCAGATATACAGATGTTTTATGAACGGCAGTGGGAAGTGGATGGTATTCGTGGGCTTTGTGAAAACTGAACAAGTGAAAAAAGATAGAAATAAATATAAAGAAGGCACTATACTATACAGGCAATGCTCGACTTACAATTCATTTAGTGATCATTCAAAGTTACAACAGCACTGAAAAAAGTAACTTATGGCTATTTTTCACACTTACAACTGTTGTAGCATCCCCATGATCATGTGATCAAACTTCAGATGCTTGGCAGTTGGCTCATATTTATGATGGTTGCAGTGTCCCAGAGTCATGCAATCAGCTTTTGCAGCCTTCTGACAACCAGTCAATGGGGAAACCAGATTCATTTAACAACCTTATTACCAACTTAACAACCAGTGATTCACTTAGCAATTGTGGCATGAAATATCGTAAAATGGGGCAAAATTCACTTAGCAACTGTCTCACTTAGCAACAGAAAGTATAAAAGTATTCCTTCAAGTTGGTTGCCTGAGGTTTACAAAATTGTCTTTCACACTCCAAGGAAATGAGGGTCACATGACCTACACGTCTGTAATGGTGTGGATGACAGGTTTACACCTCTATTCCAAGTCTCATCTTTATCTTCATTTAAAGTGACAATAAAGTTATTCTATCTGAGACTTGAAATACCAGAAGAATGAGGGAGGGATGGAATATAAGTGGCAACTGGCAGAGGCCCAGATGGGCATCCATCCCTATGTCACCGAGACTGGATTTGGACATTTCTGATACTTAAAATTATAGTAAGATCTGTACACCTTTTAGAGGATATGAATATGCAAGTATATTTTTTTGATGTTGAATAAAAGCGTTAAGAGTTAGATCATGTGGCTCATCTTTTTTTGGCAGACAAGCATTTGTGAAGAATCTGGTTAACCATGAGTCTTGTCTATGAAATATGCTATGTGGTTTCTTGTTTTCTGTTTTCACAGGCTTGGTAACCAGACTACTTTATTAGCACCATGGTTCAAGAAAGAAAATAAGACTCATAACAAACAACACAAAGATAAAAAAAGAAATCTGTGAGGAATAGCAGAACTGGAAAAATAAAATGAAAGATTAAAAACAGCAGCTAAAAGTTAAATAACCCTTTTCCTAGGCAGGGAACAAACAAAACAGTTAAGTTCATTAGAATTAATTGCAAATATCAGTCATATAATCCATTTCCTTCCTAGAGAGGAAGATGCTTTCCCAGACCAGAGGCAACTGCGCAAATGTGAATGCAGAAAGCTTTCCATTTTCAATAACTATGCTGATGCTGTAATCTTAGATAACTGAAGAAGAAAATTCACTTGTATAAACAAAGGGCTGCTATTTCTAGGATCAACATTCAAGTGAAATATTTGTTCAAAATTATTTATTGCATATTATCAAATTGTATAATTGAAAAAATGAGTCATGGCCTAGAAATATTGATATGATAAAATTAACCAATCCATAACCTACCAGTCAAGAATGTCCCAGAGAGCTTGGATTGACAGACAGTGTGGCTATACAAAATAGGATTGAAGTTAGATTGCAACCGGGACAGACAGAAAGAGATCTATTAAGAATAGAAGTGCCAATTCCCACTTTTAGTCTAAATTTTGGTTCCTGCAGTTCTGGATGCTAGATTACTGAAACTGTCCATTTTAAGCTGTTAATGCTTAATATAAGGTCGTTCTATAAATATTCTACTTCTCAGTACCATAATTAAGGAAAAATGGTGGAAAATCTGTCCTATATGACTGAGGACTAGTTGACTGATATTGTGGGTAATCTGCCTTACTGAGTTTCATATCTTTCAGCAACCTTTTCTCTTCTTGGGAAAGAGATGGAGGGCAATGATATTGGGTTTATGATTGATACCAGATGCTCTGCTCTACAGGTTACTGGATACAGGTTAAAGATTGGGCTTAAATTGCTGCAAATGTACTTTATTATTTATACCAGTAAATAAAAATGTGTGCATGCACACATGTGTACAACTAATAGTTAAGAATAATTTGAATTGTTTCCCTAAAAATTAAATACTTTATTAACAAATTTTATATTAATTAGTATCAAATCAGATATAAATTTTAAGCACCATATTTTGCAAAGTGCCTTTTTATGCTGCATCTTCCCCCAGAGTAGATCTCATTAGTTCTCATAAATTAAGTTACTCAAGTTAAGCCTGCTTGACAAGCTATGCCTGCTTCCTAGAAAGAGAGTTCTAATAAAAATACAGCTCTGAAGGAAATGGCATCCAATAGGTTTTGTTTTCTATCAATTTTTGAGGTAAGCCACACATAAATATGAAGGGGCAAATGTATTATGACAAAAGAAGAATCTGGCCATTCTTCTTCCCATTCAAGTCAAGTTCCAGCTCACACCCATAGTTCTCACTGTGAACAATAATAATTATGTAGCCAAAATACCAAGTGAGATTAAACAGCAACAACAACAACAAAAACAACCATAATGAAAACTGGACTGCTTCTTACAGAGAAGTTTGCAAATTTACAAATACTCCCAACTTTAAATCAAAAGATTTACATACCCAAATGAACTTTAATTGAAACAATTCTGCATTCATTTCAGTGGACAAAACAAAATTTTATATGTATATATTCATACTTCCCTTGTAATTCTCAAAGGTAATGCATGCAAGTTACACCATGTTGTATATTTTAATGGCCTATAAGATAGTAACCTAATGTTATGCCCTCTGGTCAAACTACTGTACCGGTATTACTTTCACTAAATATTCAAAGGATAAGACTCTTCTTATTTCAGCATTCCTGAGGTTCAGTTTGTCTTATGCTGTTTAATACCTTGGTAACAAGCTTTCAAACTTTGGCAGTAAATGTGCCAGTTCGTTCAATATTTCTAGAGGAATGTACAAATATTTTTTCTAGAATATTTTTTTAAAATGAACAGGTATTCAAGGGATTAACACAGCTCTTTTTATATAGAGATTAAACTTTAAGCCAGCTTTTCCTCTCTTTCATTTATATTAAATAATAATCATTCATTTCATTGTTTATGTTGTGGTAAGAAATGCAAATTACTTCATAGGTAAATGTAAAAGTTCCTCTCGCACATATGTGCTAGTCATTCCCGACTCTAGGGGCCTGTGCTCATCTCCGTTTCAAAGCCGAAGAGCCAGCGCTGCCCGAAGACATTTCCGTCATCATGTGACCAGCATGACTAAACACCAAAGGCGCACAGAATGCTGTTACCTTCCCACAAAAGGTGATCCCTACTTTTCTACTTGCATTTTTTATGTGCTTTTGAACCACTAGGTTGGCAGAAGCTGGGACAAGTAATGGGAGCTCACCCGTTATGCAGCACTAGGGATTCAAACTGCTGAACTGCTGACCTTTCGATCGACAAGCTCAGCGTCTTAGCCACTGAGCCACCGTGTCCCTTGGAAATTACTTTATACAGTCCTACATATCCAGACTATCAAAACTGAACTCTGCTACATTGATTGAAATCTGTTTTGAGGTAAAAATTGGATTTCCTAAACACAGGTACACACATTTCCCATCCATATATATAATTTATATGTCTTCTGCATTTTCTATAAATGTAAAACATTAATTGCTGTCATTTAAGAATTTCTTGGCTGACATGGAGGGAGGGAGAGGGGGATGGATGGATGGATGGATGGATGGATGGATGGAAGGAAGGAAGGAAAGAAGGAAGGAAGGAAGATTTTTGATAATACCTGCTAGCTTCACAGAAGGAAACTCAATTGGGAAGCTGGCAGAGAGTTGGAAATTTCCCCACTGCTTTTTTGCCCACCTTTGGTCATTCAGTTTCTCTGTTCAGGTAAGGAAATATTTTTCAAGTAAGGAAATATTTCTCACTTTTATTCAATTTCTGTTTGGAAATCATTATGAGGGAGGTTTTTTTTTAAAAAAGGCTCAGGAGGAAAGATTTGGATTAACAAATCTACAAATGTCACAAAATCTGTACGTACAAATATTTGTGCTGAAAAAAAAACATAATTTCAGTATATAAAGCTAGGTAAATAAAACTACACAACTCTACTCCCTATTAGAAACATGAGGAAAAGAAAAATATTTATTGTATAGGAAGGGCTAGATAGCCGTGGTTGCCTAAGATAAAAACATCTCACTGAACACTAAAAAAAGGTCAGTGTTTGGTTTAGCTTGTGATACCTTGGCATGTGTAATTCCAAACAAATGTTTCCCAAGCAGAAAATAAGAACAATCATTTAAGAGGTTTTTCTTCATAAAAGGATGCCTCTGAATAGTAATTTGTGGCAACAACTGGCATCTAAATTATTTATTACCTTCTGGTAGAAGGCTTCTTGCATGCAACTGACATTCTTGACTATACACTATGAATACAGAAAAATATATTATTTCTAGCCATTTAAAAATATTTAATTACTACTTAAAAGAAAGCTTTTCTTTCCAAATGAAAACCTGGAAAATCTCAGCAGTGGCTCATTACTACAGCACAAAAATCAGAAAAGTTTGATCCTGCATGCAAGATCTAAATTTTTGAGCAAGAAGAAAAACAAGGTGAGCAAGAACTAGTTCATGCATAACTTCAAAAGGGTGTAAAATATCTCAGATTACATGCCTAAAGGACAAGGAAGAATTTAGATGTAATACAAGATCAGTATATAAATCCAGATTTCCATGATTATTTAATTATTTCTGATGAAGAATTTGAGTGGCATTTTAGATTCAAAATAGTCTAAATACACAGACTATTTCAAAAGGAATTCAATTATGTTTTTGTTTCTAAGTAGTAGGGCAAAAATGACAAGTGATGATACAAAAAGGCAAATAAACTCCCAGGTAGTTTATTTTTTTTCCATGGAGGATTATATAGCATCTTTTTTGTTTGATGCATTTTCTCAACCCCTCATTTCTTCCTTTTTATACATATTAAAGTGTGTGCTGACAGAATAGCATTCTTTCTAATTGTACACTAGATAATGTACACGAATGCCACCAAGATAGGGAAGTATCCTGAATTTACAGAATACCCTCCAAATCTTCAATTCAAAATCTATTTTTTTAAAATAAAAATATAAATATTATACATATTTAGCTACTTGCAGACAGCTTAATTTTTTTTAATTCAAAAGATGGGAGATGAAGCTGAAGGAAACTATGGAAAGAACTGGAACCATGGACAGGAATACTTCTATGAGAGGAGAGCTAAACTTTGATTTTTTGCACAGGTCCTACTGCTGAAGTTAAGAAATTAAATGAATAATCCAAACATAGATAAACATGCCTATATAATCCAATTTTCAATTTACTTGTACTGTATTTTGTCCCAAAAGCTTATTTCCCAATTTATATCAGTTATTTAAGTGTATAAATATACTCTATAAAATTGGCTTCCTTCTTCTAATTTGATATTCTTTACTAAAAGCCATCAAAAAGTATTATCTACTTCTCTTAGTGTATATACTAAGATTTCTTCAATTAATGTAAAATCTAAGTATAATAATTTTAGGAGTCATGGTGGTGCAGTGATGGCACAATGGTTAGTATGCAGTATTGCAGGTTAACTCTGCCCACAGCTAGGAGTTCGATCCTGACCGTCTCAAGGTTGACTCAGCCTCCCATTCAGATTTTTGGGGGCCATATGCTGACCATCCAAAGAATATTTCAGGCCATTTTATTTTTCCTTTTATTTATTTACAGATAGTCCATCTTTAGAATTATACTTTTGATTAGTTTTTAATACTTATAAGACTGAGTTTTTTTAAAAAAATTAAAAATTCCTGTCAGTGCAGTTATTCATGTTTGACAGATCACTGACAGTTTATGCAGTCTGAAATGGGGGCCAGAGGTATCTCAACGTTTTAAATTTTTGTTAAGTTTGGCAACACAAATGGTATACGTGTAGAATTCTATAGATACGATTCACTAACAAGAAACTCTGGACCAAGCACAAATAAAACAGCTACAATCTTGCTGAGTTAACATTGCTATGTCCAATATGAGAAAAAAATAGACAGCAATCCTGTAATTCTTCATTCCAGTGCATACAAGAATATGGAAGAGTCCCACAGAAAGTCAGAAACTGTTACAATAGATTTTTATTGGATTACTGCAGCTGTGCATGCAATTATGCAGTCAGGTTCTAATTTTATATATTGTGACTGTGCCAATCCTTTTGAAGGAAATGCTTACAACATGCAGGTCAACAGGAACCGCTCAACCTCCAGGCGGTGAGCTGGAACCAGCGAGGATCTAGATGGACCAGGTCCCCCTGAGTCAGGGAAATCCTGTCCCGCAGGAGCAGCCAATGGGGTTCCACCGATAGGGACAGGAGGTCCGAGAACCAAGGTTGGCCTGGCCAGTGAAGAGCCAAGAGGGCTGCGCAAAGTGTCCACCGCCTCTGCCCCCGGGGTCGGAAACCGGGTAAAGAACCACGGGAGGAGGTGGTTGGACCCCGAGGCAAACAGGTCCACTGCGGGGGAGCTGAAGCGGAGAGTCAGGTCCCAGAACAGGAGGGGAGGAATACTCCACTCCCCGTGAATTATCAGAGACCGACTCAGAGAGTCGGCTTGAACGTTGGCTGAGCTGGATATGTGGGCTGTCTGAATCGAAGATAGGTGGGATTCCGCCTACAGCCCCAGGCGGAGAGCCTCCTTCATGAGGACCCTGGAGCGGGTGCCCCCTGCCGGTTGATGTGGGCCTTGGCCGAGACGTTGTCTGTCAGGACGAGGACATCTCAGCCAAGAAGGACCCGTTCGAAGGACCGGAGGGCGATAGATGGCCCAGAGCTCCAGGACGTTGATGTTGAGTGCTTGGGCTTGAGGAGACCACTGATCTTGGACTAAGTGGTGGCCGAGATGAGCCCCCCATCCAAATAGGCTGGCGTCCGTGGTGAGAAAGGTCCGTTGAGGATCCTGGAAGAAGGAGCCCCGTGAGATCGCATCGGAGATCCACCAGTCGAGGGAGGAGAGAACTGCCGGTGGAAGGGGGAACTGAGATATCAAAGTGCTCCGACGACCCCGTTGGAAGGGGAGGAGGAGCCACTGTAACTCCCGACTGTGGAGGCGAGACCAGGGAATGATTCCGAAGGAGGAAACCATTTTCCCCAACAACCGGGACAACCCCAGGAGGGAGGCCGAACGGCGAGCCCGGTATCGACTGGCTAGCTCAACAATGCTAGACTAGCAATCCCTGGTCAAATACACCTTGGACTCGACCAAGTCTATCACAGCACCAAGGTGCTGGATACGGGTAGAGGGCGTTAGGTGGCTCTTAGCCCAGTTAATAGAAAACCCGTGAAGTTGTAAAGTTTGGAGGGTGCAGTGGAGATCTAAACTGGCTTGAGCCTCGGATTGCGAGAGGATGAGGATATCATCCAAGTAGAACAATAGGTGGACCGGAAGGGTCCGAATATGCCCTATGAGGGAGGCCATAACCTTAGTAAAAACCCTGGGGGCCGAGGAGAGGCCAAAGGGCAGGGCCCGGTACTGATAGTGCCGGCCCTGATAACAAAAATGGAGAAACTGTCTGTGCTCGGGGCAAATGGGGATGTGCAGGTAGGTCTCAGTTAAATCAATGGACGAAAGGAAATCCCCGGGGCGAACCAACAACAGAATGGAGGACAGGGTTTGCATTTTAAAACAGTGGTAAACGATATGCCGATTAAGAGATTTAAGATCAAGGATGGGCTGCCAACCACCCGAGGACTTCTTAACCAAAAATAACCGAGAATAAAAACCGAGGCCCCGTTGAGGAGCGGGCACTGGCTGGATAGCCTTAATGGCTAACAGATGCTTAATGGCCAGGTCCATCTGGACACGTCTGTCCCTACAATGGGAGACCAGGCAATGAATAAACAGGTGGGGTGGGGAAGAACGAATCTCAAGGGACAACCCAAACCGAACTATACGCCTGACTCAAAGGTCAGAAGTAGAAACATCCCACTGATCCACAAAGGACGATAAACGACCCCCAATCCCTGGGACAGGGAGAGGGTTAACGGGATTGACGGTAGGGGCGGGATTTCCCTCCCGTATAGACTCTCCGAGGGGGAAACCAGGTCCCCTGTCTGACCTGAGCGTCGGGCTGGGTGGTGCTTCTGGATGGAAAGGAGCATGACTGACGATGCTGGAAACTTCCATCGGAGTGAAAGGGATGAGGCCGAAAGGACAGTTGACGAAAGTTGGAGCGTTGTGAGAGAGCCGGTAAGATTTTGCGGTGATCCTTGGTCTCCACCAGGAGAGGATCCAAGGCGGAGCCTAACAATTTGTCATCTGAAAATGGAGAAGAGGCAAGGTGCCATTTGTGTCTGGCGTCGGCTTGCCATTGCCTCAGCCATAGCAGGCAGTGAGAGGTGATAGAGGTGCCGATAGCTTTGGCTGAGAAACGAGCCGCGTTTAAGGTGGCGTCCCCCGAGAACTCCACTGCGGCGAGAATTTTATTAATGTCTTGATGTGACCTCAAATCTGTAGACGGGATCTGTTCCTGAAGCTGATGCAGCCACAAAATGGTCGCCCTATTAAAAACACAGAGGAAGCCTGGATAGACCATGCCAAGGCTTGGCGACCCTTAATTAACATGCGCTCCACCTTCTTATCCTCCAGGCAGAGGGATTCGTCGGAAGGACCCACGAGGGGAGAAGGTGACATAGAGCAACGACCGGAGAGTCAACAGCAGGCATGTGAAGCAAACTGGTGAAATCTGATGCCATATTATAGAACCTCTTGTCGAGGCCATTGGGAACGGGATCCGAACTGGGAAAGTTCCACTGGTGCGTGACCACATCAGAAAATAGCTTAGGTGCAGGAACCACCTCAGTTTGGACGGTAGACTCCTGGAACAGAGAAGCAGCTGGATCCATAGAGGACCCCCCAGGCTCAGAACGAGAAGAGGAAGCACCTAGCTTCGTGATGGTCTGCACCTTGAACAACAAGGACCGGGACATCTGTGGCTTGAACAGGCCGACAAAGGAGGGTTGGTCCGGCTCTAGACCTCGACTTCCGAGAGATCCTGGTCCAAGAGAAGATCCACCTCTGAAACGTGGCTATCAACCTCCGGGGAGGGCGAGCGCCTGTAGACCTGACCAGACTCCTCCATAGGCTGGGAGAGTTGCGAACGGCTATGGTGGCTGACATAGCTGGAGACCTCCGAGCCAGCTCTTTGCTGGATCCCCTGGGCAATGCCCTGTTTGACTGAGTCAGCAATCAACGTGGCCAAGGCTGGGGAAATTTCCAAAGGCAAGTTGCCATTCTGATTGGAGGCCAACCCAGACGGAGGCAGAGAGGGAGGGGAACACCCCTGAACTTGATGGCCAGCACCCTGTCTGGAGGATTGCTGATGGTTTGCGCCCGCTCTGGGAGAGGAGTGCTGTTGAGGGGCCGGAAGCGCAATCTCCGAATGGGCGGGAAAAACCGAGGCAGCCTCAGCCAAGTCAATGGAATCCCCAACTACAGAGTCGTCTGGGGAGAAGGCAGGGGCCTCCGAGGATAGTGCTGCCGCTGGAGAGGGTGCCGGAGGAAGACCCGGTGCCACTAGGGGAGAGGCATGAGCGGTTGCTGCCTTTTGCACTTTGGGGAAGGCACGCTCCATAGTTTTGTGCCAGCGTTCCTCATCCTTGGCTGAGGAGGAAGCTTTGGATCTCTGAGGGGGGGAGGGTTCTTGAGCCTGGGGGCTTTGGAATGATGTTGGGAAGAGGATACCTCCCCCGGATCCACCGGATGGCCTGTCTTCCCCCGGGAGCTAGTCGTGCGGGGAGCCTTGGTGCGACTGGCGTCTGCCATTTTAGAAAGCGCGGGCTTGGCAGGGAAGGCAATTCGCGCCAAAGGAAAGAACCGCTACTCACAGGAGCTGGTCGGAGAGGCAGCGCTGGTGGAAAACGAGCCGCTAGCCCGAAGGTTGCAAATGTGGCAAAGCGGTGAGCCCAAGAAGCGGTAATGCAGGGGAGCGCCGCAAACCGGCCTCCGATGACAGGGAGATGGCCGGCGAGCATGGCGGTGCAAGCACAGACACGCCGATACGGAGCTGCCATCCAGCAGTCCGAAGCCGTGGGGCGGCTCTTGAGCGGAACCAGGCGGAGAGGCCTTTCACGCTGGGATTGTTTGGAGTCCAAAACAGCCAAATTTGAAGGCAAAGAGACGAAGCAGTGCTGGAGAAGGAGTAGACATGCCTGTCCTTTTCCAGACCAAGTTGAAGAACTGGGATAGCTACAGGAACAGGCGGGACTTCTTTGTTTGAGCAGACTCGGTCCTACTGGATCAGGCTAAGTCGCCTCCCTTCCAAGATGACTGCCGTCCCTGCCAGTGTGGAGAAAAGACTTAATCAAAAATAAGGATAAGAATCTTGAAGTATATGACCTCGCTCATAAAGTATCCATTCTCCAAAATCAGAGGTCATTAAATTATAATATGATTTAAATGCATTAAGGAAGATAGTAAAGAGGATAAAAAGGTTTAATAAAATGTAGAAAGAATTACTGTAATAAATTTCGGAAATATGCTTAACAACGATAGGAAATTGGGCCACATATAGATATTCTGAACAAATAAATGAAAAATCAGATATATTTAAAGAACATGTAGATTGGAAAAGTAGAAAAGGTTTGTGCTACTATTAGCAGGTGAAAAAAAAACCCTTGTTAAATTGCATGGTTATTCAAACCAGGTACATTGGGATCAGCAAGCAAACAATACAGAAAAAATCCCATGCCTTTAATACTCCAGGGCTGTCAAATCCACTTTCGGTAAGGACTTTAAGTACATATAGCAGGAATAAGAGCCCTAACAATGTTAATGGTACCTCCTTTCATAAAATCAGGGTCAATTTCTTTGTAACTATAGAGTCAGTTGGGCATTTGATCCAACCCTTTAATCTCTTACAAATTGAAAGTGTGTCACTATCAGAGTTGATATATGACAGAAATATCTGGACACAAAATATAAAAAATATAGCTTTAGGAAACTAGTAACATTGAACAAATTTCTTTACCAACTCTATTACTTTTATAAGAGCGCTTATGGCCTTGATGGACAGGAACAGTCTTTAGGCTCCTTGATCCTCTATTACTCAAATGCAATATTACATATGTAGCCAAAATCAAACCACAGCCACTTATCCTGAAGAAACTCAATCACAGCTAAAATGTATAAACCATCAGGCTGGTCAAACATGAATGCTTCAAGTGTTCAGTGACCAAACATTCACCTGTTCTTCGGAAGGCCTCAATTTCCTTAGCAGGAACGCTGAGTTTTCTGAGGTGCTACAACCACTGCCTATACGAAAAAGACCAAAATGTTTTACGTAAACATATCCATGCTCAATTACAACCCTCCTAAAGGCACATGATCAACAGATGGAATAAAAGATCAACCAAGAAAGAAAGGAGTCAGTGGCTATCAAATTTGGGAGAAAAACCATGCAATTCAGTTAAAGTGGGTATCCTATTTAGATAGATAATCCATATTGTTGCAAGAAAACTACAGACATGTTCATGAAGTCAATACAAGTCAAACTTGACTCAAAGGAGACTTTATGTCTACACAGTTGTTTTCTGAATGTTTTAAAGTACTTAGGAATTCATGAATACAAGAAAGCAAACACTTTAAGGTAGCATTTAAAGCACAAATAAATACAGGAAAATCATGTTAGACCTCATAGCCTGTAACTATCCCTAAATAGGGAAGGCATTACATCAACATTCAGAAACAGACTATTTCTTGTCATAATAATATATAGCTAATATCTTACATCTCTCAGAAATACATGTAAACGTTGCTAAGATGTTTTAAACATGGGTAGAGAGATAATACTAAACAACAGCTAGCTCTTTATGGTAGGGAGAGTACAGGTAGGAAAAAAACCAAACGAACAAGTTATTTGTTACAAATTGAAGCCAAGGTTGAACTTTTCCAGTTTTTTAAAAGCTTGAACTGTTGTTTCAGGAAAAGCTGTTAGATTTAATAAAGTTATGATCAAGTTAAAATGAATAATTACACTGCATTACTGGGTCTGTTATACTGGAGTATACAATGGTGCAGGTGTCTCAAAGAGGTGCTGTAAGGTCTCTTTCAGTTTTCCACTGAAGTAAAGAAAACGAGTACCCCACTTGCTCAGAATGCAAGGTTAATAATATCTGCACTTAAGTAAAGCACATGACCAAATGAGCAAGAACATCAATTACTTCATCGAAAGTGCTAAGACGATGTCAAAATAACTGCTTTTTGCAAAATAAGGTGATCTTATTTACTAATAAAACGGTAATTTGGGACAAAATGTTGCTTGCACTGAATAGGTTCCAACTACAAAAAATCCGAGAACTTACCTCTATTGTAGTTGTAATTTATTCAGGTATATTATTTGCCAACTGCTAATAGCAATAGCACTTAGACTTATATACCGCTTCACAGTGCTTTCCAGCCCTCTCTAAGCGGTTTAGTCAGCCTATTGCCTCCAACAATCTGGATCCTCATTTTACCGACCTCAGAAGGGTGGAATATATTTATGAATTTTTAATGTGGCAATAAGTAATTTGTTATGTTATATTATATTATATCTTTTAAAATTATAATTTTAAATCAACACTAAATGTTCTGCATAATTGCTTGGACAGTATTTTTTTTTTACATTTCTCTATTTTCATCAGAAATTAATCTCTTTTAAAGATAATTCAAGAAACATTTAATTCATTTAATTTTAAATGAATTGTGTTTAAATTAATAAAATATTTAAGCTCAAACTCAACTGACCTATATTTTACTTTATAAAAGTTGTTACAGTATTCCCTTTTCATAAACAAACCTATTATCTTTTAAAATATAATTTTAGTAGAAGCTTAGAAAAGTATAATTCACATTGCAATCCTGAATAAACACGTTTTAAAGTTCCATTATTGTAACTGCCATTAAGTTCAAATGAGTGACTCTGAGATAAATAACTATAAAGCTGCAATATTCCACAAAGCAATCTGAGAGTAAGCCCCTCTGAAATAAGGATACACAGTTTTGAGAAGATTAGACATTATACATGTTTCCCTTTTAAGGACCTAAAATTGCACACCTATAGTTACAATCCTAAATAAACTTTACTTCACTGAACAATAGGGAGCTTATGTTAGTATAAAGTAATACGAACAATGAATAAAGAAATTTTAAAAAATGGAACTTTGATGTTATATATGCTGATAGCAGCAAGAACACTCTAAGCACAAAAATGGAAGGATACTTTGATCCCCAGTGGACAAATAGCTGCAAAAGTTGATGGAGTTAGCAGAGATAACTAAATTGACTGCTTTGATTAAAGAAAAGAACACAATTTTATTTTTAGTTGGAAACCACTTTTAGACTTTGTTCTTGAGGCAGAAAACATGAAACTTTGATTTGGGGTTTTGCTGATTAGATAAGGTTGTTATAAAAAATAGCTATTATTATATAATAGTAAAAAGCTGAGGTTGTATATTATTACCTTATTCTATGTGCCAAAAAGAGTTGAAAGTCAATGCTTTTCTTTTTCTTTTCCTTTTCTCCTACACTTTTTCCTCTGCCCCCTTTCCTCCCCCCTTTCCCCATTTTTAATTTCTCTTTGTATTTTTGTATTTTATATTTTGATAAAATGAAAAAATTAATGTAAAAATCTTATATCCTTTTAATCTTAACACAAGCTATTGCAGAATTTTTAAAGAAGGAACACAAATAAAGAACAGGTTCAAAATGTATGTGTTCACAAACGTGTCTTCAAGTGCTATTAAAATGCACTAAAATAGATTCTACTAAGAGTTATAAAAAAAGTATTTTATTTTTTTATTATTATTAAATCTTTTATTAGTTTTAAAAGTAAAAGTAAAGTATTTTCATATATACTGAAGAGAAGTTAGCATGCTTAAGTGCAACAAAATTTGACCTCAAGTTTTAAGATCCCGTTTTGAATATAACTGTGAGAATTTCAACAGTACACTCTTTTATTTTTTGTTACGTTTAACCAATGTAACATGTAATTTTACTCATTGTAATTAATTAAAAATATAATTGGACACCTAAATTCAAAAGCACAGACAAAAGTTCACTGCTAGTGGAGCATTTTTAGGGAAATATTGAAAATAGCTTTTCAGAGGATAAACAGCAGTAGCACATACCAGTTCCTTCTTGCCACAAGACTCACTATTAAGGCATCCAAGGAGAACAGAAAGTGATTACTCATAATGCCAGATCAGAGTTATTAAAAAATAAATAAAGCCAAGATGCTTGGCCTGGGTAAAGGCCAGAGGGAGAAAAAGCAAAGTGTGTTCTGTGAACAAGAACAAAAGGTGACAGAACCACCGGGGCAGAACTATTAAAGGTATTAGGATCCACAGAGTCAGCACTCTGGTGACTTTTACCTGAGCTGAAAAGGTGCCTGCTGGCGATGGTGGAGATGGCGTTTCCTGCCGATGGCTGTCTTCTTCCTCTGGTGAATCATCCAGGAGGACTTTACTGTTCTTGTTGAGCTTCCACATTATGAGTGGAGGCGGGAGGGGGAGGAAGAGGAAGGGGGAGGGGGAGGAGGTAAAAAGTGGACCGGTCCTTCTTATTTATGCCTGAGAAAGTTTGAGAAAGAACCAGGTGAAACGGCAATGACTTTGCTATTCAGCCACCAGCCTAGAGATATTAAGCTTTCTGGAGAAATAGCTAAAGGAAGCCAGGCAGGTCGATCCTAAGATGTGCGGGCAGACTTCCAGAAAAGCCACTGAGAAAAAAAGGGAAAAGGGGAAAGGCACAGGGGAGGGGGGGAGTAAAACGCGCAACCCCACTGCGCGCACAGAGACCTAGCGCCTTCTCTGCTAGGCTTGTCGTACAGACCAGGTTTCCTTCACCCTCCGAGCATAATCCCAATTTGCACTAAAGGACTCTCCCGAGGGTCAAATATATGGGTCCCGCTGACTCAGCCACGTCAAAAGGGGTGGGTGCAGTCTGTACGTGCTCAGAGACACCTTTGCTAGAGAAAAGAGGCGGGCGGGGAGACGCCACAAAGTACGCGAAGCGGCAAAAGAGGGCAGTAAGCCTGACCTTAAGGCTCCGCGTTGGGGGGGGGGGCACAGGTACTCTTCCCAAGGCCCCACACAGGCAACCCCCTCCCCGACCCCAATTTTCTCTGCAAAAGCGGAGACGGCGACGAGCCGTCAAACTACCACCACCACCCGCCTCCAGAGACGCTCCACGCGGGGGAGGGGGGGGAAAGTCGCTACTATTGCCGCCCGCGCGGAGACGAAACAGAGGGTGAAGGCCCTGATAGAGATGTCGGGCTGCCTCCCTGTTCACCGACCCCGGGACCCTTCCCGCCCCCTCACCTGTGACCGTTCCGCCTCGTTGTCAGAGCCGCCACCGCAGCGTAGTAGAGCCTGCGAGCGGCCGCTGCCATGTTTGCGGCTGACTGGGCGATGGGAGGGAGCCGGAGCGAGGAAGAGCGCGAGCGGCAGCTGGGAGATTTGGGGCGGGGGGGGGGGGGGGAGCGGGGGGGGGGGGGGCGGGCAGGGGAACAGGGGGGGGTTTTGTGGCCCCGGGCCCCGGGCGGCGCGCGGGGGCGCGTGGCCGCAGCAGTAGCCTTAAAGGGGGGGGGGGGGGGGAGACAGAGGGAGGTGGAGGGTGGTGTGGAGATTTCCCCAAAGACCCTTCTGTCTGCGCCTTCCTCGTGCTCTCCGCATCAGTGGCGCAGAGGTGGTGCGTGTGTGTGGAATTCCTCGAAAACTCGTGACATAACTTAAATGCCTGCGGGGGCAAAAGTGGATCCGTCATCATCTTCCTCGGTCAATCTGCTCTCCAGTCCACCGACCAATTCAGACGAGAACTTTGCTTCGTTGTGGCGGGAATGAAATTTAGAAGTGCCGTAGCTCCTAATAGTCGAGCGCACAGAGAAAAGCCTCCTCCCTATCTCCGTCCTCGGGGATACTTGGGGATCTTAAGGGGCCTCGCGTCCATTAAAACTGAGACCACGAAGGCACACCTCAGTATTTGGGGGGTACACTGGGGGTGCTTTGATAGAGAGGAGCCGCCTTGCCTTTCTTAAGGAGGTACAAAAATGGGGGGGGGGGTTGTACTTCAAGAGGCAGATGGAGGTGACTAGCGTCCAATAAAACTCATGCTATAATTTGTAAAATTGTAAAATGCCACAAGATTTCTGTGTGGCTTTCCTATGGATTGAGAGCTAGTTTGGTTAGTAGTTTTAAGACACTAGGTTAGAAACTGGGAAACTGAGGTCCCAGTCCTGCCTTGGGCTTAAAACTTAAAAGCTGTTCAAGCAGTCTTGAACTAGTCACTCACTCAGCCCTAGGAAGAAAGAAGTTCATGGCAAACCACTTCCGAAAATACTGCCAAGGAAACTGGACTGGTCTGGTCAGTTACCAAGAGTCAAGACTGACTTGAAGATACATGCATACATTTACTTTAATATAATTTATAAGAGGGTGAGGTACACAGAAATTAAATATGTGCATATATGTAAGAGAAATTACACAACTGGAGTTAGTCACTGATAGACATGGATCGTGTTTAGACCAAACTGGTCATATTATGACCATATTCTTTATAAAGTTATTTTTCCATTAAAATGTTTTAACAATTTTCAAAGATATAGATAGCATGGCAGAGGTCATTTCCTTACCAGTAACTGATTCCACCTTATATTGCCTTCCCGATACCTTAGCTGAAATTCTCTTCACTTTTTTTAGATAGCATAATAATATACAAGCATGAAATTTGTTGATCTCTATTCTGTCTCTTACTTCTTCTGACTTGGTGCCTCATGATGTTGTGGTACTGATCCCACAAAAAAAATGAAAGGGTTGTTCAAGGAAGGTATGGAAATTGCATATGAACTGAAATAATTCTTTGCATCGGTCTTTGCTACAGAAGATATAGGACAGACACTTGAGCCTTATGACATAGAGAGGGAATTGGAACCAGTAAAACACACTAAGGAAACAATAGACGATATTGTAGGACATCGTTACAAGCTCAGGTATCTGTTATATAACACATCCCTGGGTCTTGGTGGCATTCATTTGAGAATTGTTAACAATGGGAAATGGGTAATTTAATGTATGTGTGTGTTTATTATACCTTAAAACTAATAAAAATATACAGAAATATACAAAAATATCAAAGATGAATAAAGCCCATTACTCTCCAGATTAAAAGAGGAAATACAGGTAATCCTTGATTTATTATCACAACTGAATCCAAAATTTTTGTTGCTCAGCAAAATGTATTTAGTAAAACTTAAGTTTTGCCCCATTTTACGACCTTTCTTGCCACAATTGTTAAGTGAATCTTTGCAGTTTTTAGTACAATAATATAGTTATTAATAATAACATAGTTGTTGAATCAGGCTTCCCCGCTGACTATGCTTGTCAGAAGGTCGAAAAAAGTGATCATATGACCATGGAGATGCTGCAAGAGTCGTGTGAAAAATTGTCAAGTTACTTTTTTCAGTGTTGTAACTTCGAACAATCACTAAACAAATGGTTGTAAATTGAGGAATACCTGTATTTCACAACATCCCCATCAGGGGTAGTATTCACTTACTTTCCCTACCGGTTCGCAAATGTGAGCACACACGTTCTTGGGAGCCAACTGGTAACTGGTTTGTTCCCAAAATAGCACAACAGTGTCATATGAAGCATTCATGACTATTTCAACCACTGCATTCTACCAACTGTAGCTTCAAAGTGGTTTTCAAATATAGCCCTATGTACAGTGCCCCATGTAGAATACATTGCAATAGTCTGAACACAATATGACTAAGACATGAGTGATTGAGCCTGCTGTTCTAGGAAAGGTCATGACTGTCACAGAAGACTGAGTTGTGCCATCGGAGGCTTTGCTAAGTGTCAAGCAGGAAATGAGACTCAAGAAAGATCCCCAGATTATGAGCCAGATCAATCTGGATAGGTTTAATCCCATCCAGGAAATATTCCTAGAACCAGATGACTTCTTCACCCAAAGCCATGCCATGTTCCAGGGATTTAACCAAAGCCTTTTCTTTCTTTTTTATTCAAGTTCTAAGTGCATCTAGACACCAAGCACAACAGCCCCAGTTCACTTTGATATTAATATGCAAAGCTATGCCAGCACGTAACTCCCTTTAATAATTTCATGTACATACTGAAGTGAATTGCTGAGCTCTCTGACACCTCATATTCAAAGGACCTCAGACTCAACTGCTCCCTCTTCATCACTACCAGCTGAAACTGCTTTTTCAGGAAGAGGAAAGGTATTGTAATACAATGCTCCTCATTCCCAACCCTCAGAGTTGGTCCAAGCGGTATCGTGGTTGATGACACTGAAAGTTGCGGAAAGAACATACAACACCTGGTCTTGCCAAAAATAATCTACAAGTGCAATCAGTGCAGTTCTTGTGCTGAAATAAGCTTTTATTTAAAGCCTCACATTATCTCATCCCGGATAATATCACAAGTCATTTCTGGCCCAGTTGACATCCCAATGAATTTGAGGATTAGATTAATCCTTTGGATGCAGAGAATATTTGTCACAGGTTCTATAATTGGTCTTCCAGGAAAACTATCTCAAATGGGATCTAGGTCACTTTAAACAGGGACACTCAGAAGCAGTCTTTGTATACAATAAAAACAGAGAAATATTGTTTTACCAGTCTAGTTGCCATAAGTACAGATACGTTCTAGCCTGGAATATGTTGGATTCCTTCCACCAGCTGTGTTTTAAGGTTCTCTTCTGCTTCATTTCCTAGAATGCTTCTGTAAACCAAGAAGTCCCTTCGGATCAGCAAGTAGGAAGAGACTGATAGGTGCAAACATATCCAAGGCTGCAGCTTCCTTTTTGTTCCAGAAAGCAACTAAAGTTTCAGAAGGACTGCCCATCAGTGTCTCATAAAGTTCCCCAAGTAATTTCTTTAAGAAGTCATATTTTTAAAAATAGTTTTATTGATTCTTTAAAGAAATAATGACAACATAAACTCTGAAAGAAAAAGGAAGAAAAGCATGTGCAAAGAAAAAGAGAAAAAGAAAAGAAGAAAAATATTTAAATAAATGATTTCCAATCTTCATCACAAGTACAAGCAAACAGTAATTCTTTACTCCCCTTCCTTTTATTTCTTATAGTTTAATTCATTCAGATGTTGTCATAGAATTTGATCTCTCTTAAATTTCCTTTTTTCTGTTTCAAAGGCTTCTTCAAGTCTTCAGTAAACCTTTTTTATAAATTCAATAAGTCAATTATCCAGGTTGTTCTCTTGGTTTTAATTGGCATTTCCAGTTATTTATTTATTGTTTATTTTATTGGTTCGATTTATATGCCACTCTTCTCCAAAGACTCAGGGCGGCTTACAATGCGTTAAGCAAGAGCCTTCATACTTTTGTATATACCTGCTTAGTAGGGCTTTTGGCCCCCCCAAGTGGTGTTCTTTTTTATACAAAGTCAGCTTATTGCCCCCACAATCCAGGTCCTCATTTTACCTACCTTCGGAAGAATGGAAGGCTGAGTCAACCTTGAGCCTGGTGAGATTTGAACTTGCAGTAATTGCAGGCAGCTGGCAGCTAAATGCTATTTAACAGCACTTTAGTCCACTACACCACCAAGGCTCTTTTAAACTGTCATCTCTGTTTTATAATTTACATTAGTTTTTATTTTCCTGTATTTCAATATTTTTTTTATATTCTAATAGTTCTGCATCAAGTGAAATTTATTTCAGCTTTTTATCCTGTAGACCAGGGCTGTCAAACTCACGGCCTGTGGGCTGGATGCATCACGCACTGGCCATGCCCACACCCGGGGGAAAAGTCCTGATATGTCATGTGGCACCGATATGTAGAGTTTGATTGGCATGAAAACAACATATTGAATTATTGAACAAGATAATAATGAAAGATTATAATTCAACAAAACATGTACTATTATTAGAATTATATAACTTGTCAAACATAACTAAGATGAACATTGTTTTATTTCTTTTAAAATGTGATTAGAAAGTGGGTATCTTTTAAATATAACAGTGACATAATTAAAAATTAGAAAGGGGAACAATGGGAGATTATAATTCAAAACAAAGCTGTATATTACTATTAGAATTATATAAATCTTAGACACAACAAATATGATTATTGGTATTTTATTTGTAGTAAAAGGAGTGATTTTAATACGGAGATTGGCATAAAAATAATATATTGAAATATTGACTAATTAAGGAAAGATTATAACTCAGCAAAATGTGTATTATTACTAAAAGTTTATAAGATTGTTAATTGTATTAAATATGAAGAATATTGTTTTATTTGTACTAAAATGTAAGATACTCTGGTCCCATACTGTTCACACAATGATATGTTTGTAGAAAAATAAAAAAACTTTTTAAAAAAATCTCACAGCCTGCGGGCTGGATGTGTCATACGCTGGCCCCGGCCACACCCAGTTTAGTGAAGGGAAAAAAAGTCCCGATATGTCATGTGACGCCGCCGTGATGACGTGAATTTGACACTTCTAAAGGTATGTAAAAGTTATAAAAGTATTCTTTCATATTGTCATTTCTTCTTGAACAACTTTTGGAAATAATCTATCCATAGAAGCAGACATGTTACATTGCAGCTCCTATTTTCTGACCCTATTCTTCAAAGATCTGAAGTATTTAACATGTAATCCTATTTTCTGTTATTTTGTCTGTAATGCTTACCAAACATAAAAGGCAAATCTTTTTCCCCTTTTCTTCCTGAAATCCTTAGTCCCCTCTAGTGTCCTATTTCTGAAATCACAAAAGCTCAAATTTCTCTTATAAATGAAGACAGACTAAACAATTTAGTTTCCACAAAGATACTATTTATTTGTATACCAAGACCTAATATTCCATTTTTTTCTGATTGTTTAATTTGTTTATAAATTGTTTATAAATTTGTTTAACTCTTATATAGTTTTTTAAAAGTTCTTTATTTCTGTTCTGTTTCAAAGTTGTTGACACACACATACAAACAATACTTTAAAAGCAAGAATATTTACCACAATTTAGGCATATAACAGAAAACAGAAATAACTAGTAAATAATGCTTGCCTGAAAGGAGCCAAATACAGTTCAGGTAACAATGCATAATCCAGAGATGTTCCAAAAGTCACAAGATGCCAAACTGGGTAATCAGCCTGTCCAAGGGTCAAGAGTTAAAAACAAGAAGCAGGAACACAATTCAAGAGCTGAACAGTTGTCTCCAACCAGCACAGGAGATACCTAAATCTGTCTGTAGTCAGCTGGCTGCAATTATTCATGCTTTGCCTTTGTTTTTGAGAACCCTCTTTGAAGAACATTGTCTGCTCACTTCTGTATGCTCCTAGACCTGAGGCTTGGGGATTGTGCCTTGTCATCTGATTGCTCCAAATGAACAGGAGATACTTATGGCTGATCAGCCTCAAATGAATCTTGGCTTACTGATTCCTGAGGCTGACAATTCTGAAGCACAGGCTCAGCTGAGGAACATCGTATGATTCAAGATCAGGCTTTGAATTGTAGTTCATAACAATTACAAATTCTTCAAATTCTTAAGCTTGTAGGTTTTCTTTTATTCTGCAATGAAGATAAACTCACCATTTGGTATTGCAAATTTGTGATTCTGAAGATCTCTATTCACATTCAGATAATTCAAAAATTTCCAAAAGTGATTAGAAAGTGGGATTAATGGACCCAATATCCTTAAAAGGACTCTGCTGTCCTTGAGAGATTGGTGGTTTGTCTTGGTCTTCCTGGTTTTCAAGCCTACTGTCCTGTGGTCCCCTTAGGAGTAGCAGCTATCCAGAGTACTAGTGGGTGATCTTCAGTGGTGGGTTTCAAATTTTTAATTACCAGTTCTGTGGGTGTGGCTTCGGCGGCGTGGCTTCGGGGGCATGGCAGAGGAAGGATATTGTAAAATCTCTATTTCCTCCCCAATCCAGGGGAAGGTTACTGCAAAATCCCCATTTCCTCCTGATCAGCTGGGACTTGAGAGGCAGAGAATAGATGGGGGCGGGGCCAGTCAGAATTTTTACTACTGGTTCTCTGAACTACTCAAAATTTCCACTATTGGTTCTCCAGAACTGGTCAGAACCTGCTGAAACCCACCTCTGGTGATCTTCCATCTTTTCTCCTTCTGGAGAGATTTCAAAGAAATGATGTATTCACTGGTCTTTTGGTCATGACTGTGACATCATCTCGGCTCATTTGGAGATGTTCAGCATTAGTTCAGCAGTCTCCAACCTTTCCGGCTTTGCGGACCAGCAGGGGATAGGGGATG
The DNA here is from genome assembly GCA_012654045.1 of Ptyas mucosa. Lineage (NCBI taxonomy): Eukaryota > Metazoa > Chordata > Lepidosauria > Squamata > Colubridae > Ptyas > Ptyas mucosa. The sequence continues at coordinate 10,652,698 of WNWU01000017.1, read as the reverse complement.
ATTCTGCATGACTGGTTGGTGAATGCATAGGAGCAGCTCCATTTACACAAGTAGCAGGCAGATGAGCCCACCACTTGCACAAATGGAGCTATGCGTGCACTCTCACCCACCCACTGCACATTTAAGTGGAGCTGCATGTGTGCGTGTGCTTGCCCGCTGCTACTATGCCCTGGTTCTGAATGGACCACAGCCCAGTAGTGGGCTGTAGCCTGGGGGTTGGGCAACGGTGGGTTCTACTTACCTTTACTACCAGTTTGTAGTGGGGCCGCGCACAAGCGCAGAAGTTGGTAGTGGGTTGGTTGTTTTGATGACATCGGAGGCGGTGAGCGGGGCCTTCCGCCAGTTTTATTACCGGTTCTATAGAACTGGTGCGAACCGGGAGCAACCCACCACTGGGGTTGGGGACTCCTATCTTAATTAATTATTCCTCACCCAAAAGTCCAATGGTCATAGGATATTATCTGTCCTTTAAAAATAGAAATCAATATACACACACACACACACACACACACACATATATATACATACACATACACATACACAAACACACACGAACACACACACACACATATATATACATATACATACACAAACACACACACACACATATATATATACATACACATACACAAACACACACACACGCACACACACACACACACACGTGTGTGTGTGTAGGCAATTTCCTATATGGACGGAAGTAAGGATTGGATCCTCTCCCAAGGATCTATATGGGGAATGGTGCTTTTTAACTTGCTTCATAAATGATCTTGACTTAAAAAGTAGCAGTAAGTTGGCTACATTTGTGAAATATGCTACATAGATGGGCAGCCATACAATTCCCTTAAATAAATAAACTGTGCGAGATGTGGCTCCATGTGCAGAAGTTCTATATGGTTTAAAGAGGGGTGGGGGTCTCCAGCAGTATTTAGCTGATATATACAGGTTTCCTCATTGTATTATCAGAGTTCCAGATGGAAAGAGTGCTCCTGGTAGAAATTGACACTGATGTGATCAGTGCCACATTGGGAATAAATTTGTTCTGACCTAGGCTTCCTGACTAAGCACCTCACAGACATTATTATAGTTATTAGTAATAATGCCTGTTTGAGGAACAAAAGAGAAAAAAAGGCCTGTCATATCTGCAATTGGCTCATTGTAGCAACTGCTCAAACCCTTTTGCAAACCGTTCCGAAATATATGCACATTTTAGTGTGTGTGTGTATTCAGTGTATCTATTTATTTATTGGTGAGATGAGATTTTGCATGCAATGTGAAGCAATTGAGAGAATTTTAATTGCTTCAGAGCCTACAGTAGCTTTTCCAAGCATTGAGGACAGGATGGTTTTCACACTGTTGGTCAGCTGGCAGGAAAGCACTGACTGTCTCATGACATTCACTTTTATTCTCTACATTTCAAGGTTAGCTTATTTGCTAATAATTGCCATAGGTAGATAGGGAGGTAAGTAGGTGGATAGATTCAGAAGTGCCTTATCATTGCCTTCTCCTTCCTAAGGGCTGAGAAAGAGTAACTTGACAAGGTCACTTAGCTGATTTCTTGCCCAAGGCAGGACTAAAATTCACAATCTCTCAGCCCACTATATCATCAATTGGTATTTACCACCAATAACTGCTGAAGGGAATACTTTGAATCTAACCAGAGCAAATGCTCGGTGATATCTATTGTTAATTAAGGATCAGCAACAATCAGTTGGCTTGGGGGTAAAGACAGCCTCCGAATTTTTTGTTACTGAACTAATACCTCGTTGACATCCTGTGTGAAGGAGCCTCTCATTCGATGTTCATTTTGCCTGATCATATCATATCCTTTTTATTGCTTTATTAGAGAAGCCATAGGCTGCCACTTTTTCTCTGATGGATATTTTCCAGGTAGATTGGAAGTTACACTTGTAAATCGGCAATGTCAGACCTATTGGGTTAAATAGTAGTTTTAGCCAGTAATTGAAGATAACCATCCAGATCCTGGCTTCTACCTTTGTAATTCCTAGTTCTAATCTTAAAGCTGCATTAGATATGCACCTGGGGACCTGCATGATCATTCTTAGATTCTTGGATTATACCCTCTGGACTGCAGTTCGGTTAACCCAGTGTTTCTCAACTTTGGCCGCTGGACGATGTGTGGACTTCAACTCCCAGAATTCCCCAGCCAGCTCTGCTGGCTGGGGAATTCTGGGAGTTGAAGTCCACACATCGTCCAGCGGCCAAAGTTGAGAAACACTGGGTTAACATAATAACCCAGTAGAATTCCACGTAGTTGTGCCATAACTTTTGCCTCAAATAGTTTTAGTTCAGCTGTAACATAATGTCAACCTCTAGAGAAACCAAAGGATAATGGCTCTTCTTTGGGCATCCTATGATTTGTGGGTGAATGTGAATACCTGCATTCCATCCTGAGGAATGAAAGCTAATTCCCAAGAAGCTAAAATATTTAACTCGCTTGGTATTATTACTGTTAATATACTGATTATAAATTTTAGGTCTTTTGTTAAAGGTCAGAAGTTATGCTTTTTGGTAATTTATCATCAATTTTTCTTTTTCAGAATATTAAGCAAGCGGTCTAAGGATTCTTTACATCCCTATCATAGACAGAGGCAGAATAAGCACGTTGTCGTCATACAGGAGAACTGAAAGTCATCTTTTGGTTAGTTCTGATGGGCAAAAATTGCTTTATTGAAGTTTGGATAACTGAATTTATATAAAAATTAAAACGTAATGGAGCAAAAATACAACCTTGCTTTATTATTTCTTTTTTTTTTGAAATTTTTTTTAGTTTTTATTTCTTATACACATAATGTTAATGTACATTCTCTTATACATAATTGATCATACATATACATATTTTTCTTAAAGAAAGCATAAAAATAAGGCATTTCAATTACATTCGGGGTTGCTCTTTTACCCTTTCTTTTCCCTTATTTCACAACAAACCTTCTTCTCCTTCTTCTTCCTTTCCCTTCCCTTCCTTTCCTCCTCTCCTCTCCTACTTTCTCCCTCCTCCTTTCCTTCCTCTTCTCTCCTTCCCCTTCCTTTCCCCCAGTTCTCCCATCTTTTCCCCCTTTCTCACCTTCTCTCCTACTCCTGTCCCCTGTCCTTTCTTCCTCTCCTTTCCCCTTTCTTCCATTCCTCTCCCTCCCTCTCCTCTTCTTACCCTCTACTCCTCTCTCTTTTCTTTCTCCTTTGTTGTGGAATATTTTCCTTGGTATTCGAGCAACTCCAATATTCTAATAATATGTACTTTCTTTTCGATTTCTTTTCAATTTTACCCAATCTGTCACTTTTATCATCATAATTGTACATTTATCCTTATAATCTTCTTTCTCCCCCCCCCAACTTTATTATTTCTGTTGTTATAATTAACTGCCCTTGGGGGACTACATTTTACTTCAAATTGGTATTACCGTAAAGTTTATATACTAATGAAAGTAATAATTTATCTATGTTGGTAGATATCAGCTGCTTCCACAATAGTTTTCTTGATATGGAGCCAAATGCAGATTTGAAATTTACAAAACTGCATAAAGAGAACTTTTGAATTCTTAGATATATTTCTCTGCTAGGTGTTATAGATTATTACTTGGCTGATTTCAAATCTTCCTGGTCTAAAACCAGCCTTTTCTTCAGCTAGGGTATTATCTTCAATCCAGTCATAGAACTTCTATTTAGGTGTTTAGCATAGATTTTATTAATTATATTTAAAAAACTGCTTGGATGGTAGTTGACCAGAATTTTTTTTTGTCCTTTTTTATAAATTGGAATTATAATGGCTATACCCCAGTCTTCTAGGATATGAATTGTGTTGCCAATAAAAGTGAAAAATGTGATAAGAACAGAGGTCCCACCAGTCGGTGTTATTTTTGAGAACTTCAGTGGGAATAAAGTCATTATCTGGGGCTTCATTGAGCTTCAATTGCTCAATTAATTGTCTTATATATCTGTTGGATACAAATGGCTGGCATTTTAGCACTTCAAGAGTTATTAGGCACTTCTAGGCGGGGCTAACATCTATGCCAGCTTGTGCAAAGTATAGACACTGGAAAAGGCCTCCTGGGTAGAGATTGGAATTAGCATTCAATCCTTATGCCTGGGGTTGTGAACTTATTAGCATTCAATCCTTATGCCTGGGGTTGTGCCACAATGTATGTGAATCACTCAACCTCATGGCTTTATAGAGCTGAGACAACCTTGCTGTGTACACTGTCCTTTTTTATCTATGATTAAATGCTTCTACTGGCATTTGTTTTGCAAGAGAATCTGGGGGTTCATACCTAATTTTATTCCTGAATTAGTTGTAACTCTGGACAAATCTATTTGTTACTTTAAGCAGTCTTTATAAAATCATAGTTTTGAGCTATGTATCCTAAGGGGTCTACTTTTGCTACTTGGTTAATTAGAACTCCCTTCAATTTGATGGTATGCTTTTCAAGGTCCAGCAATTTATTTATTACTCTCATTGCCATTGGTCTCATCAGTCATCATTTTACATGTAATTTATTGCATCACTTTGTTATCATGAAGATAATAATTGGATAACAGCATAGTTTATCTTATCAGCCTATTTTAGTTTCCTGTTACATCTGTCATCTTCTAAGTCAGCTTGGTGGAATGTGTCAGTGTGTATGTAAAATACAAATAGTTTTAAGTGTAAAAATACTGGGGGGTAGTCACTTTCTAGCCTGCCCATTGTGACCTGGAATGAAATTAACAAATCAACCGTATTATTTGAGATGCTGATATAATCTAGCCCACCCCTTAGATATGAAAACCAACTTGGTGACCTTGGGCCATTCACTCTCCCTACTCACCTCATAAGGTTATTGTTGTGGGGAAAATAGGAGGAGGAAGGTGTGTTGGATATGTACGTTGCCTTGTGTTATTTGTAAAAATAATAAAAGTGGGATACAAAAACAAGCAGACAATAAACAAATAAAATAATCTGTAGTGCTCATTCCACTCCCCCCCCCATATGTATATTTTCCTAGACAGTCATTCAACATTGCCCTATTTAGGATATTCAGATTTAAACAGTAAGTTAAATGAGCTAGACAGTAGCCAATATATTGACTTTAAATAGATGCTGCAGCAATGAGGTATCATCACAGGGGTCAGGATAGCATCAACAGTAATGTATATATGGCATTAAAATCCCGTCTAATTAGTACATATGCAGTAAAGAAAATTAACATTACATCTCCAAGGCAGTTTTTCAATTTGTCATTATTACTTTTATATGAACATTTGGACAATTGAGGTTGATGATAAATGTAAATTACTAAGATTTTGTGATGCCCAGTATGATACCGATAATCATTCCCAGGGGTTGGATGGCAACGAATAAAGAGATGGATACTGTGATAGCTAAACCATCTCTGGCTCTCCCTCCCTTTTGACTCATTAGTTCACTCAAGATGCAAAAAGTTAAGTTTCAAAATCTATGAAATCAGAATCAGTTCTCTTATTAAGCTAACTTGTGTTTCAGGAAACAAGGGAGAAATCACGCATTCAGGCAGAATGTCATTCCAACGGCTGTGAGACGGCCTGGGATCTTTTCTTGATCATCCTGGTCAGGGTTATTATTTGTGTTCCTGGAAGTGACATAATTGGGGCACCACAGGTTAGCTTTAAATTGCTACACGAGGCACTTCGGAGTAGAGAAAAATTCCATGTGGAGGTTAAATTACTCTTCACCGTAGCTTATTAGTCAGGAATTAGAGAAACACAAAGTCAGCATTTAACTTCATTCTAAATTAAATCTTTACATTGTTAATCTTTTAATCCAAATATTAACCTTTGTGTTTCAGCACTTCTGGTGCTTTTCCAAGAGGAACAGCTTGCCTTCAGAAGTTGTAGGTGCTTCATCATTGGTGGTTTTTAAGAAGAGACTGGCAGAGACTTGTCTCAAATTGTATAGGGCCATGATGGTGAACCTATGGTATGTGTGCCACAGGTGGCACGTGGAGCCATATCTGTGGGCACGCGAGCTTTGCGCTAGCTCAGCTCCAGTGCACATGCGCACACCAGCCAGCTGATTTTCTAGCCTTCTGGGCCCACCGGAAGTCAGGAAATGGGCTGTTTTCAGCCTCCGGAGGGCCTCTGGCAGGGTGGGGAAAGCTTTTTTCGCCCTTCCCAGGCTCCAAGAAAGCCTGGGGAGCCTAGGGAGGGTGAAAAATGGGCTTACCGGGCCCACCATGCCATTGTGTGCCAAAAGTGGGGGGAGTGTGGGGGGGTCGTGCATGCACGGGGGGCGGAGGGCATTGAATTATGGGTGTGGGCACATACGCATGTGACCCCTGCACTCCCCTCACTTTTGGCACGCGACAGCAAAAAGTTTAGCCATCACTAGTATAGGGTGTCCTGCTTGAGCAGGGGGTTGGAGTGGAAGACCTCCATGATCCCTTCCAGCTCTATTCTGATTGAAGTTGAAGCTTTGTGTTTCAGCACTTAGTTTTAGGACTTCTCTCATTCCACCATCTCCATTATATTCCCCTACTAAATATTAATCCTGTAAACTTCAAATGTTCAGTTTTACATGGTCAAAACTGTTTCACTGGTGCTAAAATAATAGTTTTATATCTGTTTATCGTTCCCTGTAAACTTATGAATTCTTTTTCCCTGTGTGTAAATATTTTGCCTTGGGAAATGCTTTTCATTGTCTTGGATATAACATACCTCTGGAGTGATGGCAAAATATAAGTAGCAGGATGTTTCCCCTCTGATGAATATCAGTGCTTCAGGCTGAGGAGATTCACGAGAGGTAAACATTTAAGGCAAGGTTGTTTTATTACCTTTCTACAAAGGATGAATGCAATTGAATGTTTGCCACTATTTTTTTTCCACTGGAGGAGCTAACAGCCCTACTCCAGCTTTCTTACTTTTTCATTATTAAAGGAAATAATAAATCTTAGGCATCACTCCAGTGGTGAAAGTCAAAACTCCTGCCAATTTTTTTCACTACCTTTGACAAGAACCATATACTTTCATCACAAAAGATGGCTGAGATATCTTCTCAATTCATAACCTTCATGGCTAACAATAGTAAAATAATAAAATTTGCTTGACACATACGCAGTGCAACAACTACCAAATGCTCTGTGCAAGAGTTTCATTTCAACTAGTCTTCTAAAAACTATCAGGGCAGGATCCGTTTGCCTTTCTGGAGATAAGGACAGAGAAATAGAGCATTGATTAAAAGAAACTATTGTTTTGTTGCTCCTTTCTTCACTGTATTTCAGCAGGGCTGGGGATGATGAATAAAGAACACATTGGATGGATTGATTCTTCTTGAGGTAGGCAATCCTGCTGATATCTGGATGTCAAGCCTTGCATGGCACAGAGATTGAAATTGTTCAGCATCAACAGCTGAACACCAAATCCAGCTCTGAATCAAGTCTGGAAGGCATCTACTTTTTAACAAAGTAAGCAATGTAAGAACAGGATCTCTAAACAGGTCTGACCATTTAGACTCAAATTCATAGCCTACCGCAACAGAAATGTAGCTCCATAATGACTATTGTGGGGCTTGAAGGCTCAGCCGTTAAAAACACTGAACTTGTCAGGTTACAGACCTGGGCTCTGTACACCTTCGGTACCCATGGTGTAGAATAGATGCGCAGCTCTATCAAGTTCAACCAATTTTTTGCCTTTTAGTAATGTTTCACATAATCCAATGATATCTCAATGCACATTGTTGAGTTCAATCAGCAGTTCTTTTAGTCAAGCGTCTATTTTCAATCTTCAAATATTGAACATTTCTATGTCCGAGGTCCAAAGGCAGCTGGATTTAGCCCAGTGATTCCTAGTACCCTCTGCCTTTCAGCAGGTCTTCCAGCTGCTGCGGCTAGTTGCCCTAGGACCTCAGGGGAATGAGGGCCATTTTTGGGTTGTATTGACATGTTGAAAGAATAGACTATAATCTGTCACACTAGTCCATTGCAGGTTGGCAGATAAGATCGGGGCTATTCATCATTGCCTATTTGATTTGGGTGACTCTTCTGGACATGTACATGTCCAACAACCTAATCCACGAATTCATTTAACCACATAAGCCCCTTCACCTCATCAAGACCCTGATCATAGAAGGAGCTTCAGGAGCGTATTTGATAGAGAATATTCATGATACAGGTGATCATCATGTTAGGACTGTCATGGTTCCAAGTAACACCCCCCCAACGAAAGAAGATTCCAAGGTTAGAAATTCCAGGCCAAGTACCCTGTCGGCATTCCGCTTCGGTGGCCTCTGCTGCCTTCATCACAGATTCAGAAGAGGAGTAGATGGTTTTGACGTGGACCATCGAACCAGTCTCAGTGGTTCTCTCTGTGGTTGCCATTCTCTCCTCCATCTTCCCTGAGTCTTTATGCCGCCTGGTGTCGGGTTGGCGCTCAGGGCTCTCCCGGAGGTCAGGGAGCTGTTTGAGGTTTTAATCGAGATTTGGGTTAATGTCAGGGTTCCAAGTAATATCCCCAATGAAAGAAGACTCCGAGACTAGAAATTCCTCAAAGTTCCACTTTATTAGAGATGTCATATTGGCACATCTGGAAAAACCTGAATCTGAAAGCTTCCGGGCATTCCCCACCCAAAAGAAAGTCAAAATCCTTTCCCCTGCACCCACATGTCCATCACATGGTCCAATCAAGCCACCATCCCAACTGGAGATGCCTCCCAGTCACACCACTCCAGGTGCAGGCTCAACGTCCTTGACGTCCAGGGAAAAGAATGTTGTTATGGCTAGATATCTCTACAACTCCATGCAATCCCCCCTCCCAATTTCCCACAGCACCAAGTGTGGCAGCCCTGAAGATCCAAAGAAAATTTCTCCAGGGCTGACAATGACATCAATTGGGTCTGAGTGCCATTGATGTTGTTAAGTGAAGAGGTATAATGGGCAGTGTCACATGACTGTATTTCTTAGCCACAGCAATCCAGCCAGTTCTGGTTGTCCCTGATTGAGTAAAGCAAGAAGTGGAGGGAGTCCAAAAAAAGGATTGCAGGTACTTTGGAAGTTGAAATATTCACTGAAATATATTAAAAACAAGTAGGTTAGAACTGAATCACATTAATTCAATCCTATATTTGAAAACTCTATTTGAAGAGATATGTTATTTTTTTTTAAAAAAACCTAACACATTAAATTATTTATCAAATAGCATTTTTGTTCAATCAAAACCAGCCATGTTGAAATGGACAATATTTGAAGTGATGAATAACTTTTTGGGTGGAATCTAGCAGTTAGAATATTAGTAAGATTTTTCATCACATTTGCTTTTGGAACAATTCAGCCAAGCATATCAAGACAAGCCATCTAAATCCTATTTTTAATGCATGAGAGAATGCATTTTGTCTAAAATCTCTTATTTCATGGCTGAATGATATAGCTTAATTATGGGACATCTGTAGCTCTTCTGGTATGGAATTCTGCAAAATTTGGAAATCTCGGATTTTCTTGAAAAATTTACAGATATTTTTTTTCGTGACACCTATATGAATTTCCTATGAAACAATGTCCTCTCAGTATGATAATTTCACTTTTTATATGTGAAATTATATTTTACGTAATTTCACATTTGTCCAAGAAACATGGCATTTCATCTTTGACAATATCATATTTGGTTAAACGTTTTTGAATAGGTATACCTGGGAAGTCCTAGGAATAAACTTGGAATTGGTTCAAAAGGTATCTTCACGCTGTGTTGCGTTTTGATGATGATTTCACTGTGGTAGCAAAAATACAGATATGTAACAAAATGTAAGCTAACCATGAATTGTTCTCACTATCTGGAAATTTCTTAGTTCCAGATAGGATCTCACTTTAAAGAGCTTCCACACATTACTTCTTGTCTAGGTCTTAGGTGCTTGTGAGAATATATCAACCCCCTCATATGTATGACTGCCCCTCAAATACTGGAAGACAGCTATCGTGCCACCCCTAATCTTTCTCTTTGATAGGCTAGACATAGCTAGTTCCCTTAACCGATCATCATACAATTTAGCCTCCAGATCTCGTATCATCTTATTTGCTCTTCTCTACTTTGCACTCTTTCTAAACTCTAAGCATCTTTTTGGTATTGTGGCAACCAGAACTGGATGCAGTATTCCATGTGTGGCCTCACTAGTGTGGTATAGAGAAGTACTATGACTTGTGATTTTGATGCAATCCTTCTCTTGAGGTGGCCTAGAACTGAATTGGCTTTTTTGGCAGCTGCAGCACACTGCTGACTCATAGTTAAATGTTGGTCCACTAGGACAATAGTTGCTACTGAGCCAGTAACTGCCTATAGCGTGCATTTGTTTTCTTCCTGCAAATGTGATCAGGTCCCCTTCATCCCTTCATTTAGCTCATTGATGAACAACAACAACAATTTATTATTACAATCTTAGACCAGAACAAATAAAATCACACCTCCTTATTTATATAGTACCTGTGTTTTCCTTGTTCTTTTTTCCAATTGGCTGTTTCTCACTTGGAAGGTCTTCTTCCTCCTGGGCAAGAGGAAGGCAAAAAAATAACAAAATAACTAGTACTTGTAAAGCTAAACTGAAGAAGAAATAAATCACTTTCATTTTTAAAGTGAAAATAATTAAAATGTTTTTAAGTTAAAATTGTACTCACTTCCTTGACTTTAAAGGAGTTTTTCCTTCAAGTACTTATTTTGGTTTGCAAGGCTTGCAACTTCATTTGCTAAGAACTCATTTTCTTCCTCCAGCTAAAATGCAGAAATTACAAGAAACATTCAACAATCATAGAATACAAATAATCAAACAAAAGGAGAAAGTTAAAACAGGATTGTAAGGGTACTTACATCTCTTATCATGGCATTTTTCTCGGCCATCTTCTCCTGTTTTTTTCCTCTTATTTCTTTTGTCTCCTCTTGTTCTGTATTTTATGGAAAAAAACTTCTGCTATTACACAATATTCATGAAAGACATTACATATTAAACCACCAATGACACACCAAATTAAGACTGGTCATTACAAATGGCCCCGTCCATTTAAAATGCAATTTCGAAGTGTGTTATTAGTGCAGAGAAACAGATCTTTTTGCACCTGTTTCGCATTAGCTCAAAGAGAATTCAGAGCATCTCCCAAAAACAGTAGTTCTGAAGGGTTTTTTCCCTCTGAGGTGCAGAGGAAGGACTGCCCTTCCTCACTCCTACTACAGGTACCCACATAATCAATATGTTTCATTGCTCACCTTTGTCTCTTTGATGTTTCTTGTAGCTCTGGAGAGAGTACTGGAGAGTACTGACAAAGGAAGACATTATGAACATTGAGGGCAAACCAACTGGATGAAGGTAATCTAGTTATCCTAGTTTTCAAAATGATTTATATACTGTAGGCCTTCTCAAACCAAAATATTGATATTTGTAGTTGAGACAAAGTATGATAAATTTAGATTTTTAGCATTTTAGATTAGATTTTAGCAGCACTCCTTAAACCGGCTGATCACAAATGAAGCTGCTGACAATTATTATTTTGCTTTATTTGTAAAGGTCTGTCAGGAATAAACATTTGAACCTCTAGCTCTAAACAGATTTTTAAAAACAATATTAATCTTGCATATAATCCATATAATCCTTCTAACAAATTATTTTAGCTCAAAACTGGACTCTGGAAGGAACTATATTAAAATGTGATTTGAATTCTTAATACATATTAGAAATATTTCTGCTTCAAAATACTCATAGTTTTTTGGGCAGAGGAGGCCGTATCTTTGTGCACAAATGATGATGTAAACAAATGGATTGTTTGTCATGGGTGCAGGTATATGGTGGAGGGGACAGCACACCCTCCACAATATTGTTTTTACCTCCACAGCCAAAAACAGTAGGAAGGGGGGTCTTTCCCCTCTCTCACTAATTTGAGCCATCCACCTGGTGAATTGAAAAAAGGGTGAACCTTCTCCAGTGCTATCTGTCGCGTTACCTCTTCGAATCCTAAATCCTAGAGTCAGACATGTAAGTTGACAAGTAAATAAATAAAACCAAAGATCTCTTACCTCAAAGAGAGCTTTCCCTGCATAATAGAGGAAAGTCTCCATGATGGAGCTAAACTAAACCCTAACAAATTCACATGCATGGCAGGTGTTAGCATGGCCAGTGATTTTTGTTACTTTCCAATTGAACTGAACAACATGAATGAACAACACCAGTTCAATTGGGAAGGAACAAAAATCATTGGCCATGCTAGCACCCACCATGAATTTATACACTGCAAAAAGATTTGAACCTCTCAACTTGACCAGGTTAAAGCAATAGATGCAATCTATATAGACTTCTGCAAAGCCTTTGATTAAGTGGTACATGACAAACTTCTGTTAAAACTAAATTCTTACAGCATTTCTGGATATTTGCACAAGTGGATAGCTACATTCTTATCAAACAGGCAACAAGTAGTTAAAATTAGAAACACTATATCAAACCCTGCACCAGTTAACAGTGGTGTTCCCCAAGGCAGCGTTCTAGGACCAACACTCTTTCTGTTCTGTATAAATGACCTTTGAGATCTTATTATAAACAGCTGCATCGTCTTTGCCGACGATGTAAAACTATTTAACACCACAGATAATTCTACTACCCTATAAAATGACCTAGATTATGTATCTGAATGGTCAAAAAATTGGCAACTCCAAATCTCTGCTAACAAATGCTCAGTCCTGCACATTGGCAATAAAAATCAGAACATCAACTACAAGCTGGCTGGAAACGATCTAAAAGATGACCCACACTCTGTGAAGAACCTAGGAGGACTCATTTCAAAAGTTCTAAGCCCTAGAACTCACTGTAACATTGCTAAAAAGGCACTAAGAGTTGTCAACCTTATTTTACGAATTTTTCTCTCTAGTAATGCTATACTTCTAATTAGGGCATACAAAACCTTTGCCAGACCTATCTTTGAATACCGCTCACCTGACTGGAACCCACATTGTATTTCAGACATTAATACATTAGAGAGGTTACAAAGGTATTTTACAAGATGAATACTCAACTCCTCTGCTTGCAATAAAATTCCTTATACCACCAGGCTTGAAATTTTAGGCCTGGGTAACCTTGAACTACGCCATCTACGTTTCGACCTAAGCTTAGTACACAAGATTATCTACCATAACATCCTACCTGTTAATGACTACTTTAACTTCAACTGCAATAACACAAGGGCTATCACTAGATACAAATTAAATGTAATGCGCTCTAATCTTGATTGCAGAAAATACGACTTCAGCAATAGAGTAGTAAATGTCTGGAACACTCTACCTGATCCTGTTGTTAGTTTCTCTAACCCACATACTTTTGCCTTAAACTGTCTATCGTGGACCTTACATATTTTTAGGAGGTTCCGAAGGGGGCATGTATAAGTGCACTAGTGTGCCTACCGTCCCTGTCCTACTATCCCCATTTATATGTACTCATTTTATGTGTTTATGGTTATGTTTTGCTTATTTATATCCATTTATTTGTGCCAATTTTCATGTATCCATGACTATATGCTGATACTTGTTTCCTTGTACTTGTTGATAAATAAATAAATAAATAAATAAATAAATAAATAAATAAATAAATAAATTTGTTAAGGCCTAGTATTCTACCAAAGGAGCAATTAACAAACATAATGACCTACATCCAGCATATGAATATATAAGAAACCAGACCATTTGAACTACCAATCAACAAAAGAACCAATCAGCTGCTCAGAATTTAAATATAGTTCCAAATGAACAACCAACCAAACTACCAACTGACCCAACTGCCACACAAGGCATTTATAAGCTAAGGAGAATAGGACAAGACAATGCTGCTAATGATGTTACCTAGTCTGGTAACGAAACATTCAGAAACTAAATTAAAATGAGCTTGTAGAGCAAACCACTAACAAAATCCTTTCATTCCTATTTTACTTCATTATCAAACGTTAATATAGTTCCTTCCAGATCTCATTACTTATGTCATATTATCTGTTATGTTACCTCTTTGAATCCTAAATCCTAGAGTCAGACATGTAAATTGACAAGTAAATAAATAAACCCAAAGATCTTTTACATCAAAGAGGGCTTTCCCTGCGTAATAGAGGGAAGTCTCCATGATGGCACTAAACTGTACCCTAACTAAACTAAACTAAACCTTAACAAATTCACATGGATGGCAGGTACTAGCATGGCCAGTGATTTTTGTTCCTTCCTAATTGAACATGAATGAACACCACCAGATCAATTGGGAAGGAACAAAAATCATTGGCCATACTAGTACCCGCCATGAATTTGTTGAGGCCTGGTATTCTACCAAAAGAGCAATTAACAAACATATTGACCTACATAAAGACATATGAATATATAAGAAACCAGACCATTTGAACAACCAATCAACAAAAGAACCAATCAGCTGCTCAGAATTTAAATATAGTTCCAAACGAACAACCAACCAAACGACCAACTGACCCAACTGCCACACCTGGCATTTATAAGCTAAGGAGAATAGGACAAGTCAATCCTGCTGCTGATGTTAGCTAGTCTGATAACAAAACATTCAGAAACTAAATTGAAATGGGCTTGGAGAGCAAACCACTAACAAAATCCTTTGATTGCTATTTTACTTCATTATCAAATGTTAATATAGTTCCTTCCAGATCTCATTACTTATGTCATATTATCTGTTGTGTTACCTCTTTGAATCCTAAATCCCAGAGTCAGACCTGCAAGTTGACAAGTAAATAAATTAAACTAAAGATCCTTTACCTCAAAGAGGACTTTCCCTGCATAATAAAGGAAAGTCTCCATGATGGAGTTAAACTAAACCCTAACTGAGCTAAACTACACTAATCCTAACTAAATAAACAAATATATTAAATATGAAAAATAAATAATATGATAAATACATAAATAGTGTGATAAATAAATAAATAGGTGTGATATTAAGTAAACAAATGAATAAACAAACAAATAATGTAAAGTAAAGTAAACCTAAGCTATGTAAAAACAAAAGCAAATTAACCAGCCAATTCTGAGTAACTAAGTAAAGCACCCACACAGAGATAAAAGTTCTGGTGAATAGCTTTCATTCAGTCCACCAAAAAGTTGTATTTACTTCATCTTTGTGAGCTCATCTACCTGTCAGCAGTATTATGAGGCTTGACCTCAGAAAGGAAAAGCAAAGTCAACTGATGGCTGAATGAATGCTACTCAGGAATTTATTTATTTTTCAATATTTGCAGAAATGTAAATACAAAATCCTGCTGATGTGTTTGGTGGAATCAGAGGATGAGCTAACAAGAAAAAAGCCATAGAAAAGTAGTGCCACTGAAGAAAGCAGGGAGATCTCTGGAGAAATATGTACAATTTAGGATGGGAAAATGGTGCAGAGTTGATTGAGCAGAATTGGAGAGATGTCTGTGTAAATTACAGTATGGCTCTTGCTCCACCACATTGTACTTGCCCATTTCTCTTGAATGAGCTTTAGGGAGGCTATGGATTTACATTTGGTGGGTCTCAAGACACATGTGTTCTCAATTGTGATGCTCTCCATATGAATATTCTTCCCTAGATTAAGTCAGTCCCATCTCTTTCGATTTTTGAAAAAGCCTTAAGAATAGGTTATGTGGCCAGGACTGAGTGTGATGGCATGTGCACCTGAAGGAGCAGTGAGAGAGAGTTTGGGCAGCACAGAGTTTTCCCAGAAAGAGACCTAGATCAAGAGACTTCACAGCCCTGAGCTGGATGGGGAAGCAGGGAAGAGGTTCAGAGTAAGGTAGCTTCACGCTTAGACTTTCCCAGGGTCTATCTCATAATTAGAAGGTAAATCTCAGCTTTGGCAGGATGCTATCCATTAGTTGTAGCAAATAAAAGATTGAATCCAATTGGATTTCTTTGAGGGTTTGGGCCTGATACCGGGGTTTTCTTGGAACCAAAGACCTATCTAGATGGCTTCATTATTGGAAACATTTTTATTTCCTTCAACTATAAGATTTCCAATTTTATCTGTATTTGCTATTTTTATATTCTTATTTTTTTTAATCTTTTGCACGCTACCTAGCATCACTTTGGGTGATATAGACAGCTATATAAATTTGTTAAATAAGCAAATAGGTAAATAAATAAAGAGTTCATATGGGACTATATAAAACTTATAATAGCTTATATAGGACTTCACTTGAAATCCATATAAGTTAGGAATTCTTCCTTTCCTTTTCCCTTTCCACGTCATTCTTTTTTATCTCATTATAGTATATTGTGAGCCCTGCTTTTTGAATTGAGTTTGTTTTTTGCTTATTTTTGCTATTGATCTTGAATACCTCAGGAACAGTTACTCTGAATATTAAGGCTTTTACTTACAACTGGTTACACATGCACGTGATGCCAATAGATGATCATATACGTTGCTCAAAGATGATCTGTCGAGTCCTTGGTGCTCTCTGAACATGGTTCCTTACCTGACTAGCTAACATCTTCCTTGCTAGAAGGGAGCAGAATTGGCTCCCTGTTTATATACAGCAGCTTACCCTGCCAGTGTTGGTGGAGCTGTAGTTTTGTCTTCGATAATTCCTTGATTAGGGCATTGTTTTCCACTTGGATGTTGGTCAACAGAGGTCGCATGGCTAATAAACGCTACTAATTGGAAACTCTGTTCTCCCATAAAAAGCATTTCCTTTAGGGGAAAAAAAAACACTACGAAATAATTCTTCTCTTTTACAAATCCTGTCAGGGAATCAATGGAACAGTCTCAAAAAGGGACAATATAAGTCCTCTTTTGATGTCACAGATCAGTAAAGAATTGTGGTGTGGGTCATGATGCGTAACCACATGACATCCCTCAAGTTCAGCAGCCCCACTGACCTCTGCCAATGGCCCAATGAAGATCAGTTTGGATGCTTTCTCCCAAAATATATCATAGAAGTCTGTCATGCAAGTGTGCATGTGCAAAATTTCCCAGGCCTAACAAATATAATCCTCAGGCACCAGCTAGCCGTGGTTATTACAGGCAACAGATGGCAATGTCCATCAAGGGAGACGCTGCTGGCATTTCTGGGCTCTCAACTTCATCCCAAATGTCTGTCATGTTTTACCTGGGACCTCAGTGATTTACCTGTCCTTCACCTACACTCGGATATTGTGCTTCAGTCATGGCTTGGTGCTGCCTCGTGATACTGGCAATCATCGGGGTAGGCAGTTGCAGCCTATGTAGAACAGTGGGAGTGTGGGGATACTATTAGAGTTTGCAGCAATCCAACCAGCACACAAGTAAACAATTCAGCATGATTCATTTATATAAGAAACTTCTTTATATACAATACCATACAGCAGAAGCCAGAACCAGAATCAGAATCCAGAAGCTATATTCACAGAAGCAATATAATACAGGGGCAATAATGCAAGGACAAACCAACTCTTATATAACAGTCAAGCTAAGCCACACCCAGGCTTTAAACTGAGTCACCAAACAGTCCCCATTGGCTGACCTGTTGCCAACAGTCAAGTTAAGCCATTCCCAGGCTCCAAACTGTCTTGAGTTACCAAACAGTCCCCATTGGCTGACCTGTTACCATGTCTATTCCAGTTCATGATACATCTTATACACTGACAGATATGAAGTTTGGCACTTTGAAATATGATGCCATTGTCATCAGTGGCGGGTGAAGTTAACACAATAGACTGTTCTCCCCTGCTTAAAGTGGACATTTATAAATATATAGCATACATTTTATATGAAACATGTATTTCCTGAAAACAGTTTGGTGTCCATATTACTAGCTGTATTCTATTATAAGCTGAGTCACGATGATGCCATTATTTAATTCATACCACACACTGATGAGTTTATGCAGCAATCTAAACTTGTGTTTTTTAGCTGATTTGTTGTATCTAGTAACATGTTCATTGTGGTGAGACCTCACAATAAAAATGCTGCCCAACCTATACCAAATTAGGGAAGTCTGGATAAACAATGATAGCCTGAATAGATTTTTTAAAACTAACTGAATGCAAAAACAAACAAAAATTAAAGGGAGAAAAAAGGAAAAGAGGAGAAACAAAAACCTACAAGATGCACATTTACAGACATACATATTTCAATAAATGGATGACATAACTCATAGCAGACATCCATAGCTGATCTATAATAATCAATTCTATGAATGGTTTGGAGCCATATGTTTGTCTTTCTGGTGCTGAATAGTAAGTCTTTTGACTTGAAGTCCATTTTTTTGTGTGCAAAAGGCTGTAATCCAACATCTCTTGATTTTTTAAAAATATATATATTATTGATTAAGATATGCAAGCAAAGGAAAAACAAAAAAGAATTGCATATACATGCTTAAAGAACTTTTTAAAAAATATTAACAAGTAAAAGAAACAGAAATTTTAAAAAATCTTAAAAAATGCAGTCAATAAGCAATTCTCTCCCCCCCCCCCCCCACTTCTTCAGCTACTGATTTAGCCCAGTGATTCTTAGCAACTTCAGCCTTTGGGTAGATCTTCCCGCTGCTGTGGCTAGTTGCACTAGGGCCTCTGGGAAATGTTTTTGATGTTGTATTTGATGATGTTTTTGATGTTGTATTGACATGTTGAAAGAGTAGACTATAATCTGTCGCACTAGATCAATGTGGGTTGGGAGATGGAATAAGTGTTAGTCTGGGCTAACACATGGCCTATTTGATTTAGGTGACCCTTCTGGAGATATACATGTCCAAAAACATAGTCCATGATTTCATTTACCCACACGAACCCTTTCACATCATCAAGGCTCCAATCATAGACTGCATTTGTTAGCCACAGCAATCCAGCCTGTTCTGGTTGTCCCTGATTGGGTGTAATAGGCCACTTTGTGGCTCCTGATCCCAAGGTGTTGTAAAATAGTAAACACTGTGTTGCAAAATTGATTTTATTTTAACTACTGAATTTTGTATGATATTTTTTCAACTGAATAAAAATACACAATATCTTAAAATGTATTATTTACCTTTTCAACACACTCATGTCTTATCTGAGGATCCAGCAGAATTTGAAAAGAGTTAAATATTTTAGAACAGTATTATCTGGATATTTCATGGTTTTTATGCTATGTCACCTTAAGAAAAATGCATTTTATTAACCTTGCATTTACCTACAACTGCTTATTTTGCCATGCAAAATATTATTGTATCGAATAATACAAAGGAGCTGGATTTTTATAAGAACTATTTTTGATCTATTCAAAGAAAGCATGCTGCTAAAATGTTATAAAATTCTAGTTAGGGAGGATGAAGAGATGACATTCCCAATTGTGACTTTCCAAAGTAGAGAGTCATCAAATGAAACATGTTTATTTCTCTCCCAGAAACGGAAGGACAAATCTTACTATCGTCTTCGGGTTTTCTTTCTCTACTGAGGCATATGGAATCGAATATTTTACACATATTTCTATTTTATTTTTCTCGATAGTCTCTTGAAGTATTTTCTGTTTTTGGGTCTCCTTTGCTATTTCCTGTAAAACAAAATTGGTGAAGCACAATCAGAATTTAACTTTTAATCCATTATATAATTTTACTTAGTGAGATTGTTCTAATTTCTTACTACTATGTAAAATACTTACAATTTTCAATTGATCCATTTCTTGATGGAAACACTGAATTTCCGCTTTTAGTTTTTCACACTCCTCCAAATCACTGCCAGCTCCTTGTTCATGTGCAGCCTGGAGGAAAGAGACAAAGAATTAGCTATAAAGGTGTACTGCTGATGTTACTAAGTTGTGTAATGAAACATCTGCAAAAAACCCACCAAGCTCAGAGTGCACCAAGGATCCCACAGTGTAGCTTCTCTGTCTGATTAAAACTGAATGCATTTCCTTCACCTAGAATCGTACGGCTGGAAAGGACTTTGGAGGTCTTTTAGTTAAACCTCCTGCCTAAAGCAGAAATTGTTATACCATCCTGAATAAATGGATGTCTAATCTTTTCTTGAAAGCCTCCAGTAATGGAGAACCCACCACTCCGGCAGGCAAGCTATTCCATTGATTAATTGTTCTCACTATCTGGAAATTTCTTAGTTCCAGATAGGGATTCACTTTAAAGAGCTTCCACACATTGCTTCTTCTCTAGCTCTTAGGTGCTTTTGAGAATATGTCAACCCCCTCATATGTATGACTGCCCCTCAAATACTGCAAGACAGCTATCATGCCACCCCTAATCTTTCTCTTTGATAGGCTCCTTTAACCGATCATGGTACAATTTAGCCTCCAGAGCTCTTATCATCTTAGCTGCTCTTTTCTGCACTCTTTCTAGACTCTCAGCATCTTTTTTGTATTGTGGCAACCAGAACTGGATGCAGCATTCCAGGTGTAGCCTCACTAATGTGGTATAGAGTGGTACTATCACTTGTGATTTTGATGCAATCCTTCTCTTGAGGTGGCCTAGAGCTGCATTGGCTTTTTTGGCAGCTGCAGCACATTGCTGGCTCATAGTTAAGTGTTAGTCCATTGGACACCTAGATCCCTCCTACTAGTTGCTACTATTGAGCCAGTAACTGCCTATAGTGTGCATTTGTTTTTTTCCTGCAAAAGTGATCAGGTCCCCTTCTATCCCTTCATTTAGCTCATTGATGAAGATATTGAGGAGCCCAAGACAGAACCTTGAGGTACTTCACTGCATGCTTCCCTCCAGGGAGATGTAGTTTCACTGAGGCCTACATGCTGAGTGTGGTTCGTCAGCCAAGTGCAAAGCCATCTGGTGGTGGTTCTGTCTATCCCATGCTATTCTATCTTAGGAAGACATAGGCTGTGGTCTACTTTGTCAAATGCCTTATTGAATTCTACATATGCTACATCCACAGCATTTCCACTTACTTATCCCACTAATCAAGTTACTAATACAATCCCATGTCCTTATTTATATATCATACATGTATTTTCCTTGGTCTTTTTCCAGTCGGCTGTTTTTCATTTGGAAGGTCTTCTTCCTCTTAGGCAGACCCTGGCAAAAAATAACAAAATAACTAGTACTTGTAAAGCTAAACATAATAAGAAATAAATCACCTTCTTTTTAAAAGGAAAGTAATTAAAATGTTGTTAAATTGAAATTATACTCACATCCTTGACTTTGAAGGAGTTTCTCTTTCAAGTATTTGTTTTGTTTCACAAGGCTTTCAATTTCGCTTGCCAAGAACTTGTTCTCCTCCTCCAGCTAAGATGGAGAAATGATAAGAAACATTCAGTAACTATAGAATACAAATAAGCAAACAAAAAGAAAAAGCTAAAACAGGATTGTAAGGGAAGTGAATTACTTACATCTCTTATTGTGGCATTTTTCTCGGCCATCTTCTCCTGGTGTTTTCTCTTATTTCTTTTGTCTCCTCTTGTTCTGTATTTTATGGAAAAACACTTGTGCTATTACACAATATTCATGAAAGACATTGCATATTAAACCACCAATGACACACCAAATTAAAACTGGTCATTACAAATGGCACAGTCCATTTAAAATGCAATTCAGGGAAACAGATCTTTTTGCATCTTTCCCCCCAATAACTTAAAGGGAGTTCAGAGCCTCTCCCTAAAACAGTACTTCTGAAGGAAGGGTTTTTTTCCCCCCTCTGTGGTTTAGAGGAAGGACTGCCCTTCTATCCCCACTCCTGCTACAGGTACCCACACGAACAACATGGTTGGTTATTCACCTTTGTCTCTCTGGTGTTTCCTGTATTTCTGGAGATAAGACTGCCAAAAGAAGACAAAGGGGTGAATTAAGCTCATTCTTTATCAAACTGCTATTAAAGAAAGAACTACAAGACCCAGAAAGCTGTCCTGTCTTCCCTCTATCCTTTTCCAAGCTACGCTTCCCCAACTTTTAATGCTTCTTCATTCAACTTTCCAGACCTTGATAATGATGGAGAGAGCTTTATTTCTGGCTGCAGTCATATCCAGTTGCAATGCACTTTGGCTGCTTTCTGACCATTCGTTCTAAAGCACTTTGCAGTAGGCAAATTGCTTGGGCTATAAAGCAGTAGTGGGTTGCAAATCCCGTTGCTACCAGTTTGCTCATGGGCACTTGCACGCTCGTTCGCGTGATGCTTCTACCACCACTGCTACCTGTTTGCCCGATCCGGGCTGAACCAGTAGCAACCCATCACTGCTATAAAGCCACATTTTGAAAAGTAACTACATTGATTTATTATCAATCTTACATTTTAGCATCTTCATATCCTAGTTTTCAAAGTAATTTATATATGCCTTGTCTAAGCAAAATGTTGATATTTGGAATTGGGATAAAATATGGTGAATTTGGATTTTTAACAGCAAACAGGCTGACTACAAATATAGCTGCTGAAAATAATTATTTTGCTGTCCTTCCCTCTGTTTGTAAAAGTCTGTAAGAATAAAAATGCAATTCTCTAGTTTCAAATAGATTTTTGAAAATAGTATTATTCTTGCAAACAATTCATATAATTCTTCTAAGAAACTATTATATTTCTCAAAACTGGGATCTGGAAGGAACTATATTAAAATTTGATTTGAGTTCTTATAGATATATAACTTATACATACATACATTTCTGGAAATGTTAGCAGCACATCATAGATTGTTTTCTGTAAAGTTAGATTAGGATGATATGATATGAGCTAAAACCGAATTTGCTTGGGAATTTATTTGTTCATTTGGGGGAGGGGATGTCTTTGTGAAAGTTGGTGTGATTTTCATAGGCTACACAATTTGCCAGATTGTATCCTAACTGTTCTCTTTCTTGATTATTCTTCCAGTGTTAATCTTGGTGTTTATGCTCATCTGAGTGTTGATTGCTGGCGGGGAGGTATTTTGGTCTTTTCCAGTGGTGGGATTCAAATAATTGAACAACCGGTTCTCTGCCCTAATGACTGGCTGGCTGGGTATGGCCATGGTGGGTGTGGCCGAGGGATGTGACAGCTGCACTCGGCCTCCTGCACCCTCCTGGGAGCAAAAACAGGCAGCAGGGGGGCACACTGCCCCCCTGCACCAGTTTTGGGCCTAGTAGACCTCCCTGCAGCCTCCTGGGAGCAAAAATGGGCCGTGGGGGGCTGCGCTGCATCCCCCTGCACCCTCCTGGGAGCAAAAATGGGCCATGGGGGGCTGTGCTGCATCCCCCTGCACCCTCCTGGGAGCAAAAACAGGCAGCAGGGGGGCACACTGCCCCCCTGCACCCTATTTTGGGCCTAGTAGGTCTCCTTGCACTTACCTGGCAGTCAAAACGAGGCACATGGGGACTTCTGGAAGGGGTGGGGCGGGGCCAGCCAGCAATTTAACAACCGGTTCCGCCAAAGTGGTGTGAACCGATTGAATCCCACCACTGATATTTTCATTCCTTTTTGTTTGTTGATTGTCTCTTTTGCTCAGTATGTAGATTTTATGTCTGTGTGTCTATTGATCGCCAATTTGTTAGTGTGTCCAGTTTCCATGAATTCTGTAACATTTTTGGACTTGGTCTAAGATGGCCAATGAGATAGATGCATAATATGGCCAATAAGATTGCATAATGCAGAGATTGCAAATTGCATAGATATTCTCCACTATTGCAAAGATTGCACAATGTTTTTAGGGCAGAAAACCAAGCATTGCCGCATAATCTTTCTTTTTCTTATAAAAGCCTATCTCATAATTAGTGGCCAACTTTAGTGCCATTAGTTCAGTATTTCTCAGCCTTGTTCATCTGAAGAGATGTGGAGTTCAGCTCTCAGAATTCATGCTGGAGAGAGAATTCTGGGATTCGAAATTCACATATATTCAAGTGGTCAAGGTTGAGAAACACTGTCCTTGTTAATGGAAAGAGAGAGATAGATGGAGACATCCCACCCCCCTGACTTCTGAGAGGGAAATGGGCAGTTCTTAAATATGAAAACAAACAAATAGCCTGTGTTCTATTCTCATGACACACTAAGCTGCATTGGCCATTAGTCGTGGTTAAGGCCATAAGAATGAAGCACTCAGCAGACAACAGTTGGTGAATATTGTTGCTCCACTATCCTATGTCCCTTTTTAGCACTGGAGAAGATTCAGCTTGTTCCTAGATTCCTTTGATTCCCATTTTACTTCATTATCCAATTTTAATATAGT
This sequence comes from Ptyas mucosa, assembly GCA_012654045.1. NCBI lineage: Eukaryota > Metazoa > Chordata > Lepidosauria > Squamata > Colubridae > Ptyas > Ptyas mucosa. The sequence goes on along the minus strand of WNWU01000017.1, from coordinate 10,628,646 downwards.
TTGTTCCAGATCCCATTACTTATGTCATGTTATCTGTCGTGTTACCTTTTTGAACTCTAAATCCTAGAGTCAGACATGGAAGTTGAGAAGTAACATATAAATAAAACCGAAGATCTCTTAACTCAAAGAGGGCTTTCCCCGCATAATAGAGGAAAGTCTCCATGATAGAAATAAGGTAAATCCTAAGTAAGCTAAAATAAACTAATACTAATAAACAAATTTATTAAATATGATATAAATATACAAATAAATAAATAGTATATGTAAATATTAATAGATGAATAAATAAATATTATAAAATAAAACAAACCTAAACTATGTAAATAACATTAAATAAAACAAAAGCAAATTAACCAACCAATCCTCAGTAACTAAAGCACCCACACAGACATAAAAGATCAGGTGAATAGCTATCATTCAGCCCACCCAACAGTTTTAAGTTTACTTCTCCTTTGTGAGCTCATGCACTTGTCAGTAGTATTATGAGGCATGACCTCAGAAAGGAAAAGCAAAGCAAGCTGATTAGCTGAATGAATGCTACTCAGAGTTTTATCTATTTTTCAATACTGGTAGAAAAGTAAACAGAAAATCCTGCTGATGCATTTGGTGGAATCAGAGGATGAAGTAACAAGAAAAATTGAACAGAAAAATTAGTGTCCCTGAAGAAAGCAGGGAGATGTCTGGAGAAATACGCACAATTGAGAGTGAAAAAGTGATGCAATGGTGAATGAGCAGAACTGGAGAGATTTCTGTGTTTGGAGAGTAAATTATGCTGTGGATGTTGCTCCATCAAACTTTAAGAAATACTTCTTACTGGAATTTGGTAGGACAATAAAGAGAGCTGAAGATTTAGAAATGAGTTTATAGAAAACTGGGTGAAGTGTGGAATGAAGATGTTTCGGGTTGCAATTTAAGAGACAGTGCTAAATCATTAACACTGAATATGCTTGCTGGGCATGAAGCAGAAGGTTTCCTACATCTTCTTTGGACAGATTGTTTTTCCTTTTTTTCTCATTTGTCTTTATACATATATTGTAATATTAGGTAATTCTTAGTAAAATTATGAAAACAGGATATTAGTGTTCCTCTCAGTCCTGCTCTTAATGGCCACTAATCTGAAAGTCTCCCAATTTGTAGACCAATGAAGGAGACCTAGTGTGATGGTAAAATGTTAGACTGGCACCAAGGGATCTTTTCTACTATCTTTTCCTATTAGTATCTTATGGTTATATACTTTGTTGTTTGTATGTACACTGAGAAGCTTATGCATTGGAGACTAATTCCTTGTGTGTCCAATCACACTTAGCCAATAAATAATCTTCTCTTCTCTTATCTTCTCTTCTCTTCTCTTCTCTTCTCTTCTCTTCTCTTCTCTTCTCTTCTCTTCTCTTCTCTTCTCTTCCCCTCCACTTCACTGCACTGCACTGCACTGCACTGCACTGCACTGCACTGCACTCCATTCCATTCCATTCCATTCCATTCCATTCCACTTCTCTGGTTGGAGAAAGCTGCTTATACTTTTCTAAAGCAGATATTATCACATTTTCTAAATGCATAGCCTGATTCATTCACATTAGAAAGCACTGTATTGAGTGGATTATATTTTTTTCATTCCCCTTCCCTTCCTTGTTTATTATAAAAACTTTCTGAAAAGTTAAAATGAACACAAAAAGTATTAACAGCTTTAGCTTTTCTATCCTGCAATGCTAGCTTTCTATTTACTGGAAGGTATTTTTTTTAAAAACGTAAGAAAGTAGTAAAATGCTTTCTCTGGTATTTTGGACCCCTTATTCCAATCCAATATATCTGGTAGCTCTTATTGTAAAATGACACTACTTCAGTCATAGAATTTTATATCGGGTCCAAATGCCATTGACCCCATTATTGTAACACTTCCGTCTTTTGTCTTTTTCTTTCCTTTTTTGCACTCACATTGCATGCTTCTTACCTTCTAGTAGACATTTCGTTCTGGGCTGCCGGCTGCTACATTTTAAAAAATATCCTGCATTTTCTGAATTTTTGACACAGTGAGCTCAAAAAATTCACAAACACTGGTCTAGTAAGAAGAAACAATCCCTGAAGGAAAGGTAGCTGCTGGTAGACTGGCCCACCCAGGAGCTGGAAAGGAAGACTTCCCTTCCCTGGATGGAGAGGAAAGACAAGAGGCAGAGGAATTGCCCATCAAGCCTTGCAATGGCCCAGCTCAAGATTTTGAGTAAATTATAATGCTTTCACAAGACACTGTCCCTACTAGCACTGATGATGTTACCTACATTGGTAATGAAAGGTCTGGAAGAAAACCACCAAACTCAGAGAGCACCAAATATCCTCACATACACTGTGTAGTTATGACATTTTTCTGTCTTTGATTGGTTTTCTCTGGAAAGAAAAATGGAAAGGACTAGAGTGTTACAGCATGAAAGGACAGGAAAGGACTAGAGTGTTACAGCAATGAAGGTGAATGGCATTTGAACCCACCATAAAATCCAATGAATAAATTGGTGTCATTGTATAATACCTATCTGGTATATAATTGGGATGGAAACAAGGGTCCAGAATACCAGTGAAGAAACAGATTTTCACATGTAAATGGATGACTAGGAGCTGAACTAGAAGCCAGGAAAATAAGTCTGGGAGTGTGCTACTGTTGTATTTGCATTTTCTCACTGTCTGTCTCGCAGTACTGATTCTTCAGAAGTATACATTAGGATATATACGGGACTTTCCAATTTCCCTCAAAGAATTGCTTTCAGATTTGTCTGCTTCTGACATTCATGTGAAAGAGGCCCATAGCAGAACAAATGCACCCGGTCCTAAATTCATGGCAGAGGCATCCATAGGAAGGATGTAAAAAAATCAAAGTTGTGCATAAGCTGATGCAATTGAAACCACCCATTTTGTATATGTGTCAACCTCACCATCATGTCAAAAGGGGTGGGACTTTGACTGTATGCTCATGACTGCCCCCTTTGACTGCCCCCCTGCAGATACTGCTTTTTCAACTTTTTTATTCTTATCCAGCTCTTTTAACCAAGCTGTGTCCTTGTTGTGTTTTGTTTGTTCATTCCATATCTATGCTCAGAATTGTACTGTTTCTGTTTCTACCATCTTGACTGTTTTCCTATCAACAATTCTTAAATCTGGGGTCTTATGTAGTAGGTGTAACTAGTGATTGTTCATGAGATAGAGTTACATGATCTCATTTTAACGAACTCATTTATTTCTGCTTTAGCAATCTGTAAAATAAAGATGAACAGCTGCAGAGATGGTTACAACTCAAGCATGAAAACTTTTTAAGAGTAGTTCCTAATGCTAAAACTAGCACAACATTTCATTTTACAAAGAAACAAGGAAATAGAGGGAAATTATTTTAATACTAGAAAAATATTGTCAGAATTCATAGGCTATCTTTCTTTTGCAAGAGGCCTCACAGACAACAACTATGGTTATATTTTAAAAGAATAATCATGGATCTAATCATAGATGCTTTATTTGTCATCTAGTTTGACTCTCTCCTCTAGCAACTAATAAGTGCTAGGAATATCTGTCCTTATATGCATCTAAAATGCATAAATATATATGGCAGATGCAGATAGTAGAGTGCTTCAGTTTGGCAAGAGTCTGTCTTCAGGTGTGGAACAATGAACTCTGTCTGGAAGAATCACCATGTGTCTTTCTCATTTTGTTGGGCCTGACATGGAACTAGTTATTGTTCATGAGCTAGAATGACATGATCTCATTTTAATGAATTCATTGAATGTTTAATTTCATGTAGATTGGATATTTATCTAATCACTCCCAAATGATTCATATTTTAGCAATTTGGAGTTGAGTTAATTAAAAACCAGTTCAACTGAAAAATTACTGTCAACCAAACTAAAGGCTGGAAATCACAAGGTTGACAGGAAGTGAGGAAAGGAATATGGAAAGTCAGTGGAAGAAGCCTCAAGAATGAACTGGAGTTGGAACTGAAAAAAAGAATTGAGGAATTGAAAAAAATAAATCAACTAGCAATTTACAAGAAAGAACATGGTCACACACAAAACTACTTCTCAAATGCTCAGTCAATTTGGGTCATAAGGTCATGTTAATTAAATTCCTGCCCTTTGTACACCCCAGTCATCACTACTACTACCAATTGGATAGTTTAGTGAGATTTTTTTGATCAGCTTTACTGGCATTGGCTTTGGCAGAGTGCCAAGAAGATGATTGAGCTTGACTATCTGGAGGAAATAAAAATCAAACTACTTCAATTGGGGCAACTACTTGTGAGGATTATTCAGATTTCAGGGCAGATTGTTGGTTTCCAGAAGTCCTACCTCTCCTTTTTGTCATTTTTTAAAAATCAGCTTTTTTTAAAAAGAGGTTCTTTCTACCACACTGCCAAGCATATTAAATCCTCAAATGACCTGTAGGAAGTAGAGCTCTTTGCCCTATGTATTTATGGATGTATTTATACATCCTTCTCTTCTTTTAAAAACGCCCTGAAATTTATGAGCCCTTCTGCATGGCATTTAGAATAATACTGAATTGAATCATAAAAAATGGCTACATTTCCAATTTAAAACTAGATTGCCATCTGAGATACATAGAAGAGATAAAAGTATGCTGCAAAACCAGGGCCTGTATTTTCTTCTTAGATAATGATAGCAATGTTATAATTTACAGAGGGAAAATATCCGATTTCAAAGCCATAGTATTTTTCTGTACAGAGAAATGGTGGTTGTTTGAAGTTTTACTTCAAGTATGTGGATGAAGTACGCAAAAGATACAACAGTAGTGGGTCTTACTCAAGATGACGATGAAGGTTCTTCTCACAAGGAAGTAGAGGGTTTGGTGAACTGGTGTAACAAAAACGGTCTCATTTTAAACATAGGAAAAACTAAAACAGGGGGGTCAAACTCGCGATGACACGTTGTTGTCACGTAATGTATCACAACTTTTTCCCCCTTTGCTAAAATGGGGGTGGGTGTGACCAGCGTGTGGTGCATCTGGCCTGTGGACCGTGAGTTTGACACCCTGGAACTAAAGAGATCATTGTTGATTTCAGAAAAGGCAGCCACAGCCACACACCTCTGTATAGTAATGATTAATGTGGAGGTAGTTAGCAGAATCAAGTGTCTGGGTGTGCAGCTAACGAGTAGGTTAGCTTGGTCGCTCAACAGTGAGACACTGATGAAGTGGGCACAGGACCACCTGCATTTTTTGTGTTGCATGTGAAAAGTACATCTTTCTTTCCCTTGTCCTTACCACTTTCTATAGAGGGATGATCGAGAGATGATCCTGTCATATAGCATTACTGTCTGGTTTGGAAGCATTACTCCTTCAGACAGGAAGGTGGTGCAGAGAGTGGTGAGGATGGCAGAAAAGTTTATTGGTAATTCACTTCCTTCTATTCAGGACATAGCATATAAGCGATGCTTGAGGATGGTCTGCAATATTGTCTGGGATGTTATACATCCTCTTCATGACCTGTTTTCCTTGTTACCTTCTGAGAGGAGGCTTCATGGTATCCAAATTCAGCCAGTTTTGTTTCAAACTCTCAAGTTTCCTCTTTCTACTATGTATTCAAAATGGACAGTGATTAATATATGTATATATATATAATGTATGTGTGTGAATGTGTATATTATATATATATAGACACATTCTTTTGAGAACAGGTAACAGAATTTCATTTTTAATGACAATAAACATTTATCTTATATTCATATACATATATATGTATACACACACACAGTGTATACACACACGTGCGTGTGTGCGTGACAAATTCAGGACAATTCAGTTTCTTATTACTGTTTATAATCCCCGATGAAGTCTGCAATGAAAGTAGGATTTTGTCAGGTCCTTATCAGTACCCTGCCATTCTGACAAGGGGGGGAGGCATCACAGGCCTCGTAATTTGCATGCTTTCACTTTTGCTGTAGCTTAACTGCTTGGGAGCTTAAGGGAGGGAGAACTCTCACCATCTGCATCAACTCCTTCTTGATTGGTCTGGGCTGAGTATCCAAGGTCGCAGTGTCCTGAGGACGAACTCTTCTCACCATCTATCCTTGAAGATTTCCTAAACATCTTTGCAGCACATTATTGGTTGATAATGGACGTGGGGTTTCAGGGTGCAGGGTGAAAGGGGAAAATAGCCTAGCACTTTGTGTCTGAATTTCAGATTCCTCCTGACTTCTCTGCAATCACTATCTCTCAGTAAAAGTTCCTTTTGAAATGTAAATTGTTTCAAGAGTTTTACTTTCTTGGGAAGATCGTTGAGGTAGGTCCTTACAGATTCTCAGAGCTGAGATTTAAATAAATATGAATATTGCCAAAGCTTTAATACAGGAGCCCTTCTGGGATTCTGAATGAATTACAAATTTAATGAGTAAAAGCCACTTCTCATTGTTGGAAGAAAAGACAACTTAGTTATTTTTTTAAAAAAGGTTTCTTATACCTGCGGGACAGCAGAAAGAATAGATTACAAAATAAAATAGAAGTTGCCTTAAGAGCTACAGCTATCTTTAACCCCAACTGGCAAAACCAGTAATCAAGACTGATGGATCTGGATTTTAGCATTGCCCATTCCTTCCTTCTGCTTTGAAGGAATTAAATCTCTATGCATTTACATCAAGGGGCTGCTTAAGGGAATATCCACACAATTATGATTAACTGCTAATTGTGCAAGTTTATCACCACTGAAGAAAAATAATTGAGCTCTGAGTCTTCATCATCACTGATGCAAATTTTTCTCATCATGTCAGAATGATGGGGGGAATTTTACATACTGTATATCTATCAACACTTATTAAAGTAATAAACTGTAGCACATGGGATTAGCACAAAATGATAAAATCTTATCATGCTTATCAATATCTGACACAGAGTTTTTGCTTTTGGGTAGAAGAGGCTTGGCCTAAAAAATAGAATTCACATGGAATACTGAGGACCTTGAAAGTATCATTCAGTGTAATTTGCCAAAAGCCAACAATTGTAGTTAAAATTGGCATGCTCTTTAGTGTCATGATGCTTTCACCCCTTCCTGAAAATCTTTACAGCTGGTAAATCATCCTCTTATCTTCCAGCTACAGATTCAAGTATAAATTCTCTGCTCCAAATTGCTTTCTTTTGGGGAGGGTGGGTTGGAGGGTTTCATCCTGGGTGATATTCCATTTTTTAACTTGTGTTAAGATACATAATTTAAAGCAAAGGTTCTTGCACTGCTTTTCCTGAAAGACAAACATAAATAGCAACACCACTAGTAATTACTAAGCCTGTAAACAAGAAATACACTCCAAGCATGGAGTGTTAGCTCACAAATATTTTGCCTAGTGAATTTTTGTAACGAAATTTATGCAAGCAGCCTCGGTTTGAATCCCACAAGGGTATGGCTAGATGATGAAAGCTAAACTGCTTGAAATAGCTATTCTAGTCTCCCTTTATTTCTTTGTCGGTAAATTTAAATTTAACACAAAAATAGTTTGTCACAGAAGCGACTGCCTGAAAAGGCTCCTGGATTGGGGCTGAAAGGTGAAAACGGAAACAGTATGCTCCGTCCCATATTTGGGTAGACCAGGTTGCCTTGATAAACAGGTCTCACCGGAAAAAACATTTTAGCAGAAAAACTACTTTTATGACAATAGAGGATTTTAACATGTGATAGCATTCTAAAGTCACATGAAAACATATAATAGTATTTATACTATTTGATTTTTGATTTTTCCCCCCTTGTCTCAGGACAAACTGCTTCACAGATAATTCAAATTATTTCAATAGAATTTTAGAAGAGTGTACATATCCAGTTTTTCAATCTTTGTTATACATAAGAAATATTATCTATCTGGTAAACAACCTCAGTCTCTAGTTACAATGAAGTATCCAATTAAACAATGCTTATACAGCATTTATGCCAAAAATATGGCATATTTTATGCCACAAAGTCTTAAAATATTTCCAAAATATTATTTTGGGGCAGAAGTTTCACTTCTTCCATAATTACATTTTTTATTAAAAGCAAAAATCTTCAGCACAGAATGCTTGGAAAAGTTCTATATAGGTTTCCCACTCTTTCTTGTGCAAAGTAACTTTATACTGATTTGCTATTATGCAATTGATAATTTTGGTTCAAGGATTTGCTTTCTGAAGGGGGAAAAAAATCACTCTTGTATGATTTCTGCCAGCATAGCATGAGTGACATCTACTTACCTTCCCAACCAGTTTGGAAGTGCAGTCGTGCGCTTGGACCCTGTAAAAAACAGGTTACGTCCTGGTTAAAACCAGGAAATAACGATGAATGGATGGGTGGGTGGAGCCTTGCGCCACCATTACTATAGGTTGTCTGAACCACCTGCCGCCATCGTTATCGGTTCTCTGAATCATCAGCTGCCATCGCTACCAGTTTGGCAAAACCTGGAGCATTTCACCGCTGCAGCATAGTCAATTGGTGCCAAAGGTCTAGAAATATGTCAAGACTTCTTGTCAGGCACGGAAAACCAAAAACGATACAATGAATTGCTCAAAGTAGAATTGTATTGCTCTCTGCCTGTAGACAGGAATCTTCCCAAACTAAAGCACGCTCTGCATAACTATCATATAAATGCTGTAAAGATTTAAGGAGACTCTTTTCTGGGTCTCTTTCTTCATACCAACAGCTAAATACTGATTTCTCTCTTCATTCCTCTCCCCTGCAACTCAGCACCAGTTTCTATCCCATTTCTCTCCAAAACCCCTTTCTGTTGTCGGTCATGTGTTCCCCCATCATGTCATGCAGCTGCTCTAGTTGCACTTATTTTTGTATCTACAATAACTGCTAGCCTTTCTATGGGGTCAAACATCTTGTCCTAAAGGAAATGGAAAAGGAACCTCTCCAATTCTAGAAACAAAGCTGACATATTAGATTGCACTGGAGCTAGTGAAGGATCCCAAGATCCAGGATGCCCTTTTAACTGGACAATCTACTCTCTGCAGCAAAACAATGAATGATGATAAAATGCGTAGTGCTGTGATGTATTCTATCACTTTGCCTAGCCATAATAGCCACATTAGAATTCCAGCTGCAGAAAAGCTGGGGAAAAATACATCAAACACGAGATGCGGAAAACATGTTGGAGTAATATAGTGTTTCAGCAAAAGGCTCTAACCATTTATGAGAGCATAAATTTGGGTGTATTTTGTATTTGGGTTTACAAATTTTAACACCATGCCCCACAACCTCCTTTCTTCCACTGGTTCAGCATCTAATTTTGTGAATTTGCTTTATGCAAGGTTTTGAAGGAATGTAATTGTAGCATGAAATAAGGGAAGTCAATACTTCAATAAACTAACACCAGTCCAAGATGTAATAGCTGTGCATGCTTGTAACAAAAGTAATCAAAGAAGCAATAATGGGTGTTAAATTACCAGATCTATGGTTAAGATATCAAGTTCCAGCCAAATGGCTGACTAGCTAAAAGTAGGAGCAAAGACATATGGAGAGAGAAAACATATAGAAATAGTTCAACTTGGTATTGCAGGTAAGAGGGAAAGAGGGAAGGAAGGAAGGGAAAGAAAGAAGAAAGAGAGAGGGAGGTGGGAGAGAGAAAGAAAGAGAAAGGAAGAAAAAAGGAAGGAAGGAAGGAAAGAAAAAGAAAGAAAGGAAGGAAGAAAGAAAGAAAACATAGTTTGATGTTTTTAACTTTCAAAAATGTAGATGTTTTCTATCCCCTGTTGTCAAGAGTAAAGAACTCTGAGCTGATCACAGTTGCTTCTTTATTGTTGCTCACATATTTACAAGAATCTTGCCAAACTGATTGCATTGTGTTCGGGACAGCCAAATAAGAGTTTCAGGGATTCCAGGGAAAGTCAGGCCTTCATCACTTCCTGCTACGCAAGGACTATAAACTAGCTAGTCTCTTTACAATTCCTTTTGCACTCTAGTTAGAGATTCCACCATACCTGTACCCCATTCATTAATGTAATCAACATAGATATGACTAGGTTAGCACCAAAGCATAAAAACCATAAAGGTGTCCATAAAAAGAATAAGTAGGGAATATTCAGTGAAAAAAACAAATAGTATAAAATCAGATGGGGGATGGGCAAGAAACATACCAACAGCAAGGTAACGAAAGAGAAATGAGAGAGATTTCCTCAAAACCACCAGTAGTACATCTTGTTATATGAATCTAAATGAAGAAGCCAAATGATCAACTAGGTCAGTGATGGCGAACCTTTAAGGCACAGAGTGCCCAAACTGGAAGGCGCTCACGCCAGAGTGTCGGAAATCCGACAACCAGCTGTCCAGCATGCATGTGCACCTTGGAAACCCAACAACCAGCTGGCTGAGCTGGGGCAACAGCACGTGTGCCCACAGAGAGGGCTCTCGGTACCAGCTCTGGCACGCGTGCCATGGGTTCGCCATCACAGAACTAGGTCATTTTGTTACTTTCAAAACCTTGCACAAAATTTATTGGAAAAGGACTACTTCTACATGAGGACTAGAGAACTCATTATTCCTTTAGCTAAAAATATAGTTTATAATGCAGAGAGGCATTATAGAAATATATTTTCTGTTTTGATTATAATTTTGTAGACACTTGAAATGTGCTACATGTCACTTTGTGGATCAATTCAATATAATTAACACAACTGTTTTTCTTTTCTTTTTTTTAACTTTTGTGGTCGAGATTCCTATTCTATAGTTTACTGAATCTTGGTGAATGTTTGTTCTACTGATTAGCATCAGCTTTTCAATACCTAAGTTCATTTCCAAAGTGAAACAAAAAACATCAATAACACTTTACACTAAGTAGTTTGTTACTAATTAGCTTTTTACACATTCAGAAATATTTTGTGGAGGGATAAAGTTACTTGAGAAGAGGATAATTAACTAGAACACATAAAGTATAACAACTTAATGTTGTTAATTCTGAATTTATTTAGTCCATGGTCAGCCATTTAAAAGAGAAGACAATACTTTTCATAAAACAGCATTCAGCATTTTAATTTTAGATAGAATGACACTCACTGTGTATATGTGTTCCTTCTAGTATTTATCTGAGAATCCAGGAATAAGATAGTATCATTAACTCTGAAATAATTAAGGGCCTTTAACTAAATACCCTGGAAAGGTATCACTTATCACTGATGAAAATAACACTAGCTATAAATAACTGATGAAAATTAATAAATTATCAGGATACCTGAAGTCATAATTTACAACAAGGAAAAACATTCTTGGAACATGACTCTGGTTCCCTTAGTGTATTTGTTGTTGATGGTTACTTCATTAAGTTTGATTTTCCCTCCCTCCCACCCCCACCTACACCTTGCAACTTATTACTTTGCTCTGTCAACTATTTCAGTGCATAGTCTATACTTAAATGTATGGAAAATTTTGTTTTTCCTTTCTTCAGAAGTCGAATCCTATAGGTCAGAGGTCCCCAATTCCCCTGGGCCATGGACGAATACCAGTCCATGGGCCATTGGGAATCGGGTGAACAGCAACTAGCGAGTGAGCACATAAAGCTCAATTTGTGCAAGAGGTGTTGTGGCCATCCAGCTACCAGTGAAGCTGGAGGCAGAATCGGACAATGAGGAGGTTGGGAAGGAATTTGGGCCAGTTCTGGAGTCTGGATGCTCTGTGTCAGATGCAAAGATAGAGCCAGGGCCGTCTGACATTTCTCAGCCACGGAGAGGCAGCCGGCATTGGAGGCTGATATGAGTGAGGAGGAAGAATAGCTGGGGCCTGTTCCAGACGCACGTATGTGCAGAGCTGTTAGGAGAGGGGAACAACGGAGGACAAAAAGTCGACTCGGGAAGCAAAGCACACATGGACGCTGAATGGCCCCTCCCTGGCTGGGAAATAAATAGAAGGAAAGGGGAGTGGTTGTCATAGGAGGCAACAGTTCATATTTCTGAAGATTTTGCTCATCGTGTTTCATGCCACAGAGGCTGTTTGCCAGAACTTAATTAGCAGCCTTTCGGCTGGGAGCTCACAGCCTTGCAACTATCGCAAGGAAATGATAAGTTCTGTTGCTGCCGTTAACTCTTTGAAGGACTATTGCCTGGATTTTTCCGGGAGTGAATGCAATTAATTAACAAGAGGTAAATAAAGAAGATTATTTTTGTGACAAGGAGTCTGTTTCTTGCTTCTGCTAAGGCTGGGTCAGAACAAGAGGCATGTGTGCACCAGGGTGGGTTCTACTTACCTTTACTACTGGTTCACAGTGGGGCCACATCCTTGATTCCCAGGAGAAAGAATTTTATTTTGGCTACAAGTCCCCAGCTATCTCTATTTCCCCTCTCCCATTCCCACAGCTCTATCCAGCCCTACTATGGCAGCCCTGAAGATGCTCCAAAATGGCTTCAGGGTTGACACTAAGACTTGGCCATTTAAAAAATGGTTATTTAAAAGAAGAGATTCAAGGGGATTTCATCACTTTAATGAAATGTCATAAGTATTTTGGCAGCTGCGAACATGGATGTACATTGTCCTGATGTTACACTTGTAGCGTGCTAATGATCATGAGAGAGTTCTAGGTAAGTGAAATATGAAGGTTGCAAAATTCGCAGACATAAGCTACCTCCACCAAATTCAGCCCACTGTGTTCCTGAAATACATGACTCTGTTTTTATTTTCAATGGAAATCCTGGTCCTGGGGCAGGCTAAAAGGAAGTAGTCGATTATAGGACAGCACTGAATCTCCTATTCATTTAAACGTTTCTAAAAGTTTGGACATTTTAAAATAAAGCGTTTCCTGCATTTTTAAAATAAAATCCTTTACTAGTAGGATGAGCTGCAAGCTGCTTGGCTAATATTGGAAGAAATTGGAAATTGGCTAATATTGGAGGAAGTTTGTTTTAGTTTAGTTTTAATTAAACAAAGTTCTGCTTGAATTTGAATCATTTCCTTCTTTATAATGGAGAGTAGTCCTGGTGAGCTTCTTATACGCGTTTGATTTTAAAGGGCTTCTCTTGTTTTAGTATAATTGCACTGAACAGAGTGGTTGTTTTTTCAGTCCATTCCAGCTCCGCAAAACTACACTGAACAAAAGGAAATGTTCTGATGTTTTCCTTGACTTTGATATCTTGGCCTGGAGATCTCACGAGGTTCTTAGATTGCACAGCAAATTAACTGCATCAAGAAAGCCAGCAGACAAAAATGGTCTCTGTAATAAGCATTTGTTTTTATATAATCAGCTCTCATACAGTATGTATTATTGGGAACACAAAGCACTGTGTACAAAACAAAATTTCTGCAGAATTGTTGGATGATCTCAGAACAAAATAGCTATGTATCTCTTCATTACAAAAAAATTAATTCATCTCATTAAGTCTTAATTCCAAAGTCTTAGTGAGATAACCTTGATGAATTTCCTATTGATCCTATTGATGTATATTGAAACAGTTAAGCGTCACATTTAAAACAAAGGTTTTACTTTGCATTGGTATATTTATTAATTTATTAAATTTATATGTGGCCCATCTCACTGTCAAGTGACACTGGGCAGCTTACAAGATCATAAAAACAAAAATACAAAAACATCAAAATATTAAACCTGAACAAGGAACCAATATACAAGTAGAGTGGCTACTCTATTCTACTCTACTCTACTCTACTCTACTCTACTCTACTCTACTCTACCCTACTCTACTCTACTCTACCCTACCCTACCCTACCCTACCCTACCCTACCCCACTCCACTCCACTCCACTCCACTCCACTCCCCATTCTAATTCCATTCCCCATTCCAATATTGATTCTTATGCTTGATCTTTCTCCCCATAATCTTACTACTCAGAAAAAAGACTGAATGGGTAAAATAGAGTTGAAGATTAGCAAGGTTTGAGGAGGGCTGGATGGGGCTGCTGAAGAAATTCATGCTAACTCACTTAAGGAGTGGCAATAATTATTATAATTATTATAAAAGAATTATTACAAACATTTAGACACAAACAGAGACATAGCTTACAAAGAAGTACCTCATCCTCCTTTTCGATGCACCATACTTGAATCCTAACAAAAAAATAGTTGTTTTCTACTTAAAATTTACAGCCTGATTTCTAAGGGAACAAACAACTGTTGGGAAAATTGCTTGATGCCTTCATCCAATGAGTTGCCCATTCCTGATGTATGAAGTCATGTAAAAAAATGTCTTAGAGTTCTTAATTGGAAATATTACTTTTATGCATTTCCACTGGTTTCATATGTTGTTTTGAAATGTCTTCTTACCAACTGTTTTCCTAATAGAAAGAAAGAAGGTAATTCATTTTAAATGAATGTGATGGTATGGGATAAAAATAGACCCTCCATTTGTGCTACATGCAGAGCATTCTTTTTATTTTCACACAAAAATATGAGTGCTTTAATGTCTGCCAGTGAAGAAAGTTAAAAAAAACACTTCTGGTGAAGAAATGGTGAATTGATGATGAAGAAATGGTATAGCTTTTAGCAGAGATGACAACTATAGTGGAATAAAGAGGTGCTGAGTAGCTCTTCATAATTTCTCTCCAAACTAAGAGAAGACTTGAGATTACCCACAAATGCTCCAGACAGTTGGTCCTTGAGAGGAGACTGCAAGACAATGGTCTCTGGTGAGTTTAGAACTCTGGGAGATGAGGATCTTGCTCAAACCATAATTGGTATCTTCAAAAGGACAATGGGTTCTCCTCCTTCCTTTTCTAAACACTTTCTGAATTTCCTTGCTAACTGCTTTTCAGCTATTAGTAATCTTTGGATTGACAAGTCTAAAACCACCAGGTGAGTTTATAAAATTATAGGGCTGGAAGGATCTAGATGGTCTTCCAATCCAACCCTATGCTCAAGGCAGGAGACTTATATCATCATAGTCAAATTGTTGCCTAGTCTATTCTTGAAAATCTCCAATGATGGAGCACCCACAACCCTGGAGGCAAGCTATTATACTGATAAGTGCTCTCAGTGTCAGAAAATTTCTCCTTACTTCTAGGTTGGATCTCTCTTTGACAAGCTTCCACTCATTACTTCTTGTTTTGCCCTCTAGTCCCCTAGAGAATAAGTCAATACCCTCTTCTTTGTGACAGCCCCTCAAGTACGATTTAGCCCCCGACCCTTCCTTCAATCCTTAGTGAAAGAAGTTTTAAGTAAATGTTTAAGAACTTATTTTTTAAAAATCTCTTCTTCCCATAACCCATCCCTTATTCATATGCAAGTCCATGAATCATTAACCTTTCAGAACCAGCCTTAATTCTAATAAAAAGCTAGAATAAAAACTAACTACAGATACAAGGATTTTTGATGGTCACAAATAATGAGATGAAGAAGGTCTGTATATTCAGAAGCACAAGAATCAGCTAAATACATCCATACTCTTTTGAATGGGGAGGTAGCACAGAACTTCATGTAACAGGAGAATGTAGGACAAATGATTGATGGTGATTTCAATCTCCTTTCAGGATAATGCATGATACAGTCCAACTGTTTGTGTAGTTGTCAGCTATTAAACAAATTGGTTGACTTCAGGAAAATAAATTGCAATATTTTCATGTGTCTATGTGTTTATCGAATAAAGCAAAAATGAAGAGGAATTGTTGCAAAATTGAAATTCTCAAGATAATTATGCTTATATTTAACTACTGAGTTTCACAATATAATCACATGGTTTAGCACATAGCATTCAATTATTTGAATGATGTTTAATAATATAATTACATTATAAAGTGCAAGGTACATATCACTCTGTTATTTCTGCCAGTACCTTCTGATAAATCTCTGCAGCAATTTACTAAAGGAGGGAAAGGAAGGGCTGCTGGGGGAGCTAGTTTGTTCTCATTCTCATAAAGCTACTGCTTATTCTAAGTGAAATTCTGTAATAAAATCTGTCTTACTGCTGATGTACAGCATGCATTTATGGCAATCATCATTATTATTTAACATATGGAAACATGACAGAAGGGAAGTAAACATATACACACGATCCATGTAATTATATACAAAACTTCTACAGGGGAATGGCGTTGACCTCATAGAAAAATACAATAAAATAATCAAAAAATCAGTACATTTAAAAAATACTTTTGTGAGTCACTATTATTACTCTTTGGAAAATATATGAATGTATTAATCAACAGACTGAGATTAAGGACAAATAACCCAACTGTATCCTAGAATGGATATAATTGCAAACCACTTCCATACTTGTCCCAAGAAAATTGAATGGAGTTAACCAAGAAATTGCCAACACTGAGCAAGTACTTCTTCTCCTTTCTCCTTTCTCCTTTCCCTTCCCCTTCCCCTTCCCTTTTCTCCTCCTGCTCCTGCTCCTCCTGCTCCTCCTCCTCCTAGATCTTACTATATTAAATATGCCACTGACTGTTTTGTTGCATGATGACCATCAATTATCATCCCATACTCTGCTATTCATTGGCTGTGGAGTCCAGTACTGCTATAGGGCAGCCTAGGCTGGTGAAGATTGATTTAGACCTTATTGCCTTTCTAAGAATTTTTTTCAAGAGGACACTAGGTTAGGAAATGCAGAATTGATACAGTGACATTTAAACGTGGCCTAACTAACTCTGAGAGTATGATCCAAGGAGAAATGACTGCTTTTTTCTAAACCCTATAAACATTATTCTAATCTGATATGATTTTCTAATTATTTTCTTCTCTTTTCTATGAATCCAGGACAAGTGATTTCATATTTCCAAACAAGTGGCACACCAGATCTCCGGTATTATGGCTATTTTATAATTCACATATTACTTCAACATAAATTCATTTCAAGAACTGTTATGCACAGCATTATTATTAAGCAACCTCAATTGCTGGTTCAGAGGAATAATGTAACAGGACTGGACACACATTTTATTGCCTTGGGAGCAAAATGTCTTAGTCTAACTCTTTCATGAAATCACAATGAGAAGGCCAAATCCTCCTCTTCCTCCCCCCCCCACATTCCTCACTACCAGAATCCTTCTAAACTTATCACTAAAGTTATTATGAATCAAGGTGAAATTGTTCAGTAAAAATAAAGTATAATCAGTAAATATACTGGAGCTGGATTAAGGATTTTACAAGTGGAAAAGCAGGCATACTGAAATTATCCTAGAACGATTTGGCAAAAACACTTTTGACAAGTTCTAATGTTTTCCAATACAGGTAGCTAGTTTAGCCATTTGTTTAGTGATTGTTCAGAGTTACCACAGAATTGAAAAAAAAACTACTTATGACCATTTTTCACACTCATGACCGTTGCAGCATCCCCATGGCCATGTGATCAGAATTTGGACACTTGGTAACTGGCATGAATTTCTGATGGTTGCAGTGTCCCAGGGTCATGTGATCACTTTTTGCGATCTTCTGACAAGCAGAGTCAATGGGCAAGCCAGATTCACTTAACAACCACATTACTAGCTTAACAGCTACAGTGATTCACTTAACAACAGTGGCAAGAAAAGTTGTAGGCAAAACTTGCGTAACAATGGTCTTGCTTAGCAATGGAAATTTTGGGCATAATTGTGCTTGTAAATCAAGGACTACCTCTACAAGTGAGGGTAGTTATTCATCAGATCAAAGGGTTTAGAATCACCGAACAAAAATGACTGAAACAAAGCTGTTCCTGCCAATTCTGTGTGGCTTCCTTCCACTGAGGCAACCATAGAAGGCAAACAGTGGAAGGTGTGACCGAAACTTAACAAGCAAGTCATATATGATGAATAAAGAAACAAAATTGCTGCTAAATTTGAGTTTGAAAAATTCCTCCATATTCCTCTGCTATGGTGACTATTTGATCTATGAGCAGAATCCAAATTTCCCAAGGGGCATTTAATGCAGGGGTGGGGAAACTATGGTCCTTTTATGACTTGTGGACTTTAACTCCCAGAATTCCCATGGGTGGCTCAGGAATTCTGGGAGTTGAAGTCCACAAGTCATAAAGGGGCCATAATTCCCCACTTCTGATTTAATGGAACGAATCACCTTTTTTTGAAAGAAGAAAC
This sequence comes from Ptyas mucosa, assembly GCA_012654045.1. Taxonomy (NCBI): domain Eukaryota; kingdom Metazoa; phylum Chordata; class Lepidosauria; order Squamata; family Colubridae; genus Ptyas; species Ptyas mucosa. The sequence continues at coordinate 10,610,703 of WNWU01000017.1, read as the reverse complement.
CAAGCAGGCCCAAACTTTATGTGCTGGTTTCCTTCCTGTGTAAAGCTTGCTTTTTCTCTCAGCTGCTGTAAAATTACATGGGAAAGAATTCACTGGGCAAAAGTCCTGCCTTTCATTTGCTGCTGCAGCTTTTGACAGTCAACACAAATGCAGAATGTGATTCATAACAAAATCTGCTATCTACAGAACAGCGAAAATCTGAGCAGGTTGCCAAGGATATGCTTACATACTTTTAACATTTTGGCTGAACTATTTTAGAAATATAAATTCACTCCACTCAAATTTATACAGATTTAAACCTCATTTTGTGGGGGTCAGACCTTACAAGTAAGTAAATGTTTCATAAGTAGAATGAAGTAGAGTTGGAAGGGACCTTGGAGGTCTTTTAGTCCAAACCGCTGCTTAGGCAGGAAATCCTACACCACTTCAGACAAATGGTTATCTGATCTCTTCTTAAAAACTTCCAGTATTGGAGCATTTACAACTTCTGGAGGCAAGTTGTTCCACTGATTAATTGTTCTCAATGTCAAGAAATTTCTCCTTAGCTCTAAGTTGCTTCTCTCCTTGATTAGTTCCCACCCATTGCTTCTTGTTCTACCCTCAGGTGCTTTGGAGAATAGTTTGACTCCCTCTTCTTTCTAGCAAACCCTGAGATATTGGAACACTGCTATCATATCACCCCTAGTCCTTCTTTTCATAAGACTAGACATATCCAGTTCCAGCATGTTATAATGTTCTTTATATGTTTTATCCTCGAGTCCCCTAATCATCTTTGTTGCTCTTCTCTGAACTCTTTCTAGAATCTCAACATCTTTTTTACATCATGGTGACCAAAATTGGATGCAGTATTCCAAGTGTGGCCTTACCAAGGCATTATAAAGTGGTATTAACACTTTGCGTGATCTTGATTCTATCCCTCTGTTTATCCAGCCTAGAACTGTATTGGCTTTTTTGGCAGCTGCTGCACACTGCTGGCTGATATTTAAATGGTTGTCCACTAGGACTCCAAGATCCCTCTCACAGTTACTACTATTGAGCAAGGTATCACATATACTGTACCTGTGAATTTTGTTTTTCTTGTCTAAACGTAGAACCTTACTTTTTTCACCATTGAATTTCATTTTGTTAGATAGTGCCCAATGTTCAAGTCTGTCAAGATCCTTCTGTATCTTAAACCTATCTTCTGGAGTGTTGGCTATTCCTGCTAGCTTGGTGTCGTCTGCAAATTTAATGAGTTCCCCATCATCCAAATCATTGATGAATATGTTGAAGAGTACTGGGCCTAAAACAGAGCCTGGGGTAACTCACTGCAATACCTCCCTACATGTAGATGCAGTTCCATTGAGGACTACATGTTGAGTGCAGTTGGTCAGCCAATTACGAATCCATCTGGTGGTGATTCTGTCTAACCCATCTTTTTCTATTTTATCAAGTAGTAGGTTATGGTCTACTTTGTCAAATGCCTTACTGAATTCCAAGTAAATTATATCTACAGCATTCCTCTAGTCCACTAGTTTTGTCACTTTGTCAAATAATGCAATAAGATTAATCTGACACAATCTGTTTTTGACAAACCCATATTGGCTTTTGGCTATTACTTTGTTTCTAGGTGTTCGCTAATTCATTGCTTGATTATCTTTTCCAGAATATTCCCTGGTATTGAGGTCAGGCTGATAGGTCTATAGTTTCCTGGGTCTATTTTTTTCCCCTTTTTTGAAGATGGGAACTACATCAGCTCTTTTCCAGTCCTCTGGCAGTTCCCCAATGCTCCAGGATCTTTGAAAGAATTCAATGGTTCTGAGATCATGTCTGCCAGTTCCTTCAGAACCTTGGGGTGTAATCCATCTGGTCCTGGTCTCACTGAGAAATAGATAATGTTTTCTTCTCTCTGATACAGTATTTCTATCTCCACGTTGAGAGGATGTAAAACTTGGCATGCATCTGAAAAAAAATCTTCCTTTAATGGTTTAAGTGTCCATATTCTTTGTTATATAGTCTGCTTTGCAAAGTCCAATAATTTTTTTATATAAAAGGGTTTTTTTATTTTTTAAAACAAACAAACACATAATACATCAAACCTTCTGTGTGTTTTCTCGGTGCTTCTTCCATGACTTCTTTTTATTACTCCTTCTATCTTCATTTCTCCTTGATAATTTCCATTTCTCTGTTGCGATATTTTCCCCAAATTACAATACATTTAATATAACATTCTCCTTATTTAATTATCACAATCTTTATCTATATCTCTTTTTTAACCAATCATAAAATTTCCCCCATATTTTATATTAGTCCATATCCTCTCTAATCATCAAAGTTAATCTGTTCATTTCTGCACAATCTAAGATTTTTTTAATTACTTCCCCTTCCAAAGGGATGTTCTCTGCTTTCCATCTTTGCACAAATACTATCCTTGCTGCAGTTATTATACAGTATATATCCATGATGGCGAACCTACGGCACGGGTGCCACAGGTGGCACGCGGAGCCATATTGGTGGGCACGTGAGTGTTGCCCTAGCTCAGCTCCAGCACACATGCATGCAGTGGCCAAATGATTTTCAGGCCTTCCGGTCCTACCAGAAGTTGGGAAACTGGCTGTTTCTGGCCTCCGGAAGCCTCCGGGGGGATGGGGAAGGCTGTTTTTGCCTTCCCCAGGCTCCTAGAAAGCATCTGGAGCCTGGGGAGGGGGAAAAATGGACGTATTGGGCCCACCGTGCCATCGCATGCCAAAAGCAAGGGAAAGTGTGTGGGGGGGTCACATGCGCATATGTGGGGGGACGGGGCGCATTGAATTATGGATGTGGGCACACGCACCCGTGACCCTGCACGTGACCCCCACTTTTGGCACACGACGGCAAAAAGGTTATATATACCATCACTGGTATATATAATTAAGTATATATTTTCTTTACTAATTTTCTCTGGTAGTATACCCAATAGGAACAGCTCAGGTTTTAAATCAATGTGTTGTTTGATCATTTCTTCTAACTATGTCTTAATTCTGCTCCAATAGTCTCTAGCTTCTGGGGATGTCCATCACATATGATAATAAGATCTTGGTATTTGATGGCATTTCCAACATTTAGCTGATTTGTCTTTAAACATTTTTGCCAATTTTTCCGGAGGCATATGCCATCTATAAAACATTTTATATTGATTCTCTTTATATGCGGTGGACATTGTTAGTTTATACTTCCTTTCCCATAACTGTTGCCATCTATCGAGTTCAATTGAATATCCACAATTTTTTGCCCAAGCAATCATTGTTTCCTTTACTTGTTCTTCCTCTAATTCTAAACTAAGCAGAAAGCTATAGATTTTTAAAATTATTTTATCCTCTGTTTCCATGAGTATTTTATCCAAATCTGTCATTTCTAAATAAAAACCATATAATTTTGCATCTTTTTCGTACCTTGCCTGTATTTGCATATGTGCACAGTCCAAGAATTAAGGTTCTTTTTTTTTTCATCTTTCAAGGATACCCACTGTTCATTTTTTTATGTAGTATAGCATACCTATTATTGGACAAGAAAGTAGATTTGGGTGCAGAATTTTTGGCCTTTTATTGGGTTACATTTCCATTAATGTTGATAGTTTCTTACATTGGCTAAAGCTAGCTGGAAATTAACAAAACCACCTGTTCTCCAGTCCTTAAATGAATAATTGAACAGATAATTTTTATTAAAGAATTTTTAAAAGATTCAATCAATAAAATTTTTTAAAAGGCGAGAGGGAAGGGGTGAGGAGAGGGTAAGGGAAAGGAAAGGGGAAAGGAGAGGAGAGGGGAGGGAAGGAAAGGAAAGGAAAAGAGAGAGGAAAGGAAAAGAAAAGAAAAGAAAGAGGAAAGGACAGGAAAGGAAAAGGAAAAGGAAGAGGAAAGGAAAGAAGGAAAGGAAAGGAAATTATAGAAAGCAGAGGAGAGGAGAGGAGAGGAGAGGAGAGGAGAGGAGAGGAGAGGAGAGGAGAGGAGAGGAAAGGAAAGGAAAGGAAAGGAAAGGAAAGGAAAGGAAAGGAAAGGAAAGGAAAGGAAAGGAAAGGAAAGGAAAGGAAAGGCTTCTGATCTTTTTAACAGCAGTTACAAATACATAGTATTTTTGTAAGGTTACAGCATGATTTCTTTCCATAGGCTACCCTTTCTAAACATCAAACCCATAAATCAGAACTTCATTTTTCTTTTTTTCAGCAAAAAGCCATAGTTTCCAGTCACTATTAAATGTAGTTAGTATCCTTACTCTGATCAAACAAGTCAATTTTGCCCTTGTCCACTCCTGCTATAAAAGAGAGTGGAATATGAGACTAGAAAATATTCAAGCTAACAGCATCCTATCAAGTATACAGCAGAATGGAAAGTAAGCATCCATTTCCCATCTTCTTCATGGGATAGAAAACAAGAGGGACAGACCAGCACATCCCTTCCTGCTCTATCTCAAATTAGGTAAGAACCAGGGATTTCTTTCTCCTCACCTTGATCACAAAAGTTTGTGAAAGAGAGGATTACTTTTGATTGGGGAGTGTAGCCCAAGTCACTCAATTTTGGAAGGTTACTATAAGTTTACCTTAAGACTTCTCCTGAATCTATAGAGAAAAAGACTATGGAAAGAATACCTATAGCTCAGAGTTGAACAGTGTGGTCCTTGGTGTTCATTATATAGATACATGTGTTTTTGCTGTACATAATGGCAACACTAAGTTTTTATGCACTGTCTAAATGAGATTAAATACAAAATTAAGTACTTCCATTGACAGTGCTATTCGGACTGAATTCTTTCACTGTGCAAATGTTAGACTACTGGTATTTACAAGCATTCTATAGCAGAACCGATGGCTGCTGTATTTAATTCACCATTTGCCCCTCTTTGTGCCTAGTTCAGTAACAGAATGAAACATACACATACACACACACCAATTCTCTCTGAATAATTTTAGATCTTTATTGTGGGGTCCACAGTAGAACTTCAGCTGAGGGGAAAACCTTGAAACATTCTCTGCACTTTATCTGAAAATCAGCAAGAGCTGGAGCCTTCTGGTGCTTTGGGAAAGAGGGGGTCAACCTAGTTTCCAAAGCACCAGAAGGCAAGACAAGAAACAATGGATGGAAACTAATCAAGGAGAGAAGCAACCTGGAACTAAGCAGAAATTTCCTTACAGTGAGAACAATTAACTAGTGGAACGGGTTGCCTTCCGAAGTTATGGGTGCCCTATCACTGGAGGCTTTTAAGAAGAGATTGGACAACCATTTGTCTGAAATTGTAAAGGATCTCCTGCTTGAGCAGGTGGTTGGACTAGAAGACCTCCAAGGTCCTTTCCAACTCTATTATTCTGTTACGTCTTCTCTGTTGCTACCTTCTTTTTTAGAAGAGCAGCTTTTTCAGAATAAAAGGAAGAGGGGAAGGCTAGCTACCTGCTTGTCTTCTCCAAATGACTTCACCCTGCCTGCCACTCCCAAAAGTGTAGAAAATTCCCTTTCTCACTTTCATGATCCACAAACCATTGTGCAGAAAGTAGAAGGATACGTCATACATTTCTGTGTTTTGCTTTGAAACGTAATGGGTATCTTTAAATACAGCACAGACAATTTAATTCTGAAGCCGACTTTAGCTCCAGCATATGGAGCATAACTGTAAGATTTAAAAAGGGAAGGGAAAAAGATTATTTTAGAAGATCTGCTCATACCAGCTTGACATTTCCTAAGAATCAAAACAGAGACATATCTGCACTTTCAATAAATGTAGTGACAGGTTTACCAGATGCTAAATCATCTGCTAAGTTATGAATATTGTAAAGAACTCCAAAAACAACTTCTAAAACCTCTACTGTTGCTGTTCAATCATTTAATCATTTCCAATTCTACCTGGCACAACACTTAGCATTTTGCTATAACTGTGTGTCAAAAATTGCTTCTCTGTGTTCTTATGTTCATGCTTGTATCATTAGTGATAATATGTAACCACCTTGTGTTATATGAAATTGCCTTTAATCAGGGCATCAGGCATCAGAGTTTTTCTCCAATGATTCTTGTTTGTGTACAAGAAATTTAACCTTAGCTTCATTATTAGTACTTCCAGTGAGCAATCTACATTTGTTTCCTTGCTTATGTATGGTTTTGTTTCATTTATGAATTGGATTATTTGTTCTTCTTATGTTCTGGGGTATTTTCCACAGTTTTATCCAGGACTACAAATCAGGTTTTCTTCACTCATCCTTCCTTATGGGCCACAAAAATAAAATAGAATTGATGACATGAAAACATATTTCACTTTTATTGTTTGGTAGATAGCAGTAGTTAAAATGACGGTTCAACCCAAAACACAAACCGTTCAAATTTCATTGCTGTTATTTGATTTCATATAGGACAAAAATATTTTTTTAAAAAAATTGTAGATACTATTATGCAAGATGGACACATATGTAGACAAGATTAATCTATAGTTCATTCAGAAAGTATTAAGAAATTGTGCACTGTATGGCAAAATCAACCATAACACAGTTTAATATTGTAATATTTTAAATTGACAATTAATCCATATTATTAAACATACAGTAGGCATTAATCAGGAGTACGCCTGATTAATTAAACATACAGTATGCCACTCAGGAGCCTGAGTGGCGTAGGAGGCTAATGCCTCTACTAAGGCAGCATTTAACATCCAGCTGCCTGCAATTACTGCGAGTTCAATTCTCACCAGGCTCAAGGTTGACTCAGCCTTCCATCCTTTCTAAGGTGGGTAAAATGAGGACCCAGTTTGTGGGGGCAATAAGCTGACTTTGTATAAAATATACAAAAGTATGAAGGCTATTGCTTAATGCATTGTAAGCCGCCCTGAGTCCCCGGAGAAGGGCAGCATATAAATATGAATTAATAATAATAATAATAATAATAATAATAATAATAATAATAATAATA
>WNWU01000017.1:10564255-10603791 GCA_012654045.1 Ptyas mucosa | reverse complement strand
TAATAATAATAATAATAATAATAATAATAATAATAATAATAATAATAAATTGATGGAACATTGATCTTACCATGAAGGTTCTTTCTCCTTGCGTTATGGGAGAGTCCATTGAATGGGTTGTCCTCATGTCATTGGCCAAAGACTGAGTTAAGATTTGCATAAAGACGCCTCCCCTTCAGGCTTGTCTCCAGTTCATTAACGAAGATCCGGAACATAATAACAGTGAAACTCAAACAGAGGTAAACAAGGATTTGAATCTGGAAACCAGTAGAAAGAAAGGGAGGGTATGAACTCTCCTGCAGCACAAGGAGAAAGGACCTTCACGGTAAGGCCAATGTTCCTTCTCCCTTGTGCTGCTAAGAGAGTCGAGGGACGAAAGCTGGAGCCACGGAAGGGGTGCCTAGATTAAGGATGGCAAGATCATTCCCTGAAGGATTGTCGATCATGGCCTCTGCAGAGGATGTCACAGTGGTATCAGTTTTACTGGGGTAGAACGGGATTTAGACTTTGATTTGCTCTTTCTGCTTTCCATGGAAGGGATCTGGAGTGATGAGATGGAGAGCGGCTGCGATCTGCCATAATGCCAGTGGTAAGTAACTGCCTGTGACAAATGCAGGAGCTGACAGAACAGTTCCTTGAGGAATAAGGGAAGCTGGTGAGGGTGACAGGAAGCTGATAACACAGCTCCACTATGCCACCAGCCCTGGCAAAAACAGAGACAATGGGTGTCTCAGGCACACCCCAGGGGGCACAGAAGAGGCGTGAGACTGACAACACAGTCCCTCAGATGCCAAGTCCAGCAGCTGTAGTGAAACGGGGAGCGCCGACGAAACGGCCCCCTTCAATCACAAGCAAATGCTGTAATGGCTAGGAACCGGCAACACGGCTCCAGAAACACCTGGCATATAGTGAATGGATGGCTGGCAGCTAGCAAGCGGCGCTGACAGGCCTTTGGCGCCCTAAAATGGCACTCGGCAGCAAAGGCGCTGTTTCGCACCCAAACAAAATAGCCACCAGGATGGAAATCGGCCAAATTGCGGCTTTGCGATGTCAGTGGCGAAGAAAGAGCTGAGGGAAGCCTAGCCCCGACAACACAGGGCTTCCCCTTCCCACCTGTCTGCCACGCTGACAATCAGAGGGAACACCCCAGCCCCGACAACATGGGGCTTGTCCGATCCCTCAGGCGCAAAGCTGACAACACAGCTTTCCTTGTGTGCCCACACTCACGGCAAGAAAGGGGAATTCCAATCGCCAGGAAGAGAGGCCAACGGCGGCAGCAGCAAGCCACTGCTCAGCTAAGCGGCGGGCAGTGACCCAAATGTCTCTAGGTGATCCCGATACAGCAAGGAATCAGACAGCAAGAAACAGTTCAAATATCAGAAGAATTTAAGCTAGAAGTTCCAAATAAGAGAGTCCATTGAAGGAGCTCAGAAAAAAATCAGTCATGATGGCCGGACTGAGTTAAGGACCTGGAGACAAGCCTGAAAGGGAGGCGTCTTTATGCAAATCTTAACTCAGTCTTTGGCCAATGACATGAGGACAACCCATTCAATGGACTCTCTTAGCAGTGCAAGGGAGAAAATATTATTCTCTTCTTCAAATACCTGAAAGTAAGAAAATCATAGCTGACATTTTTTTTCATCTATATTTCAAGTCCTTGTTAGTATTTGAAAAAAAAGGAAAAATCATCTCTTCTCTTCCCTTTCTATGATAATTTACATCTGGGCAGGGGCAGAATCTATTAATTTTCTTTTGCTTTTTTATTGATTCCTATGAAATATTATTTCAGTAATAGATTATTCAGGGACTTCTATGTGAATCACCATCCATTTTCCTTCTGTGAAGAATTCCTTTGTGATTGTGTAATTGCCTGTAGGAGACGACCAGGCTGAGCCCGAGGGGGGGGGTCAAACATGTCATAAATCATGAGTCCTTTCATGCCCACGAGAGATCTAAGTCCAGCACACCTTGAATTCCTTTCTATTCTTAACTCCCACTAATTTCCCTTGACCATTAGTAGTTCAGATTCTTGTAGAGAACTTAAGCTTGCAATAAATCTTCATAAATACTCATTTGAACTGCCTGAATCACCTGATTTGCCTGGTGCTTGACATGGTCTATTTTAATTAATTCAATGGAAAAGTCTTTGCAGGTCAGGAAATCCTGGAATGTTTATGGTAACGATAAGGAACTAATGGAGTCAGGATCCAAGGTGCCAAGTAAGGTCAAGACTTCTTATTTATCTGTTTTGCATCCTGCCCTGAGATTTGGAATAGGACTTTGAATGATTTATTTACTTACTTAACTATGATGCTAAATTGCATGCTTCTTATTTTTCTTATTAATCAGACCCCTGGAAAAGAATCATATAGTAACACCCAAATGTAATGTTGGCAAAAACCCATTGCATAGAAAGAGGGGAAAATAAGTGCAAGAGGAATCTCTTTTGTACGAAAGCCAAGCTTACAGTCATGGCTGTAAATGTTGGCATCCCTGAAATTTTTCCAGAAAATGAAGAATTTCTCACAGAAAAGTATTGCAGTAACACATGTTTTGCTATACACATGTTTATTCCTTTTGTGTGTATTGGAACAAAACTAAGAAAGGGAGGAAAAAAAGCAAATTGGACATAATGTCACACAAAACTCCAAAAATGGGCTGGACAAAATCATTGGCACCCTTTCAAAATTGTGGATAAATAAGATTGTTTCAAGCATGTGGTGCTCCTTTAAACTCATCTGGGGCAAGTAACAGGTGTGGGCAATATAAAACTCACACCTGAAAGCAGATAAAAAGGAGAGAAGTTCACTTAGTCTTTGCATTGTGTGTCTGTGTGTGCCACACTAAGCATGGACAACAGAAAGAGGAGAAGAGAACTGTCTGAGGGCTTGAGAACCAAAATTGTGGAAAAATATCACCAATCTCAAGGTTACAAGTCCATCTCCAGAAATCTAGATTTGCCTTTGTCCACAGTGTGCAACATTATCAAGAAGTTTGCAACCCATGGCACTGTAGCTAATCTCCCTAGGCATGGATGGAAGAGAAAAATTGATGAAAGATGCCAACACAGGATAGTCCAGATGGTGGATAAGCAGCCCCAAACAAGTTCCAAAGCAATTCAAGTTGTCCTGCAGGCTCAGGGAGCATCAGTGTCAGCGCGAACTATCCGTCGACATTTAAATGAAATGAAACTCTATGGCAGGAGACCCAGGAGGACCCCACTGCTGAGACAGAGACATAGAAAAGCAAGACTACAGTTTGCCAACATGTACTTGAGTAAGCCAAAATTCTTCTGGGCAAAGATCTTGTGGACAGATGAGATCAAGATAAAGCTTTTTGGTAAAGCACATCATTCTACTGTTTACCGCAAACGGAATGAAGCCTACAAAGAAAAGAACACAGTACCTACAGTGAAATATGGTGGAGGTTCACTGATGTTTTGGGGTTGTTTTGCTGCCTCTGGCACTGGGTGCCTTGAATGTGTGCAAGGCATCATGAAATCTGAGGATTACCAATGGATTTTGGGTCGCACTGTAGAGCCCAGTGTCAGAAAGCTGGGTTTGCGTCAGAGATCTTGGATCTTCCAGCAGGACAGTGACCCCAAACATACGTCAAAAAGCACCCAGAAATGGATGGCAACAAAGCACTGGAGAGTTCTGAAGTGGCCAGCAATGAGTCCAGATCTCAGTCCCATTGAACACCTGTGGAGATCTTAAAATTGCTTTTGGGAAGAGGCGCTCTTCCAATAAGAGAGACCTAGAGCAGTTTGCAAAGGAAGAGTGGTCCAAAATTCCGGGTGAGAGGGTAAGAAGCTTATTGATGGTTATTGGAAGCGACTGATTTCAGTTACTTATTCCAAAGGGTGTGCAACCAAATATTAAGTAAAGGGTGCCAATGATTTTGTCCAGCCCATTTTTGGAGTTTTGTGTGACATTACGTCCAATTTGCTTTTTTTCTTCCCTTTTTTGGTTTTGTACCAATACACACAAAGGGAATAAACATGTGTATAGCAAAATGTATTGCATGTGTTACTGCAATTCTTTTCTGTGAGAAATACTTCATTTTCTGGAAAAATTTCAGGGGTGCCAACATTTACGGCCATGACTGTATCTGCTGCATATGTGTGGATGTTTTAAAAGGGAATTTTATGAGAGGTAATGGGAAGCAAATTAAGCTGAAATTATTGTTTGTTCAGGAGCAATACTATCAACGTTCTGATTAACGTCAGCTTCTTTTTTTCCAGGAAAAAGAGACACTGCTTGTAAAATAATGAGTATTTTGCTACTTGTTCTATATAGTGCTTACGTTGGACTTCTCTACTTCAAAATAAAGCATCAGGTGCACAAATTATGGCTTCCTGGAAACTTTATGCAAGGAAGTGTCTCTAATTCCTCTGTTTAGAATAGCTCATCTCCATAAAAATGAGCACCTTAGTAACTTAGACAGGATGTATGAAATTCCATAGAGCAGGTGGTGTCTTTGAATCATTCATGAACTTTGGTTTGTAGCACAGAGACCTTTTCAAAAATAAGAAGACTCCAGAATGACTGTGAACTACCATCAGAAACTGGATAGCAAATGAAGAGATTTGTAAGTGCAGTAATATAATTTCGATGGGAAAAAAATCCTTATAAGATTGGTTCTTAAAATAGGATATATACCAGGGGTGGGATCCTACTGGTTTAACAACTGGTTCGCTGAGCGTGTGCTTCGTGCACACGCACAGTTTGCAGATAATTGAACTTCCGCATTGCTGAGAGCAAGGAAAACATCTGCGGAGCGGCAATCCACTCTGCTGCCCCGATTAGCTGAGCTTCAGAAGCAGAAATATAGGTGAGTATAATGCAGGGGTGGGCAGGCTCGGGTGGGCCCACTTCAAAGACAGAGAGAAACGGTTCACTCACGGCTGAAAGTCAGAGCTAATGGTTCGCCCGAACCGGTCTGAACCAATAGAATCCCACCACTGAATATACCCTCCTGAATAAGATTCATACAAATATAATGTGTACCTTTTATATTAATGATCCTATAGGCTAGACAAATGCAAGATCCATGTCATTAGAAATGAATATCCTGTATTCTTTGTTATCTTAATTTTTGCTATATCTATTTAAATAGTATTTCTAAACCCCCCATCTCCCTAAAAGAGGAGCTCTGGGTAGTGTACAATATAATATAACACATAAATTAAAAAATGTATAAATTTAACATTAGAATTAGAAATTAAATTGGGCTTAATTTTTTTAAAATTATAGAATATGTTAATTAAACATCAAAAGGAAAGCGAAGTCCTAATATGGACATTTATTTATCAGATGTATAAAAGGTAAAGGTTCCCCCACACATGTATGTTAGTCGTTTGCGGTGTCCAAAGACGTCTCCCTGGTCATGTGGCCAGCATGATTAAATGCCAAAGGCGCATGGAGTGCTGTTAGCTTCCCACCAAAGTGGTCCCTATTTTTCTACTTGCATTTTTTTATGTGCTTTCAAACTGGCAGAAACTGGGACAAGTAACAGGAGCTCACTCTGTTACACAGCACTAGGGATTCGAACCACTGAACTGCCGACCTTCTGAATGACAAGCTCAGCATCTTAGCCACTGAGCCACCATGCCCCTCATATATCAGATGTATATAGCTACCCATCTCACCTGTGTCATTCTGGGCCATGTACAGTAAACAACCTGTTAAAACAATTAAAACAACAGTTAACTGTAGCTTAACACAAATGCAAATGCAAACAAAACCCAGGAGAATGGATCAGTATCTTACATTCAATATAACCATTTTGGGGGCTCCCCATTTCTCTGGGCTCCTTTTCCAAACACTTGTGATTCTCTCCTTCCCCCATGGGCAATGCAGTGATAATTAGGAGAAGCACCAGGAAATGTGTTCCAATTTCCTGGTACCAACATTAATGCGGCAACTGATGAGCTGATGGCTGCTTATTTCACTTTGGTTGGTTTGCATTCCTGAACTTAATAGAAAGGTATCAGTTAGCATTTATGAGATGGAGTGGGTATCTTGGCCCTAGTGGCTTTATATTTCTTCAAAGGTAATTCAATTGATGGTCCTTCAAAAGAGGTTAGAACCATTCTTCTTCAATGAGGCTTTTTTCCATCTTGGATCCAACTAACAATTACCCCTTCTGATCCAGGTTTCAAAATCCTGTATGTGTTCAGAATCACCTAAGAATGAACAATCTCAGCTACTACTGAGATACTATTAAAAACTGAATTAATAAAACCTCACCTGTCTTTAAAAAAAAATTAATAGTATTTTATTATGACACAATATGACAATCACATAACGTACAACATATAAACATCTCCTCTTTTTTCAACAGTGTTCCTTTGTGGTCTTCTTTCCATTTTGTATCTATCCTCCCATATCTCTATTACTATTTCATTTTCTACATTGTCCCTTTTTCTTTGGTTATATTGTATTTTCTAACATGAATAATCTTAATTTTTACATTTCTATACATTTGTTATATACATATTTTATACTTTTAAATTCTTCCCTGTATTTATTATTCTTTATTTCTAAACTCAAGCCATTCATACTATTTGTTCCAAATTATATAGTAATCTGTTTCTTCTTTTTCTTTAATTTCTTTTGTTAATTTGTCCATCTCGGCACATTCTAAAACTTTTTCTATCACTTCTTTGTCTTTTGGTGTCTTTTCCTGTTTTAAATTTTGTGCATATGAGATTCGTGCAGCAGTTATGATATGTAAAATCAGATATTTTATTTCTTTGGTGTATGTTCTTGTGAATATTCCTAACAAGAATATTTCCAGCTTTCTTTCAATTGGTTGATCTATTATTTTTTCTAGCCATTTCTTTATATTTGTCCAAAATTTTTTTGCTGCCGGGCACATCCACCATAGATGGCAATATGTTCCATGAGTTTTCTTACATTTCCAACAGGTTGAGGTATTATTTGGGAACATCTTTGCAAGTCTTGTCAGTGGAAGGTGCCATCTGTAAAATATCTTCGGCTGGTTTTCCTTGTATGCTGCAGATAATGTTAATTTTGAATTTACTTGCCACATTAATACCTCACCTGTCTTTTGATTTGGATATTTTCACTAATGTTGATGCTATAATTGAAACGTTCAAGTCTTATTATAGATAAATAATTTTGTTCTTGTCGTGACAAATGTGTCACTTCTGATTCCATTCAGTTTTTGGCTGGTACACCAAACACCTTGATAACTTGGTACAGTTTCACTAGACAATACAGGGGGAAGGAGGGAAAAACCCATCACTGTCTTCATAATAAAAAAAATTCTCTTCACGATTTATTTTCTCTTTCCTAGCTGTCAGGGATGGACACTTACTTCACTGACTTTAGTTCAAGAGAATACTAAAGAATCACATAAATTATGGGTTACAGAGAGAGTACAGTGGGAATTGTGATGGCTACATGAGTAATTTTTCCACACTAAACTATACCTTTGACTTGAGTAGCATTCATACAAATCAAAATCCATTTATACCTGAGTACAAACTATTTCAATAAAAGGAAATGGAATAAGGTTCATTATTATCTGATTGCCATCTCTTATGGATGAAAAAATCCCATCAACAATATAATACATGAGAAATTATGGCTAATGCATAATCGTCATAGGAATTAGATACCAGATTGTATGATCTCAATTTAGATGCTGAAATTTTCCAGGACAAATACCCAGGGTCCTTAACATTGGCTCAAAGACTACCTCTATCAGGGGCACAGTAGTTAGAATGCAGTATTGCAAGCTAACTCTGCCCACAGCCAGGAGTTCGATCCTGACTGTCTCAAGGTTGACTCAGGCTTCCATCTTTCCGAGGTTGGTACAATGAGGACCCAGATTGTCGGGGGCAATATGCTGACACTGTAAATCACTGAGAGAGTGCTGTAAGCACTATGGAGTGGTATATAAGTAAGTGCTATTGTTATTAAAGTAGCTCAGATTGGTCTGGGTTTCTTTTTGTTGTTAACCACATACAATGGCAGAATAATTCTGGCTTGCATCTTTGTGTGAATATAATCAGAGTCAGCAGTCTATTTCACATGACCTATAAAGCCAAAATATAATTTGTTTGATTTGACTTTGCATATTGTATGAATCTGGTTATTATGAATTGCAAAATACAAAATCAGCTATGCCTTATTTGTTGTAACAAGGTTAAACAAGTTGATCCATCACGTGTGAAACAAAGGTCTAAAATTAGGCAACATCTTTAACATCTTGCTTCTTTAAATATTGTTTTTGGTCTTATTTCTTTCCTAGAAAACTGAACTTGAAGGAAGGCAGAGCTAATCCTTGCCCCTGATTTCTGCTTGGATGGCTACCATAAAAATAATGACTATAGCAGATAAAACTAATTATAGCTAGAAATTCTGACCCCGGTCAGAATTGAAAGAAAGCACTTGCCAGTAATTGTAGACAAATCTGACCAATTTAGACTGATCATCTAATTTTACTGTAAGACCAGCTTCCTAAGAAGAATGACTGAATTGGGTTCTAGCTTTGCTTATTCTTCAGTCCCATGCAACTGAAGGAAAGATATGGAGTAGTAATAAAATATGAGATTCTTGATTCTTTCTTAAGAGCACAATAATGTTAGCCTTTTATTATAAAATGTGTTTGAAAACATGAATATATCTTGGAATCTTATAAGCCTGGGAGATTTCTAGATTTTTTTATTATTTTTTTTTAGTAAAGAGGGACTGTCTTCAAGAAAAAAAAATGCTGCAGAGGATTGTATGTTGATATTGCAACATCAATTTTATGAAAAGAAAATCATTATGCATTTGCTTATCATATATAAACTTATCATATATAAGCATTTCCACTTTGCTTAACACAAAATCTTCAGTTATTGTAGCCCAGAACTGCATTTCCTGGTTTGCTTGCTTTTTAGCATAACAAAAATAAATCTGCTTCTTTACCAGATTTGGGGTTACAACATTTTCTAGCTCCCTAACAATATGCCAGTGATTTTAGAAGTCAGGATCCTTTTTCGCAATGTCTGCCACAAGTCTATTGAATTAGAGTCAAATGTCTCTGAGTATTATTGGATTAAAAGTCAATTTTTTTAAAAAAAGGAGGGGAAAATCTCTTGGGAAAGTCCAAAGCCTGAGATGATGTTTTTAATTAATGAATAAATTAAAAAAGCAAAGAGAATCTGCACTTGTTCAATGAGAGGTATTTTTGGAGCTCCAATAAGGAAACAAAAGGCCCTTTTGTTTGGACTGGCACCAGACTAGGATTACAATTGTGACAGTCTTCTTCTCACCTCTTCATTAGCCATCACCTTTAATATGAGGGCCAAATGCTCTTGAGTCTTGACCTTGGATTGAGCAAGCTTGCTTTCTTTGTTCGAATTGATAACCCTAACTTGAACCTGGTAGTATGTAGCCACTTTTAGCACTAATGCCCAATGGATTATCTCTGCATTATTCCCCCAAGGAAGTCTAATTGTCCCTATTCCTGTCACTGCTTTCATTTGAATAAGCAGACATCCAGCTGTAACCCTGTATCTCACAACCTACCAGAACAATATATATTCCTCCCCCTATTTCATACAATTGCTCTAGTTTTGACATCTGTGTTGAATGTGAGTCAGAAGCAAAGATTCAGCTGTGTGTTCAAATTGCATGAGATAATACAGCATTCACCTTTGAAGGAGGAAGCACATGTTCAAGTACAAACAGTTGTGAGGAATGCATAGGGAATGCCAAGTGTTAAAATTTGTTTAAACCACTACTATAGGTCATTCCAAATTCTCCATTTGGGTCCATCTTCCTCTAATTGCCTTGATGCTGTGTGCCATAAACATAGAGAGATTGATATCACATCATACCATTGATAAATTTAATGAATACATAGAAATCAAGGACATGGAAAAAATCTTATGATCTAAAGAATATGAACAGGTTTGCAAGATAGATTCATTATTGAACAGCCTAACTAACTTATTTGGCCTGCAAAATGCAATATACTGAAGCAGAGTTAATTCAGAGTTTTGTGATTTAAATATGGTAGCTCTATTATAGAAAGATTTTTAAAAGTATTGTCAGTTCAAAGTATTCAGACCAGTGTGGGTTGATTGGTACTACTTTGAAGTATAATTAATTTTGATGAGGCTGTCGAATGTTTTTTCTGTTTTCCTTTTCCTTTTTTATTTTTATTCAAATTAAAATCAATTCAGTATAGCTGCACCAGATGGATGAAACTAATAAAATAGGAAATTCTGTTCAAATTGTTTATAAGAAAATAATACATTTTGGAAATTTCTTCAGATGCAAGATTGAAATAAGTTGTGATTACATAATTGATATACAGTTTAGTTGGTAGAGTTCTCCATCCGTGCTAAGTTGCAGTATTCTATTTCTCTGAAACTTTTTAAATTAATAATTTAAACCAATATTGTTTCTGAAAGTCTAATATTTTTACTATTTTTATTTTGCTCTGCTTTTATCATTTATTGTTTTGATAGCATTATTGCTCTAAGTTACACAGTTTTTCCTGTTTTTAAGAAAAATAAGATATTAATTCTTCAAAATAAATAAATATAAATAAAAATCCACACAAATAAAAAAATCACATGACAATCATAAAAAAAACTTTTTTGGGGTGGGTAGAGATGCTCTGTCTTATAATAATACTGGCAGTCTTCCAAAGTCTATATAATTTTGGCTTCTTTGTGGTACCAGTAAGATGCTTGTAACAATCCCATTGAGGGATTAGATAACACACATTCTATTAATTCTGAAGCAATTACAGCCAGGTGCCAAGTCTTAAAAAGGAACTCAGTAGAACAACTTGTGCCAATCCTAATTAAAATCCTGTTCCTTTTTAGGGTGTCCAATTAAACACTCATCCTAAGGTTACCAGATTTCAGCTGCAAAATTCCTCTTGATTGTCATCTGGCAGCAAGGAAGGGCAGGACTACTGTATCAAAATCAAATTCTATCTTAGATGTTGCAGTAAATATTTGTAGACTTTTTTTCTGGTGGTTAGAATATGAGCTTTATTAAAATGTCATTTGATTAAGCTAAATTTTAGCTTGCTTTGGTGGGTGGTTCCATTTTCTGAGTGATATTTATGAGAAGAAGGGAAAGGCATGCTCTTTTTCTTTATTTTTAAAAGTATTGTTTTGTTGCTTCTTTCTATTCTGCTCCTTAGCTTGTCACCCCCAGTCCATAAAATCAGAAAAAGGTGCAGATTCACAATAGGAAACAAAGAGCTATAAAAACCTTTGACTCTTAAAAGGTAAAGTATTTCAATAATTGGATGGAAACAGTAAACCTAAGGCAGTCCAAAGGACAACGCAAATGAAATTTTCACAAGTCATACTCTGATTCTTCAATGGTGATGCGTAACATCTTAAGCTTCGAAGATAATATTTGCCTAAAGCAGAGGTTCTCAATCAGTCATTTCAGAGACCGTGCAAAAAAGTTGGAAAAGAATGACGCCAGCAAAATGCAGCCTGTTCCAGAGGGTATGAATTATGAGAGCATTTACAACAGTAACATTCATTCCCAGTGACTAATAAATATCAGCCTTTCAGTGCTTTTCTAACCTCAATACAACACAACTTCAACACAGCTTCAGATCATTTGCAGGGTCATGTTCTTTGTCACGAGAGAGAATTAAACCATGCATATAAATAATAGAATTTATCAAAAGGGAGATTGTTATGCCCCTATTATATATTCTACCAAATCGTTCCCATTTTAGGTTAAACTATCTGATTAAATAAAGAACCTCTAATCTTCCATTCAAGTAAGTGCAATATTTGGCCTTTTGGACAATCAAGAAATAAATGCACCGGCCGTTTGCTCTATACACTACCGCTGTAAAACAATTTGTCCTGAACTCAGCAGAGCTTTCTATGGAAGTGACAAGGCCCTGGAACAGAGCTGCCTCTAGACGAGATGGGCAGCACACAAATAAATAAATAAATCTCCTGTACTAGAATGCCAATAAATGTGCAAACTTTGTGCCCATCTAAATATATTTCTGGGAAATATCAACATGTTCAGTTAATTGTTTCAAATCTCTCAAGCATGGAGAGCAAGACTGGTACTTTGTGTTAAATTATTAATGCTTTGCCAAGGTTATGTAAGCTAAATAACATAAGTTAAAAAGAAGAGGGTGTATCAAGTAGTTCTAGCTCAAATTAGACCAGAAGTAAAACACAGAGACCTTCCCATTAAATTAAATTATGTATTTAACAAATTTATACGGCCATCTATCTTACTGGATGTGACTCTAGATGGTTTAGTTTAGTTTAGTTTAGTTTAGTTTAGTTTAGTTTAGTTTAGTTTAGTTTAGTTTAGTTTAGTTTAGTTTAGTTTAGTTTAGTTTAGTTTAGTTTAATTTAATTTGTATACCGCCCTTCTCCCAAATGGGACTCAGGACGGTGAACAGCCAAAATTAAAATACATATAAATAGAAAAGTTAAGATAATTAAAAATACATTAAATCAATCGGCCTCCCAATCTTATAAACTCCGAATCTTATAAAATTTAAAATCCCACTAAAAAACTGTTTAGGCTAGGCCCACTTGATGGAATAAATATGTCTTTCAGGGCCTTACAAAAGGTCCGGAGGTCCGGGATCAGTCGTATTCTGGGAGGTAGCTCATTCTACAGGGTGGGTGCCCCCACAGAGAAGGCTCTCCCCCTGGGGATCACCAGCCGGCATTGCTTGACCGACAGCACCCTGAGGAGGCCCTCTCTGTGAGAGCGTATTGGCCAGTGGGAGGTTATCGGTAGCAGCAGGTGGTCTCTTAAATACCCTGGTCCTAAGCCATGGATCGCTTTGAAGGTGAGAACCAATACCTTGAAGTGCACCCGGAAGACCAACAGGAGCCAATGCAGCTCGCATAGGAGGGGTGTTACATGGGAGCGTCACGTCGCTCCCATAATCACCCGCACGGCCGCATTCTGAACCAGTTGGAGCCTCTGGGTGCTCCTTAAGGGGAGCCCCATGTAGAGAGCGTTGCAGTAGTCCAGGCGAGAAGTGACAAGGGCATGGGTGACTGTGCATAAGGAGTCCCGATCCAGAAAGGTGCGCAACTGGCGTATCAGGTGAACCTGATAGAAAGCCCCCCTGGCCACGGCCGTCATATGCTCTTCTAAAGACAGCCGTGTGTCCAGGAGAACACCCAAGTTGCAAGCCCCCTCTGTGGGGGCCAATGACTCACCCCCAATAGCCAGCGATGGCACCAGCTGGCTATATTGGGACGCCGGTATCCACAGCCACTCAGTCTTGGAAGGGTTGAGTCGAAGCCTGTTCCTCCTCATCCAGACACGCACGGCCTCCAGACACTGGGACATCACTTCGAGGGCATCATTGGGGTGGTCTGGGGTGGAGATGTACAGCTGAGTATCATCAGCGTACAGATGGCATCGCACCCCAAAGCCACGGATGATCTCACCCAGTGGCTTCACATAAATGTTGAACAGGAGCAGCGAGAGGACCGACCCTTGCGGCACCCCACAAGCAAGGCGCCTCGAGGTCGACCTCTGCCCCCATGTCAACACAGACTGCGACAGGTCAGAGAGATAGGAGGAGAACCACCGCATTGTTGGTGTACAACCAATAATTAAAAATAATGTCCCAACTATTAAAATACAAAAAAAAAAAAAAGCAGAGTTGCTGGAGAAAAGCTTTCATAAACACAGTATAATCATATTGTAGGCTCCTCATGGAATTCTCCAATATTACTGGAAGAACCACATTCTCAGGGCCTTCCAAAGGCTAACCCCAACTTAAGGGGGAATGATGTTCCAGAGAGTGAGAGGCAAAGCAGAAGAAACATGTAGTTTGGGTCCTATCAGCTGGAACTCCTTAGCAGATGGGACCCACAGCATGGTTAGATGTGATCAGGTAGTCCATCAAATTTAGAGAGATTTAGGTTTCATTTCTAAAGATCTTAGGTAATATCGTAATCCTCTATGTGAGCAATGTGTTGGCACGATGGTTAGAATGCAGTATTGCAGGCTACTTCAGCCTAATTCAGCTCATTGCCAGGAGTTTGATCCTTACTGGCTCAAGGTTGACTCTGCCTTCAATTCTTCTGAGGTCGGTAAAATGAGGACCCAGATTGTTGGAGGTAATAGGCTGACTCTGTAAACTGCTTAGCGAGGACTGTAAAAACACTATGAAGCAGTATATAAGTCTGAGTGTTATTGTTATTGTTAAGTGCCCCATGTGGTGAAAACTGTATGTTCACAAGAGTGGAATTAGCAAACTGGAGATAATGAGGCACATTTATTGGCCAGTGGGAGTAAATGCAGTTACCCATCTGCTCATTTACTGTTACAACATTGGGTAAAATACATTTATTCTAATCAGGAGACTAAAGTCTATGTGCATAGGGTGACACTATGGAAAGCACACTATTTGGAACTGAAACTTCCTCTATCATCCTGCTTGTTTGGCGCAGTGGCTAGAATGCAGTATTACAAGCTAATTCTGCCCACAGCCTGGTGTTCGATCCTGACAGACTTAAGGTTGACTTAGCCTTCCATCCTTCCGAGATTGGTAAATGAGAACCTAGATTGTTGGGGGCAATATGCTGTCTCTGTAAATCGCTTAGAGAGGGCTGTAAAGCACTGTGAAGCAGTATATAAGTTTAAGTGTGATTGCTAAGTGGAGCTCAGAGGCAAAGGTTTCAGCCTGGCCCACCTCCACAAGGCATATCCTTTGCTTGCATGGGATTGTCCCATATCTGTTCTTCATTCCATGACTTGTTCTTTATGGGCAGTAGAGGTAGTCCTCATTTAGCGACTGACCATTTGCTTTGTGACAATGATGAAAAGGTAACTTTGCAACCAATCCTCACATTTATGAACTTCACAGGTCAGTAAAGCAAAGGACACCTAAGTAAGAGCGTAAGTGCAATTATGGTTTCAGTTAGCAGCTGCTTCACTTAAAGACCAAGTTGCCAGTCCCAATTATGATAACTAAACAAGGTTATGGTATAAAGTACAATATAAGAGCCCATGTCTGGAGAAATATGCATACAGTTGCTGTCACATCAAAGCAGTTTTTCTCCACCTTGGTAGCTTGAAGATGTGTGGACTTCAATTCCCATGATGTCTGGCTGGGGAATTCTGGGAGTTGAACTCCACACATCTTCAAGATGCCAAGGTTGAAAATCAGTGTTAGAGCATTTAGATCTGGGCCTAACTCTGGGCTGATTTTGAGGATACAAATTGTGCTTCCATCTCTGTACGTCCCTTGTCAAATACAGAATCAGAATAATTTTAAAGCTATAATCATAAACAATGCTGTTAATCAGTATCCTTAGCACATTTAATTATTCACCTTTCATGCTGCAGTCAAAATATCAGACCTATTTTGTAATTAGAAACTTTCTCCCAAAGGATTAGAACTTTAACTAAGTGAAACAAATGCACATTCACACAAGTCAACCTGCCGTGTGATGAAATATTGGTTTTATTGCCTCTGAGGCTTGGAAGCAGATGAAGTGCAGGATCTGCTTCACCTATAGAAAATGTGTCTCTCTTCTAAGTAAGAAATGACATTTCATGACTTTTTCAATCTTCACTTTTGCACCACTAAAATACATGCTAAATAAGCCCCAACACAAAGTAAGATCTGATCATCCTAATACCAGGATGCAGGAGACAAAGTAAGGAATTCAAATTATAATAGTTATATAAGTTATAAAAGAAGGGAGATCCTGCTTGAATTTTAGCAAAAATCTCCTAACAAAATTCCATAGTGGAGCCAATGACTCAGAGAAATTATGGATTTCAATGGAGATGTTCAAATGGGAACCAAAAAGCTGTTTGTCGGAAATGTTTGCATTTGGATTTCGGCACTAAATAGGGGCTGGACATTGGCCTAAATGACCTCTGAAATTCTGAATCCAATCCAAAAATGGTGTACATTTGTTTAAGGAATAATAACAATCTGTCTCATATAAAAAGATGTATTATTTTCATTGTAAAGCATTCCAATATCGCCAGAGGATTCATTGAAAGCTTGCTAACTTCTCTGAGAATGAAGAATGAATAAAGGATTATTTGGCAAGGAATTAAACATGATAAACTGTGGGCTTGGGTGGGGAATTAAATTTAATGCATTAGATAATTTTTTTGAGAAATATCTCTTAAAAACCAATTTTCTAATTTCTCTAACTCTTCACAATTGTTCTCAGACGTGGCGGAAAAAAAATACAGCAGGGTGTAATGTCAAATCTATTTATGATTTATAATAATGCATTAGGCAATTCTTTTTTTTTAAAGAAAGAAAGATGTGTACAATGACCCACAGTGGTTGAACATAAATACTGTTTACAAAGGAAATGATTTGTACCATTAACAAAGAAAGTACAACAATGATGAGTACAAAAAAATCATGCTTTTTAAAAAAAAAATCTTACAATGAGCCAATCTTTGCACAGGGTATCTGGTTGCTATCCTGCTTTGTTTCATATTGTAGTAAATGGGATGCATAGAAAGAGCTACTCAGTTTCTCATTGATACAAGATTCAAGATTCATTGACCATAACATAACCGAAGGTATGTTATGACTATAACACTGACCATAACGTTGACTGAAGGTTGGGACTGCAGATTATCTCAAAGTGATAGCTATCTATCTAATATATTGCTCTCCTTCTTCTAAAGTAGTAACCTGAAACTAAAGCATCATACAACTTTCAGTTACAGTTATCCCCAAATAAGTTCAGTCTCATCTTTCACATATCTGTTTGTGTCCATGGAAGACCGTTTTTGTAGGGTAACAGGCTGGATGGTCACCTGTTAGAGATACACTCATGGATCCTGAAGATGTGATGGGCTGTGAGAATAACCTTGGGGGACAGGAAGACGAGCCACAGCCTAGACAGCAATCTGATAAGAGAAATCTCAGTCCAAAGGAGGAATGGGCATGAAGAAAGCATCTCAGAAGGGATTCTCCCTAGTTCTCTAGAAAGTGAAGGCAGGGGAGGGAGAAGTACTTTCAGACTTGCAAGGTTTACAAAAGACTTACAATAAAGGTAGTGCTATTACAAAACCAAGTATTTTGATTTCCTGTCTGTATTAGTTCAAAGGGTAACACAAGGGGGTGGACTAGATCAGGGGTCCCCAACCCCAGGTCCATAGACCAGCACCGGTCCGCGGCATGCCATAAACCGGGCCACGCATACAAGTGAAGCCCCATCCACCACATGCAGGCAACACATGAAACCACGCCCCCTCCGATCCACGGAAAAATCTCTCTCCACGGAGCCAGTCTCTGGTGCCCAAAAGGTTGGGGGCCGCTGGACTAGATGATTTCTAAGGCTTGGTCAACCCTATGATTTCAGCTGTCACAAAATGATGTAGCACTGGACTTTGTGTCTGAGAACTATTATCTATATGACTACAGAACAGAGAGGTTGTCAAAAGCACTAAGAACTAACTTACATCCCTGCCATACATGCCCAAAACACAGCACAGAACCAACCATCCATTTGCATAGAATTGCCTATTAATCTATGGCTTATCTTTTGCGCAGAGCTTTACACACGCATCCACCCATTTCACTTTCCTCTGGCATCTGAGGTCCAGCATTCAGCTGAGATGGTGGTGCCAAATCATGGCAATCAGTTCGTGTGCGAAGGGGAAGGGGAAAGGCATTCTTATTTTTCTTCAGACTTTCAGTTGCTCCCCTTTTGTCCCGTTAATCTTCCTGCCCAAAATGATTTGGTAGAGTAATAACAAAGCAGTTCTACTTGACAATCTGTCTGTCTGCTCTAACTCAGATTTTAACTGATCTGTGTATATACAGATATCTTTCTGCGTGTATTAAACTCAGCAAAAAGAAATCCATCACTTGTCCTGGGGAATCCATCTTGCCACAAAATGCAATGCTTCCCTCCCTCCTTTTTCTAGCTCTTCTTCTTTTGTTAGTTTGTTTTCCGGAGGGGGAAAATAATTGAGGTTCTTCTTCCACCTTTCACGAAATATTGTGGAATACAAATTGAGAGGATTTGTATTCACAGCAGAGGATGACACTCTCTGCACACCTTTCAGCCAGTGGAGTTATCTCTGAAAGTGACAGTGAAAATCAATGGGTGCTGCTCAGGCTTAGCTCTTTGGCTTGAGATCCAAAATCTGATTAAAAATCCACAGGTTTCCTCTTCTTCTGAGCCAGCTGCATTAAGCTGTAGGTAGAGATGCTTGTCCCAAACAAACCCAAGAACAGGGCTGCCTGATGTATCAGCGTATCCATGGGGTTGATGGCTAACTTCCCAGCCGCTTGGGTCTGCAAAAAGGCAAAGCAAATTCCCCATTGAAGCATTCAGATGGGAGAAGATAAAGCTAACAGATTAGTACCTGGAATATCCAAAGAGCCCTTGTGTGAAAGCAATCCAGCTGCCTAGCTTTGGTGTTCTCTGAGCTTAGTTGTTTTCTTATAGACATTTCACTACCACTGATGATGTTACCTAGTTTGGGTAATGAAATGTCTACAAAAAAACAACCAAGCTCAGAGAGCATGAAAGACCCCTCATTTCCATCCTGAGCTATACATATTCTCCTTTATTAGAGTCTCCTAACGATTTGCATGGGAATTCCTGCCACAGAGCTTGCAATATCTACTTTTTCCCTTTGGTTTTCCTTTTATCTTTTCTTATTAAAATGCCATATTCTCAGGCTACTGAGCACGCTCAGTCCTACCTCAGTTCCCAGTCGAGAGGCTTTGCTTTCCCAAACCCCATCTTCCCAAATTGTTCCCTTTTTGATTTTCAGAGGTCCTGGTCTATTTACTATACAATCCTTTGTTTTGGGATCTGATTATTTCTACATATACCGCATCCGATCTGTCTTCAGTGGTTGGAGCAGAATGGCTGCCTTGCGTCTTGAGTCTAATTTAAAGCGTGGCCTTAGAGCACTGAACAAGAGTGCCCTGCCACAGATTAGGGTCAGCATCCTTTTTTTTAAAAGAAAAAAAGAAAATCCCAATCCCATATGTGGTAGTCATGTAAATGTTATGGAATATGGGCTTTGTTCTGATTTTCCAAATGAGAAGCTGGAATGAATTGCCAGTGTCACCAAGAGTTATTGCTGTATTTACTTATTAGATTTTTATCCTCCTTTTATTACTTTATAAGTAACTCAAGGCGACAAACACACATAATATTCCTTCTTCCTCCTATTTTCCCCACAATAATAACCCTGTGAGGTAGGTGGACCGAGAAAGATTGGCCTATAGTCCCCCAGCCAGCTTTCATGTGACTACAACTCCCAGTCTCCTGGTCTCTAGGCCAGCACCTTCACCACTGGACCAAACTAGAAGATGTCCCCATTGCTGATGGGCACTGGGAAAGTTTTTTTTATAAAGAGTTTTTACTCCATTTCATTCTGACTATTGTGAGTAAGCATAAGGGAGGGAAGTTTATGGCTGTAGCCTTGGTAAATGTCACTGATGCTTTAATGTATTATGAACAGAAATTCATACAGACATGCAGAGCAGAGACTACAATGTGAGAATTCCAGTTAATAAGAGGCGGAGGCGGGCAAGGTGACCAGAAAGTCATTCTATATTAAATTGCCATAGAAACCAGCGCTCTGCCATTTTGAGCATATGATCCCCTCTCCCACTGGCACCTCTGGGACTTCCTGATTAAGAGGATGGTAGGTGCTCTAAAGGCCATGAAATGTGATGAATCACAGTAAAAGCTGCTTCATTCAAATTGTCCCTGCATCTATTATATTCTTCTGCATTGTTGTAGAACCCTATCTGTGGGAAAGCTAGAAAAATCAAAGGTTTTCTACAAGTCTGATTTTTGCATTGATATTTTAAATATTCAAATCATACTCCATTAAGGCAGGAATATTTTACTACTCAACTGTGTTAATGTTTTAGGAACCTCACCATAATTAGAATTATTTACATTTCCTTCACTTTCTAATAGTGCGGCGTTGTGTTCCAGGGTGTCTGCGAATAGATAATTTAAAAAGTTCTTGTACTCAGAAGTAATTCCTGTTAAATATAATGGGGGTTTATTTGGGGCTAAGTAGGCATTGAATTCAGCCTAAATAAATGTTTGTAATTAAAAACCTAGAGAAAGAAGAAAATTCTGAAAACACAATAACAAAATACATACATTTTGCTCTGGGCAATGTAGAATGATGCCAGTTATCCAGATTGATAACCAAGGCATCCCCCTAGAAATTTAATTAGATTCCCATTGATGACTGGAAAATCGGCTGTACCAAATTTAATATTCTTTTGCTATGTGACCCAAAACAGTAGCCCTGAAGAAGTGTAAGTAAAAAGTGAAAGATGGTAGGGAGAGAAAATAAAAATATCTTACCTGCAATAATCTTATATAACCCGGTGTGATTTTCCGCAGGTAGATAACCATTTTTATCCAAGTTTTTCAGAGACTTTCAATTTCCAACTTCCTTTTTTTAAAAAGATGAGCTGGTGGACAGCCACGACTTAATGAAAATAAGAACTTGCCATAGAAACTTATATGAACTCACTTTGCCTAGGCTGTTCTATAAAAGTACAGTCCTGGACCAATGTGAAATTTGTTCAGATTGGAGCGTGTTGTTCCCATTAAGATTTTTACATGCCACTGTCCTACAGATACAGTATATAAAGCCCAAGCCTATTATATAAGCTGCCATGTGTGATTTATCGGCAAAGCTTAAGTGTTGGCAGAAGTCCCTAACTCTTCAGCCGAGAGCAAGTTATGTCTTCAATATCCGAAAACTCTTTTGGTATGTTCAAATCTTATTAAGAAAGCAAATCAAAAGCAGCTTGCTTTACAACAAAGTGATCTAAAGCTTGGCTACTCTGGACACAGAAAAAAAACACACAGACTCTACTGAAAAAATACAGACCATTCAATAGTCAATGAAATCAGATTATTGGGAGGCTGGGATCACATTTTACTTCCATAAAATAAAATCACAATCTGTTTTATTGATTTCATGTGAGGACATTTTAAGAGAAGGAGCTAAGATTGGCAATAGAAATAAGAACATCAAATATTTGCTGGCTGGAAACGATCTAAAAGTTGACCCACACTCTGTCAAGGACCTAGGAGTACTCATTTCAAAAGATCTAAGTCCCAGAGCTCACTATAACATCATTGCAAAAAAGGCATTAAGAGTTGTCAATCTTATTTTGCGAAGTTTTCTCTCTGGTAATGCTATACTTCAAACTATATAAAACCTTTGCCAGACACATACTTGAATACTGCTGCCTGGAACCCTCACTGTATTTCAGACATCAATACATTAGAGAGGGTCCAGAGATAGTTTACCAGAAGAGTACTCAAATCTTCTGCTCGAAATAAAATTCCCTATCCCACCAGGCTTGAAATTTTAGGTCTGGGTAGCCTCGAACTACGCCGTCTGTGTTCTGACCTATGCTTAGTTCATAAGATTATTTACCAAAACGTTCTACCTGTAAGTAAAATACTTTAATTTCAACCTTAATAACACAAGGTCTATCAATAGATTCAAACTCAATGTAATTCGCTCTAATCTTGATTGTAGGAAATATGACTTCTGCAATAGAGTAGTAAATGTCTGGAACACTCTACCTGATCCTGTTGTTAGTCTCTCTAATCCCCATACCTTTCACTGTGTAAGGTCCACTGTCTACCGTGGACCTTACACGTTTCTTAAGAGGTCCCTAAGGGGGCGCGCATAAATGTGCCAGTGTGCCTACTGTCCCTGTCCTACTGTCCCCATTTATATGTAATCATTTTATGTGTTTATGGCTATGTTTTGCCTATTTATATCCTTTTATTTGTGCCAATTTTTTTTCATGAGTCCATGTCTATGTCTATACTGTTACTTGTTTCCTTATACTTGTTGATAATAAAATAAAATAAAAAAGAAAGAAAGAAAGAAAGTAAGAAAGAAAGAAAGAAAGAAAGAAAGAAAGTAAGTAAGTAAATACTGGACACGCATGGCTCGGTCTAGAAAGTTAAATGTTTTCTTTTTTTTTTTTTTGGTTGGCTACACATATAGAAGATATCAATTCTCCTGAAGTCCTCTTGTAGGCACAGTGCTCCCTTGTTTTTATCATTTCACCATCTCTTTTTCTGAAAAGGGAAGTAAAGTAATAGCAATAGCACTTAGACTTATATACTGGTCCATAGTGCTTTACAGCACACTCTGAATGATTTACAATGTCAGTGCATTAGTGACTCCTTCTCCCTTGAATAACAGCAGGATTAATAATAAATAAACAAAATAAAGAAATAAATTGAGAATAATAATAATAAAGGCAGGATTAAATTAATAAATTAACTAAATAAATAAATAAATTGAGAAGTTCCCTGAGAATGGGCTTCAGCAAGAGTCCAAAAGTTTGGAAGAATAAACCTGTGGTCCTGATGACTGACTCAGATTGGACCTTCAAATATTCTTGTATCTCATGGACAACTCTGGGAGATATAGGATTCTGGTAGGAACAGAGCCAAGAGTATTGTTCTTTTGATGCTTCAGTAGCATTTTCTGGTAGATATAAGCCTAAAATTATGTTTGGCTTCCAGAAGGGAGAATAAAGCTCATCAGAATGGAAATAACAAGAGCCAACCTCACCAAGGATCAATAGGGGAAGTCATGTCTGCATTTTCAGACAGGCTAGAGAACAAACGTTGTACAAAAAGTAATAGGATTTATTTTAGATGGACCAATGATCTGGATTTCTTCCTATACTGAACTCCTGCATTGTGATAAGATCCCTTCTCTGGGGCTACAAGAGAATTTGTGACTCTACAGGAAAATCAGTGGTGAGTTCCAATTACCAACTCTTGTTCAGCAAGCTGAGGCTCGTTTTGTTTTTTGAATAAATGCAATCCCTGCAATTCAGACAAAAATTTATTAGATTTCTATTCCTATGTATGTATGTACATATACAAATTCAAGGTGGTGTTGCCCCTTATTTTCTTCATAATAACTACCCTGTGAGGTAAATTGGATTGTGAATGGCTGGCCCAAGGCTAATCCAGTTAAACTGTTTTTCCTCCGGCATCTTAACCACTTCCCCAAACTAGCCCTCCCATATAAAACATATATGCTAAATTAAGCCATGCTGGTTAGTTTCATTTTACTAAAAAAACTATCTGTCAAGCCAAATTTTGAATGTTGATTTAGTCAGAAACCATCACAACAATGACCCGTGTATGGAAGACATTTTTGTTGGAACCTTACAGAAATAAAATAGAATATGCATTTAATTGTAAGTGATGAGATTTTCTAAGGTGTTCATTTTTTATTCATTCATTCTGTTTTTAAACCTGCACCTTCCCCCCCCCCCCCAAAAAAGACACTGTCATACTTAAATGCTAACTATGCAAACTACAAATTGTTTCTACATAAGGAAATGATGCACAAAAACGAAAACAATAATACCTGGAAGGCATTGCCTACTCTGACACATGGCAGGGTCATAGGCAGCATATTTATTTGTTTATGCATACATATGTAGAAATATTCATATGTCATCACCATCCTTTCTCCTACAAGGACTCTGGGCGGCATATAGGAAATGCACATTTATTTTGGAAGCAAACGCCCCAGATTTTAATGGGAACGATTCCAAGATATTATTTCATCATCCATGGAGAGACTACATTATTTCCCTTCAAGGTAGATGACAGCAAAGCTTTCATTTTCTAATTCCAAAGGTAATATAATAGTCAAGTTCTCTGAATTAACTATTAATTTAGCAGTACTGTGCCCGTGGCAGGCAGAACACAAAGCTGTGATCCATGGCTCTTTATCATCAGAGGGTAGAGTGGCACAACACAGAGCCGGCATAATTCAGCACCGTCCGGTAAAAACAGGAGGACTTAGAAATATTTACAGATTATGCCCTTGTTACAGAAATCTTTTTATTTTTATTTTTTCCTTTTCAAAAGATGGTAGAAAGAACATTTTGTTCTCTTAGCTTCAGGGCAACAACTTCACTTTTTTGCTTTTTTTTTTTTTCTGAGACAACTTTCCTGATGCGTTTTTAAAGATTTACAGCACAAAAAGGTAGCCTAGGTGATTCATTTTCCTTAAATGTTCAGTGATATAATGGCTACCTGGCTGAAGTCCAAATACCATCCCAGGTAGGGACACCAGCTTAATGTAGGTCATTTGTTAAGTGCCTCCTGGAACCTGAGTTTAAAGACATCATGTGAATAGCAATCAAAATTACCGGCGACTGTGGTGGGATGGCTAAAAATTAATATATTGATAGATTTTCTTTTGGCTGCCTTACCCGAGCTATTCTGAAGACCATGATGAAACAGGCATGGGGCCTATGATGATAGTATTGGGTCTATATTTTAAAGTGCCTTGCCAACTTCAGGACATCATCCAGAAAAGAGAACATTTTTAAAAATAATATTGATTTGGAAGAAACATGTTTTTCAATTTATGAGACCAAAATTAATTGGACTGTAAGGCACTTAACTTTGGCTGGATAAGTGCCCAGAGTGAGGACCCTGAAGTATGAATTATGTTTTGGGGGTGGTGATAGATCCACATCTTTTCCTGGTGCTAAGATAAACACCCAAATACATTAATAATAAGAGATTAGATATTTGAGTGCTCAGCCACTCAAATATCAAAGCATCTGTTTGTATTGAAAAATATGTCATCCCATCTAAAGGAGTTCTTAAAATTAACCTTACCAAGAATGTGTGGGCATCTACATGTACATTGAGAGTTTCTGCACCGGACACAAATTCCTTGTTGTCTAATCACACTTGGTCAGATAAAGTATTCTATCTTGATATAATCATCATCATCATCCAAGTTATTTCCTTGGCAGCACTAGAGCAACAGCTTGCCATTGCCTTCTACTTGGATTTGTTCCCCCAAACTCTCAGTCTGGCCTACATGTAATGGAATGTGTGGATGATCTTGGGGGACAAGAGGAAGTGATGCTGCCTAGGAAACAATCAGAGAAGAGAGGCAAGAGCGCCCATTGGCTTAATGGTCAAAGAAAGAAATTTGGGAAAGACCCACCCTAATGGATCAAGCATTAAAAAGTGGCCATGGGAAGCTTGTACCTTCAAGTTAATGTAGCCATACAGTAAAGTAGAGATAGATCAACTAGTTGTCTGTTGAGATTCTCAGTCATCCAGGTCATGGTTGTCCCAAAGGTGCTTTTCCAGGAAGCAACTGGACTTTCTTGTTTTTTCTTTCTTTTGAAGATGTTTTGCTTCTCATCCAAGAAGCTTCTTCAGCTCTGTCAGGATAGTGGGGAATGGAAGGATTGATATTGCTTGCTACCTTCTCTAAAAGCATTCAAATGACCAGCTGTCTGCAAGGAATATAAATCCTTCCATTCCCCACCAACGAAAAAACAAGAAAGTCCAGTTGCCTCCTGGAAAATCACCTTTGGGACATCAACTAATCGTGTTTCCTGTCTGATTTACCCAGGAGGGCTATCACGCCAATTCTGTGATTTCTTGTCTCTCATCTACAGAGGCTCCAAACTGCTCAGCTTTTCAGTATCAGTCAAGATCAGTTTGCCACCCACCCTCCACCCCAATATAGGGTTGAATAAGGTAACAAGCAATGCAGACAACCAGAAATAAAAAGAATACTTGTGTTATTATTATTATTTTTAAAAAATGTGCCTACACTATATCCTGCCTAAAGGCCAATTGATGATAATGGGGAAAGAAAAGTCAAGTGAGAATGATCTTGTCTGCCTTTTCCTGTTTTGAACTTTTCCAGGATCTCTTGCATAAAATAAGGTGACCAGACGTCCCGCTTTTGGCGGGACAGTCCCGATTTTCAATAATTTGTCCCGCATCCCACGGCGTTTTATAAAAGTCCCGATTGGCAGGAAAACGGGTTTGCTTACCTCGCCCACCCCCAATCTATTGCTGCCTCCTGAGTCCCAGCTGATGGCTAGAGGGAAAAAAACCTGTTTAAATTCTTCTGTGGGGCTTCAAAGGGCCACCCTACAGCTGATCAGTGTTAAAAGAAAACAGATGAGTAGATGGTGCCTGCAAAAATAGAAAAAACTGCCCCTTTCAGCTTCAGCATAGGTTAATTACCATAAGTTTATTAGATCGCCCTCCCGACTCTCAGCTGATTTGCTCTCAGCTGTTTGGGCAGGGGTCTCTTTGCTAGCTGCAAAGAGTGCTGCTGGAGCATATTTTTTTCCCCCTCCTTGTGCAATTCAAGCTGAAAACGAAACCGAAACTAAAGCAGGTTGTTGGCTTTGCTGTTTGCTTGCATCATTGGAAAGGCAGATTTCTTTTCTTTTTCCTCATCAAAAAAGGTAGGTGCAAACAATGGGAAATTTATGGCAAATGGCAAAAGAGGAGAGTTCAAGATTTTAAAACACAAAAGAAAAAAAAGCTCTATTTAACTAGGGCATTGTAATAATTGAGATACTATTAATTGTATATTGTGTTGAAAGCAGAAATGGTTAGATTGTGGTTTGGAAGAATATATGGGAGAAATTATTTGGTTTATTATTATTGGTAAATATAATTAATTGATTTGTAAGAAATTGGATTG
Source organism: Ptyas mucosa (assembly GCA_012654045.1). Lineage (NCBI taxonomy): Eukaryota > Metazoa > Chordata > Lepidosauria > Squamata > Colubridae > Ptyas > Ptyas mucosa. The sequence continues at coordinate 10,577,263 of WNWU01000017.1, read as the reverse complement.
CATGGAAATAATTGGAATATTCATGTTCATATTGATTAATATACAAAAAATAGTAATATAACTAATTGATTTATATTAAAATGTTGAATTTGTATTAAACAACTGTAATATTACATAATTAACCAATGTGAGGATGGATATAAAAATAGATGACAATGGGAAGGGGTATAATATAGAATAGAAGTGAAAAATTGAATTTGATTAAGATTAGAGATGAAGATGAAGGGTAATATTGGTTTTTTTAAAAAAATAGATGAAGAATAAATATGGCAAAAAGGAAATATAGAAATTGTAAATTTAATTGAAATGACTAAACACTGTTTAAATTTGTGAACCAGCCAAATACTCTGTTCAAAGAAAATACATTGTATGTTTGTATGTGTGTTTCTAATTATTGCTATTTATTCATATTTGTTCTCTTTTATTCCTTAAAGTTTAACAATTCATTCTTTATCTTAATATCTTTATATTTGTTTGGGGTTGGTTTTCTTCCCTTTCATCTTTTTTATTGTACAGCAGTCTTTCTCCTCAAACTTACCACCTCTCTCTTTTCTACTCAGAGGGCTGAAAAAGTTATTTTTGCCTGGTCCTCGCACTTTTGACCAGTCCTCGAACTTACAACTGTCCTCACATTTTACCATGGTGAAGAGAAGCAGTTATGAAATGGGTGACACGTTTGTTAAGAATGCTACAATGGGCATAAATGATGACCAGTTATAAGTGCGAAGACCGGTCAAAAATGCGAGGACTTGTCAGAAATCACTTTTTTCAGGCCTCTGGATAGTCCTTTTGTGCACATGGACTACTCAGAGGGCTGAAAAAAATATTTTTGACTGGTCCTCGCACTTTTGAGCAGTCCTCGAACTTACGACTGTCCTCACATTTTACGTTTTTGCCCTATCTTATCACCATGGTGAAGAGAAGCAGCTGTGAAATGAGTGACATGGTTGTTAAGAATGCTGCACGGGCATAAATGTGAGGATGGTCATAAGTGTGAGGACCAGTCAAAAGTGCGAGGACCTGTCAGAAATGACTTTTTTCAGCCCTCTGAGTAGTCCCTGTAGAATAAAATAATACTATACATAATTTTTATTTATTTATTATATTTGTAAATTGTACTTATGTTGAAATTTAAAAATATATATTACAATACTATTCTTGCGTTCTATGAAAATTTTTGTTGCTCCATATAGACCAAATTTTTAATCACCCTCCCTCCCCGGTCAATGGTGTCCCTCTTTACCAATGTTAAAATCTGGTCACCTTATCATAAAACAAGTAGTAGTAATGACTGGAAGGTTGGGAAGGTGGTGGGATGGGGGGAGCGGGAGGGTGGTGGAGGCGAGGAAATAATATCCATTTTATTTCTGTTCAGTTTTGTAGCCTTATCCATTACCATGTTTCATGATATTCATCTTGGAGATGACAGGCCACATATCCTTGCCTATTCTCAGTTGAGAATCATTCTGTTTCAAAGGAATGATTGTTCTAAGTGCCTTACCTCACGCAAGTTCCTTTTGTGTGTATGTGTGTGTGTGTCACTGTGAAAGTGATAGTTTTGCAAGATGCAGTTGGTGCTTAATAAGTACATGAAAAAAAGAATCTGAGGCAAAGTCCATTGATTGTAAAGTGTGAGCATTTTGCAGCTGCAGGAGAAATAGGCGTGGCTAGAAGGCTCTAATTGCAGCTGGGTTTATTTTAGTCAGTTTTCCGACTAAAACATATGTTTAGCATAGATTGTAGCAGAGATTGCATTGTAGTTGGTTCTTGTACAATTGTTCCTTTCTCATCTACCAGGTTCTTTGGGGAAGCAGAGTTTATAAGTGACCCTTCATGTCATCATCCCTTGGTACTTGGTCTATTCTTGTGTCAATTTCAGAATTTATATTCTATATTTTATATAGAATATAGAATATTTTATTACAGAGTCAACTCTTGTTTGTCAGGATTTTTCATTCTTCTGGATCTGTGATGGCGAATCCAGAGGTGGCACGTGCGCCAGAGGTGGCACGCAGAGCCCTTTCTGTGGGCACGTGTGCCATTGCCAGCTGCTGTTCTGGTTTCTGGCGGGTGAATGTGCGTTGGTCAGCTGGTCTCCGGACACGCCGGAGTGCTGGAAACCCAAAGACCAGCTGGCCGGCGCGCATGCGCATGCCGGAAACCTGAAGACCAGGTGGCTGGTGTGAGCATGTGCACCAGCCAGCTGGTCTTCGGGTTTCCTGTGCTCTGGCGCACGCACATACATGTGCGAATTCCAGTTTGGGCACTTGGTGCCAAAAAAGTTTGCCATCGCTGTTATAGATGAAACTTGTATTTTCCCTGAAGAGTATCCTTGTGTGAAATTTATAGAACTATACCTTGTATTTAATCGAGGATTAAAACCATGGCTGTCAAAAATATTATTCTAAAAGCATTTAGAAAAACAGAATTAGACAACCCCCTGCCCCATTGGGGCATCATTTCAAGTTATTTCTTACTTAAATAAAGAAACAGAATGGCCACAGGTGTGCAAAAAAGCAGTGGGAGTAAGTATGACTTTCTGCTGGTTTCCCATTGAGATTGCCTATGGCAAGGGCCGGGAAGGGTGTCCGGGGGTTCCTCCCTCCTTTCCTTTCCTTCCTTCCCCCTTCCCTTTTCTTTCCAGCAGGCAGGTTACTGACTGCTGCTGGGTCAGGGAGGAAGAAAGGGACTGTGAGACTGGCTGGGAAACTGTCACAGAACGTTGAAAAGGAAGATCTCATGAGTGCAGCAGCAAACAGAAGCATAACATTTCCAAATCTCATTCCCCTGGGAATAATGAGTCTTGGATTTTGGACACATTCTGTAACTTAGTACATTTGAGGAACCTTGGGTTCAAAATTGTTGCCCTATTATGCACTGTTTTATCCAGTTAAAGATTGTTAAAAGAGAGTTTCAATAGTATATAGATAGTGTCAGGAAAACAGATTGGGACATGTGTCATATGTTCTGTGACTTAGGTGCATCCACAATAAGAAGATATTGCTGTGAGAATTTAATGCTTGAAAATGGCATATTATGTATGGACTTTTCAACATGCGTCCAAGATTAAAAATACTTTTAAGAGGTAGAAATGACTCTCATTAGATCCCCCCCCCCCAAGAACGTCAGCCATTTGTATTCAAGGTGTGCTACCGCTGAATCACTAGATGAGGGGCAAGATCCTGCAAAGTTGCTGACCAGTTCATGGGCCAGCCGATGCCCCTTTCCACATTTCTGACAGTCAAAAACCAGCCTCTCATTTCTGCTGCACAGTAAGGAAAAGAACATTGTATTTCTGTAGTTCTCTTTCTTCCAGCTCCTCCCAACTGCCATTGTTTAGCTCTTATTTATCATACAACAGGAAAGTAGTGGGGAGGGGGCAGCTCTTAAATGATATAACAATTGGGCTGAGGTACAATTAGGCTGTCATGCTATTTGGCCATCCTCTCCCTGAATGCTACTAATGCTGTGAATCCCAAGTTTCTGATTTTTTTAAAAAAAATTTATTTTTCTAAGTCTCTCTCTCTCTCTCTCTGTCTGTGCGTGTGTGTATGTGTATTTACAATTAACAAAACAACATTTAAACTTTGAAAACGTCTTAAAACAATGAGAAAAGAGATAATTCCAAACTAATTAAAAATACAAACTAATCATGAAAAGAAAATGAGAGGAGGAAAAAAAATCAACCTTACAGTTTAAATTTATGAACCTAAGTCTCTTGATGCAGCAACCATCAACAATCCCATCTTCACTGGTTTATTTTTGGAAGCATCCAAAGGTACTCATTTCTAAACCATGTTGAAGCAAATTCCAGAAGTTACATATGAGCAGAATTAAGGATTGGCCTCTTTTAGAGGATTTTTTTTAAAAAAAATTGATTTATATGCCGCCCTTCTCCGGAGACTCAGGGCGGCTTACAGTGCGTTAAGCAATAGCCTTCATACTTTTGTATATTTATACAATGTCAGCTTATTGCCCCCACAAACTGGGTCCTCATTTCACCTACCTTAGAAAGGATGGAAGGCTGAGTCAACCTTGAGCCTGGTGGGATTTGAACTTGCAGTAATTGCAAGCAGCTGATCTTAATAACAGTGAATTAGTCCACTGCGCCACCAGGACTCTTTTTCTTCCATTCTTGCCCTGCAAGAACCTTACAACATCATTATTTGTTTGCTTGCTTGCTTGCAGGTCGTCCTTGACTTACAACAGTTCGTTTAGTGACTGTTCAAAGTAACATCACTGAAAAAAGTGACTTATGACCGTTTTTCACACTTACGACTGTTACAGCATCCCCGTGGTCACGTGATCAAAATTGAGCTGCTTGGGCAACTGACTCATGATAGTTGCAGTGTCCCGGGGAATCATGTGATCTACTTTTGCAACCTTCTGACAAGCGAAGTCAATGGGGAATCCAGATTCACTTAAAAACCGTCTTACTAACTGAACAAATGCAATGATTCACTTAACAACGGTGGCAAGAAAAGTTGTAGAATGGGGCAAACTCACTTAACAAATGTTTCGCTTAGAAACGTAAATTTTGGGCTCAATTGTGGTCGTAACTCAAGGACTACATGCATTTATGTATATTTTTTTACATTTTTGAACCATTCATCTCCTTCAAAGAGAATCTGGGTGGTGTACAGTAAAATATCAAAATACAAAAATAGTATATATAAAAGTTAAACATTTAGAAAGAGGCAAGAATGATTTAAACACTATTAAAATCAGTTCAACGGTGTAGGGAGAGCTCTCAGGGCACTAGCCAGCCCCACTATTCCTTGGGTCTCCCGATGCATGGCTGCAGAGCCATGTTGTCACACCTTTCCAGAAGGCCAGGAGGGTACAGGCTGCCTTATTTCTGGGGGGCAAAATATTCCTCAGGGTAGGGGCAATTGCAGTGCAGGGTCTCTCCCTGGTACCCGCCACTTAAGAGTTCTTTAACCGACGGGATCTGCAACATGCCTCTCCTGCCTGATTGAGTGGGACGGGCTGATGTAATGGAATTTATGTACAGTATAGTGCCATGACTTGCATTGGTTGCCGGTTGTCTTCCGGGTGAGATTCAAGGTGCTGATGATGACCTATAAAGCCCTACATGGCTTAGGCCCAAGATATTTGTCGGACCATCTGCAACCAGTAACAGCTTCCCATCGCCCGGTGCGTTCTCACAGGGAGGGCCTACTTGGGGTGCCGTTGGCTAGACAATGTCGGCTGGTGACCCCCAGAGGTAGAGCTTTCTCTGTGGGCGCACCCACCCTTTGGAATCAACTCCTCCTGGGGCTCCGGTTGGCCCCTGACCTTCACACTTTCCGCCACGAACTAAAAACATGGCTGTTTAAATCGCCCAGCTGGACTGATGGGGTTTGATTATTTTAATATATGTTTAATTTGTATTTTAATATGTTTTTATCTGGTTTGATTTGAATTGTTGTGAGCCACCCTGTGTCCTATGGAGATAGGGTGGCATACAAATCAAATCAAATCAAATCAAATCAAATCAAATCAAATCAAATCAAATAAATAAATGATGGCGAACCTATGGCACTCGTGCCACAGGTGGCACACAGAGCCCTCTGTGGGTATGCCAGCGGTCACCCCAGGCCAGCTCCACTGTACATGCACGCGCATCTCCCGCCAGCCTGCTGGTCTCCAGGCCTGCATGCACAGAGAATGGGGTGCATGGGGGGACGTGTGTGCACATGCACAGGGGACGGGGCAATGCGCGGAGGGGGTGCAGGTTGGTGCAGGAGGCTTTCCAGGCCCAAAACAAGGCATGGGGGGGGGCTTACGCAGCTCCCCCCGCGCCCTGTTTTGGCTTCCAGGTTGGTGCAGGCAGCTTTCCAGGCCCAAAATGGGGTGTAGGGGGGCTAGGGCGCTCACATTGCATTTTGGGGGTTCAGGCATATGTGCATTTGCGTATGCACGTGCATGCTTTGGGCACCTAGCACCAAAAAGGTTAACCATCACTGGTATAGTGTAATATGGTGCTGAGCAAAAGGCCCTGCCTAGTTATTATATAATATTTCTATCTTTTAAACAACCAGGGGCTTTCAAATAAGAACACCCCCACCTCTCTTCCCCGAGCTAAACGCAACCATCTGCTCAAAACCATACCCAAGAAAGATTTCCCATATGGAGCAAAGGGCAGGCATTTCCAAGGCTGCAGCATCCAGAGTAAGATCTTCAGCTTTAAAAAGTCTAACTTGAATCTGTAGGCTAAGGCTGGAAAGGATGGGAGGCTGATAGTCATCCTTTGTTAACTTGGCCGGAAGCTGATTTGCCAGAGAATGCTTTTCAAGCCTTTTTCGTTCTTTAGACCTTTCAGGAGATTTGTGTACTTATAATCTATTTATTTCTAACTGCAAAGGCCCTTCCTGTACAGATTCCACTCGATTTACTGAGCAGAGGGCAAAGCAATTTACAACGTACTTATCTAAACATTTAAGAGTTTGCTTTGCTGTGCTGCAGAATGAAACACTGCAGCCTGGAAAACGGCAATTAATTGGAAAGATGGTTTTCTGCGTTTGCCGGTTTAAAAAAAAATACACAAAAAAAGAAACCTTAAACAAGTATACATGTGAGCAATAAAGTAGGTTCTTTTCTTACTACGTGTTGTTAGAAAGAGAAACAGGCCAGAGAATCCAAATGCTGTTAAGAGCAGTACAATGGATATGCCGTAAGAAGATGTTATGATGCCAGAGCTGTTTTATGGAACAGAGTTGAAATGAAGAAACTAAGTGACAGCTAATGTTTGTTTCTGGTTTAACCATCCCACGGTTCTGATAAACTAACATGAAGAACTTTCTGAAAAGCTCATAAGGATAGCCTGGCTGGACCAGACCAAGGTCATATTTGCACTTAGCATTTAAGCTACACCTGACTCTAAAACTCTAAACTGATTTGGGAGAATCCTGTTTGGGAACACTGTTTGCAAGTGATTCAGTCCAAGTGACTGAGCCGTGGTGGTGCAGTGGTTAAAGTGCAGTACTGCAGGCTAATTCTGCCGACTGCCAGCAGTTTGATCCTGACTGACTCAAGGTTGACTCAGCCTTCCAGCCTTCCGAGGTCAGTAAAATGAGGACCCAGATTGTTGGGGTCAATATGCTGACTCTGTAAACCGCTTAGAGAGGGCTGTGAAGCACAGTGAAGCAGTACATAAATCTAAGTGCTATTGCTAGTGCTACCTATCATTGGATGGTTCCTACTGGCTTTTAAAACTCTTGTTTCACAAAAATATATCTGGGTACTCTTTTGTGGTGTTTCCTTGATTCTTCTGCAACCTATTTTGTGCCCCTTAAATATACTTTGGGAAATGGTTGTTTTTGAGCAAGAGTAAGGACACGCATTAGGAAAAGTTAGCTCAGGTAATAGTGGTTGGAACTTCTGAAGTAGCATTGATTTTGTTTGACCTGCAAAAATTTTTTTCCCGTTCTTCTCATCAGAAAGGAATGAGCAGATATGGCAAATAGTTTAATCTTCATCTAAATATTGGATGGGATTCCTAGTGTTGAGAGCGAGTGCTGGATCATCCAACTAACTTTGTGATTATTAGACATCTAAAGGATAATACTATGTGCTTAATTTATTAATATTCAATGAGTCTTTATTTAATAGTGATTTAAAGCAAATGTATTCTGTTGTTTTGCATTATTGAATATTTGGGCTATTTCATTCATGTAAATGGAAGAGGCTTTTTCATAATCTGAATATTTTGAAAAGCTGTTCATGCCTCTACCCTCTAAAATTAAAAGTTCTGGATATAGGCATGTGACTCAAAAATACATAATTTCTATTGACCTGTGTTTTTATTTGAAAAATAGTAAAAAAAAATTCTTTGAAGCCAACCTCAACTTCTAGTGAATTTATTTTGATGTAGCTTTCTTGGCAGTAATAGAAAAATGGTTCCTCTTTCTGTTTCTCTGAAAATTCTTCCATTGTTTAGTCTAGCCAACTAGATTTCCTGGTGTTATCCCATCCAAATACTAAGGAGGCCCTATCTGGCTCAACTTCTTGATATCAGTCAGAATCAGCTAGCTCACGGTTTCTCAATTTCAGCAACTTTTAAGATACATTCAACTTCAATTCTCAGAATTGCTGGCTGGAGAATTCTGGGAGTTGATGTCCACATTAGTTCAAGTTGCCAATATTTAGAAACTGAGTTTGATGGTGACATGTAGCTCCAAGGAAGAATTTGTGCTTTTAGTTGGTTAGATTAATTTAGGTAGTCAAATATTACAATTGTTGTTATGAATATAACTTTATGTCTTTTGTTAGCAAAATATGAAAGGGCTAAGCAGCAAAATTAGTGGACCAGAGGAATACTGTCAATATAATTTACTTGGACTTCAGTCCAAGTAAACCTACTACAGTCCAACCTACTACTAGATAAAGTAGAAAAATGTGGGTTAGACAGCATCACCACCAGATGGATTCGTAACTGGCTGACCAACCTCACTCAATGTGTAGTCCTCAATGGAACTGCATCTACATGGAGGGAAGTATTCAGTGGAGTACCCCAAGGCTGTTTTAGGCCCAGTACTCTTCAACATCTTCATCAATGACCTGGACGAGGGGATAGATGGGAACTCATCAAATTTGCAGATGACACCAAGCTGGCAGGAATAGCCAACACTCCAGAAGATAGGCTCAAGATACAGAAGAATCTTGACAGACTTGAACATTGGGCGCTATCTAACAAAATGAAATTCAACAGTGAAAAAAGAAAGGTTCTACATTTAGGGAAGAGAAACAAAATGCCCAGGTACCATATATGTGGTACCTTGCTCAATAGTAGTAACTGTGAGAGGGATCTTGGAGTCCTAGTGGACAACCATTTAGATATGAGCCAGTAATGTGCAGCAGCTGCCAAAAAAGCCAACACAGTTCTGGGCTGCATAAACAGAGGGATAGAATCAAGATCATGTGAAGTGTGTGAATACCACTTTATAATGCCTTGGTAAGGCCACACTTGGAATATTGCATTCAGTTTTGGTCGCCACGATGTAAAAAAGATGTTGAGACTCTAGAAAGAGTGCAGAGTAGAACAACAAAGATGATTAGGGGACTCGAGGCTAAAACATATGAAGAATGGTTGCAGGAACTGGGTATGTCTAGTTTAATGAAAAGAAGGACTAGAGGAGACATGATAGCAGTGTTCCAATGTCTCAGGGGTTGCCACATAGAAGAGGGAGTCAAACTATTCTTCAAAGCACCTGAGGGTAGAACAAGAAGCAATGGATGGAAACTAATCAAGGGCAGAAGCAACTTAGAACTAAGGAGAAATTTCCTGACAGTTAGAACAATTAATAAGTGGAATAACTTGCCTGCAGAAGTGGTGAATGCTCCAACACTGGAAATTTTTAAGAAGATGTTGGATAAACATTTGTCTGAAGTGGTGTAGGGTTTCCTGCCTGGGCAGGGGGTTGGACTAGAAGACCTCCAAGGTCCCTTCCATTCTATTGTATTCTAAAATAAATGAAAACTCTTGCAACGTGGTTAGCTTAATGCAATTGAAAAAATAATTAATATATAGCTGTCAATTTGCAATCTTGCATTTAATTGAATAGCATCCCAAATTTTTAAAAGCTATTTACTAGTAAAATGGAATAATGGTTTTCTTCATAATCTGTAGGATTCAGATATGAACCTGGTTTCAACCGTATATTAAAACAAAACAACTACAATCTGTATGTCTGTCAACAAACCTTGTGTGGCTTTTGTCTTATTATTTAGTAAGCTATCAAAGTATTTTTTATAGAATTTATCTAGGTTTCCGTATTCCCACTCATATCAATGCTATTTTTGTATTTTACTATGGATATCAATAAATATATTTATCAATCTGTAATCTAAAGCACATTTACAATTTAATCCATATCACTGGATCTATTAAAAAAAAACTGGCTGAGGTTTTAAAATTTAAAAGGGAAACAAACACAAATGACAAACCAAAAGAGAGACCTAAATATTTTTCTCCTATTGACTTTACAAAAGAGGCTTATTAAGGCCTTGAAGAACTTTGTGCAATGGGCTGAAGGAAAAATGATCAAACTCAAATCCTACAACCATATTTGAATGAACTAAAAATTAAGACTGTTAGAAGTAAAAGGAAGTAAAGTTGGTTTATTTGATCAAGGCTAAAACAAGAGATGTTGTTATTTCTGACAACCCTTCATGGAATTTCTGCTGACACAAGGACTAAAAAGATGCTTTCTTATGGATTTGTTTATAGATAAGAGACAGTATATGAAATGAAGAGATAAATGTCGGTAACCTTAGAAGGGGTGAAGAGTCATTAAATTTGCTTATACTTGTGAAGGTTGGAAGTCTCTCAAACACACACACACGCACACACACACACACATCTTTATTGTATTGCGTTTCCCTCTTCTTTTTTCTTGCACTTCTTTCTCTTCTCTTTTTCTTGGTTTGTATTAGATTTTACTACTATAATCACAATTCTTTTATATTCACATACATATACATCTTTCTGCATGTCTCTTCCATATACTGCATGTCTCCTTCATGTACTTTCTCCTTTCTCCTTCATATACTGCAGCCTAACATTGTTGCTTATACTCCAGTTAACTCTGCATTTCTTTAATTTTCTTCCTTTCAAAAACTGCCCTATTTTTAAAGCCAACCACAAACCAGTTGGCATTTTTATTCCGCAGAGTGTTTTCATTTCTTCTTGTCTAGAGGCGCCCAACTTTGATTGGTGAACAAGTTTATTTCATGTTACAGGTAATTTATAAAGCTATCAGGCAACACTGACCTCAACTGGCTTCTCTTTCTCATTTTTTCCAATATGTTGGTTGATTAAAAGTCTGTGATAAACAAAATTCAAATACCTAAACGAGCAGACTGCACAGTCATGTTTTTTTCATAGTATTTTTTTGTTGTTGCTAGGAATGCTGCAAAGATTTATTTTGTTCATTTTTCAAATTAACCTATTTCACTTCTCTGACAACTTTGTGGAATGGAGTAATATCTTCTGGATAACGCACTTCTTAAATTTAGTAAAGCAGTTCTCAGTTAAAAGAAATACATAAATGTGGCTCATTTTAAAGGAATGTTTAGGAAAGTCTATCTTTTGGGGTAAATGCATATAACATAAAGGTATGTTTAAAAATAATACAAAACAGAGTGATTTAATCTGCCCATCCCTAATTTTATTTTGTGATATGAAAAAATAGATTAGAGAAAAGAGTCCAGCTTTTCCCACATAAAGAATCCTGTTTATGGAAGATCTTTCTATTGCCAGGTATGGAGAGATAACCAATAGCAATAGCAGTTAAGCTTATATACCACCCCATAGCATTTTACAGCACTCTCAGGGTAAATTACAATGCAGCAGCATTATTTGCCTATTGCCCCCAACAATCTGAGTCCTCATTTTACCAAACCTGGGAGATTGGAGTAAACCTTGAGCGCCATCAGGAATGAACACCAGGCGGTGGGCAGAGTTAGCCTGCAAAACTGAACTTTAACCGTTGTACCACCAAAGATAAACAGCTCCTGAAGATGTGGGTTCTCATGAGCTCTTATGGCCAGGAGCAAGATTTCAGGTGAACATCAAGAAGAATTTCCCAATGGTCAGAGCTATCAACAGTGGAATAGGCTGACTTGGGAAGTGACAAAACTAAGAGACTGGATGCTTTAGCAGTCTAGTTCTATGCTGGAGAAGAGGTTGGAAGAATCCATCTCTAAGTTTCACTTCAATCCTTAATTCCTATGATAACTTTATTCATAATTTTTAAAAAATCATGCCTTTATTATTGTTATAAATAACTCAAGGCGGCAAACATATATAATCCTCCTATTTACCCCACAATAACCCCGTGAGTTGGCTGGGAGCGACTGACTGCCTCAAGGTGATCCAGCTGGCTTTCATGCTTAAAACAGGACTAGAACTCACGGTCTCCCAGTTTCTAGCCTGGTGCTTAACCGCCAGATCAAACTTAGTTGTTTTTTTTTTATTGCTCAACTTTTAAACACTGGAAGTATAAAATGGTACAGAAGTCTATAACAATAGAGTATTGATTGCATTATAGGACAGAGTAGTATAGTTCCTGTTCAGTTTTACAAACCAATCCCTTTATATCTGTATGAGGACTAGACTTCCTGGGGATGACGCTAACTGAATAATCAGCAAATGAGACTGAGCAATTGGATTAAGCATATTTGCAAGTTTGTTGAAGGAGATCATCTAGTTCTGTGATGGCGAACCTATGGCACGGGTGCCACAGGTGGCACGTGGAGCCATATCGGTGGGCACGTGAGCTCAGCTTCAGCATGCATGTGTGCGTTGGCCAGCTGATTTTCGGGCCTTCTGGGCCCACCAGAAGTCAGGAAACACACTGTTTCTGGCCCCTGGAGGGCCTCTGGGGGGTGGGGAAGGCTGTTTTTGCCCTCCCCAGGCTCCTAGAAAGGCTCTGGAGCCTGGGAAGAGCAAAAAACAGGCCTATCAGGCCCACCATGCCATCGCGTGCCAAAAGCAGGGAGACCACCGGGGGCTGGGGCGCATAGAATTATGGATGTGGGCACGCGTGTGTGTGACCCCACCATGCTCTCCCCGCTTTTGGCACGCGGTGGCAAAAAGATTAGCCATCACTGATCTAGTTTAACCTGCGGCTCAATATTTATTTATTAAATTTAGTTATGGGTGGTGTATAAATGTATTAAATTTATATACCACCCATCTCATCTCACATCCAAGAGCCTTGGATAGTACAGTGGTCTAAAGCCCTGTTATTAACATCAGCTGCCTGCAATTATTGCAGGTTCAAATCTCACCAGGCTCAAGGTTGACTCATCCTTCCATCCTTTCTAAGGTAGGTAAATTGAGGACCCAGTTTTGGGGGCAATAAGCTGACTTTGTATAAATATACAAAAGTATGAAGGCTATTGCTTAGTGCATTGTAAGCCGCCCTGAGTCTCCGGAGAAAAGGGCATATAAATCATATATATATATATATATATATATATATATATATATATATATATATA
>WNWU01000017.1:10487923-10564245 GCA_012654045.1 Ptyas mucosa | reverse complement strand
ATATATATATATATATATATATATATATATATATATATATATATATAAATTTATATGCCACCCATCTTACATCAGAGTAAAAATAGCAAAATAAAGCTTTAAAATGTTACGATCATAAATATTAAAATGAAGGAAGAGGGCAAGGAAGGGAGCAAAGTAAAAGCAGTCCATTATTTACCTCCAGAATGATAATGATATGCCCCCCCTCCCCGTAGGGGCCCCAGGCCAATTGGCAGAGCCAAGTTTAGAGGCTCTTATGGAAGGCCAAGAGGGTGGGAACGGATCTTATCTTGAGGGGCACCACATTCCAGAGGACGGGTGCATAAATAAGAGTGAGTTTTTCTTTTCTTTTTCATCCCATTAGGATTCTTTTAAGACATGAAAATGAGCAAAGGTACTGGAGTGAATGACATAATTGTGCATGGTTCGTGGGAGTCACATCCATTGTATCTGCATACTCAGCTGAAGATACATTATGCAAAGAGACCGGTTAACAAGCCTAAATTCCTTTCATAAATATAGTCTGGGTAATGTTGGTTTGATGGAGGTCTTAAGCTGGCTACATCACAGAAGTGGCTTTTCTCGCTTTCGCTTGCTTACTGAAGTGCATGCAGCAGTGGCTTATTTTAGGCAGGGAGAATTCTCTCAGTATTCCTCATCTAATACACGGCTGTCAAACTCGCCGCGCCATGTTGATGCCCTGTGATATATCACGATGTCTTTTGCCTTTGCGGAGCTGGGGTGGGCATGGCCTGCCTGTGGGCCGCAAATTGACACCCCTGATGTAATATGTATCTCGCGGTCTTGACAATGATCAAGGCCAAATCCTGTCACTTTTCCTCCATGACCTCCTTTCCTTTGTAGCGCAATATGCTTCCACCCTGACCCTGTCACTAATAGTAAACTAAACTAAATACTCCCAATTCACACACTGCATTCTTTATTCCTCTGGTTTCAGAAAATCTTCCTGCAAAGAAAAAAAAACCAGAATGCTATAATCAGGGGCAAAATGGCCTTACTTACCAGGAATCTCAAATCTCACTTGATTTCTTTTAAATAAGATTATTCTTTATTAAATGACATTCGTTGCTAATGTCAATGATGCAAAATGAAGATGTTATGATCCTTCCTAAAAAAAAAAAGAAAAGAAAAAAGGAAAACCTATCCTCACAAGCACAAAAGAGTTGACTGTTTTCTAATGGTTGCCTTATTTTGAAATTTTAGCACAATGAAATAGAACTGATAACCACTTCTACTTATGAATATAATCATCTCAGAATCTTTTTTTTAATTTGATTTATATGCCACCCTTCTCCAGAGACTCAGGGCGGTTTACAATGCTTTAAGCAATAGCCTTCATACTTTTGTATATATTTATACAAAGTCAGCTTATTGCCCCCACAATCTGGGTCCTCATTTTACCTACCTTTGAAAGGATGGAAGGCTGAGTCAACCTTGAGCCTGGTGAGAGTTGAACTTGCAGTAATTGCAGGCAGCTGATGTTAATAACAGTGCTTTAGTCTGCTGCGCTACCAGGGCTCTACCTTTTGCATTAGGTATCATGGAACATGAAAGACATGCCATGTATGTAGTCTGTTTTTCTGTTCACCATCAATTCATTTTCAAAGTTTGTTGAATGGAAATATAATATCTTGACTGCCATTATCTGTTACCTGAATCTTTGAATGTGTCAATGTCTGAATAAGACAATTGCAAAATTTCAGTTGCTAAGAGAGACACTTATTGAGTTTTGCCCTACTTTACCACCTTTGTTAAGTGAGTCACTTCAGTTGTTAAGCTAGTAACACGGTTGTTACTAGCTTAATCTGGCTTCCCCACTGACTTTGCTTGTCAGAAGATCGGAAAAGATGATCACATGATTCTGGGACACTGCAACCGTCATAAATATGAGTCAGTTGTCAAATGTCTGAATTTTGATCATGTGACCTCGTGGATCCTACAACGGCTGTTAAGTGTGAAAAATGGTCATAAGCCATTTTTTTCCCAGTTTCGTTGTAATGTTGAATAGTCACTAAAGGAATGGTTGTAAGTGGAGGATTACCTGTATTAACAAAACAGTTTCAGAGAATGAACTACACTCTTAAAAAAAGAAGAGGAGCTGATCATAGCAAGCTAGGTTATACTGAAGATGCAGAAGAGAAAGAAGAAATACCATACATCTTGCAGGCTTAACGTGAATGCATAATAAAAACATACAATTTACAGAAGCCACTGTATTTAAAGTATTAAGAGATATGTGGGTATTTCTGAGGATAGTAGAATTAAATAGTAAACAGTCAGATACACAGTGTCAAAGATAGAGTTCCTCTGCAGTCCTTCAGAAACTATTGAAATAAGCATTATCTATGCTTCTTAGAGGGCCGAGACTCAGCAACTTTGGGAGAACATTCTCCATTTTTGCAACGCAGGCAAGCCAAATAGAAGACAGGCATGCTAGTATGGGATTTATTATATGTTAAAAATACATATTTTGGTCAAAAATTAATGAACTCACACTGTACTCAGGAGCAGATTTTCTTCTGTGCAGACTGCAGAGGCAGAAACACAAGGAAGCTGGATTTGGAGTCTATGCTTACAAATGGAGCTTAAGGAATAATATTTATTCTGCATAGTTTCTCTGCATAATTTATTTTGATGTCCCTTAGGGATCCTGTTCTCTCTAGTATCTTTAAAATTTATATAAAGGGCACATTTTGGCAAGAGAAGCTGCTCTTGTGCAGGTACCAGAAAAGCTGTTCCCGCTAGATTTCTCTCTTGGAAACCATAATAAACACTTTTGAATTAATAATTTGAGTTGTTCGGTGAAGGCTGCAGTTCTAAGAGGAACTAATGGAGATAACCATCTAAAATACCCGAAATATTTCCATGACATAAAAAAAAAAGTCTGCCAAAAACTGACTATGCTGTAACTCAAAACGAAGCCTATACATTTTATCATCCCATGTCAAATCAACCCAAATAAAGAATACAAGAAAAAAGATTCACCTTTTATTCTGCTCCTACAGTGAGTATTTAAAAAAAAACCAACAACAGAGATATGATGGGGAAAGCCAATCTTCTCAAGTTTTCCTATCTTTGCACACCAGGCATTATGTTTCTCTCTGCTGCCTGTAAATTGGTCTCCGAAGTTTCTCAGCTTGCCCATGGACCGATCAATCAAAAGAGTTTCTGAGCTTTGTTCAAAGTGAATTAAGCTGAGAAAAAGAACATCAGGCTTCTCTCTAGTCCAAGTCACAGCTCTTGCGGTCCATGTTGTTAGCCAACATCTTAAATCAATGCTGGAACTTGCTGGCTTGTAAGGTGGCCACTCCAAATTTCTTGGAAGAAAAAGTGAGATGGACTTCCCTGAGGCCATTGTCTGAGATCTCTGGGTGCACTAAACATGAAAGGCCCTTGCAGATTCAGCCAGTCACAAAAACAAAACAAACAAAAACCCAGCCAAAAAATAAAATAAAAGAATTAATAGTGTCTCCGTGAATCTGTATTCTGTTCAAAGACATATTTCTCCCCAAATATTCTCAGATTTAATTTAGAGGTTTAGATCTTAGCTCTGTACAGATGGAGATTCTCATTCGGCTCATTTCCTGTCCTCCTTTCCAGGAAGGATATCTGTAATCCAGTAGCGAAACAAAGAAGAGATTGCCGTGACTTGATCTGCGAAAGAGAAAACAAATTCTTCACAAAACGTCACACAGTTTTTTTTAGCAAACCTGTATCTTACAATAGGACTAAAAGTCTTTGCAATTCCTTGAATGAAGCATTTCAAGAAACTTGATAGCTGTTCTTAGAACTGTTCTTATATATAAATTATAAATGCCTGTTCTTCCTTTTTTTTTTTTGCACTGAATTACACAGTTTAAAAAACAAAACAAAAGTGGTGTCCTGCTTGCTCCTAGTCCTCATGAGGTGCTAGGTTTGAAAAGCAGATCTCTTGCCAAAGCTTTCTGCTTTGCAGTCAGTTACAATGGCCCCGATCCTTCCTGGATACCACCCATATTTTGGAAAGGGTGGGAAGAAAGCCACAAAAAGAAACACTGGGAAGAACTTGTAAAATCAGGAGAAGTGGCATCCATTTTAAACCCAGCCCAGGTCAATTTGTTGCCTGCCAAACATCTGCAGCAATTGCTACCAGCTGCAGATTCCATGGCCAAAGGCAGAGGGTGGCGGGCATCCTACCTCCAAACAGCTACAGCGGCAGGCAGGAATTCAACCAGAAAAGTGCAGGGTTTGTGTCTGGCCTGGCGCAAACACAGCAAATGAGGAGTCTGTCCCAGGGCTTTAAAAGTTTCCTTTTAAAGGTCTCAATAAAGATTGCAAAGATGCGGTGGGGTGGGGGGAAGAAACTTGATAACTGTTTTACAAAAACTTCAATGGGTTGATCTCCAATACAAATTGTTTCCAGCAAAGAGCTTTCCAAATTTATACCATGAAGTCCTGGATTTTTCCTTATTACCACTTTGATCTAGTAGTTAAGGTTACTGGAACCTGAGAGAGGAACCTGGATTCTGATCCTGTCTTAAGCACAGAAAGCAACTGGGTGGTTTATGGCCACTTATTTTCTTTCAGTTCTTATTTCCCTTCAGTTAGCAATCCTCCTCCAAAAATGCTGCCTAGATGGATAGATAAAAATTAAAATCCCACACCATTCTTTCCAGTGCATTGCTTTCCATTTTCAATATGCTTGTCTATCCCCTATGCTACTCATTGTACTGGTTTACCAGTACCATTTTCTTCCTTTTCCATTCAGTCTTCAGTTTTACTGCCAGTCTTGCCCCCCTTCTCCTTTTTTGGGGGGGAGGGGGGGCTAAACATTTCCTCTGTACATTTCCCCACCTTTGTCTGCCAGTATACGTTATTTTTTATTCCCTTTTCTCTCTCTCTCTGCCTCTGCTTCTTCATTTCTCCCTAAAGGCATTCTTATTCTTTTACACCTTGGAGGCAGCCCTTGCTCTGATTTCAAAAGCTTTCTGGAAGAGCTGACCCTTTCCAGTTTTAGCTGCGCTCCCGCTGCCAGCAGGAAAGTCCTTAAAACATGAGGTCTTTGAAAAGACACCACCAATAACAACCCCATCCCTCCTTTAAACTTTGCTTAAACTGATCTTCTAGTTAGAACTGATTTTCTAGTTCCTTAACACTTATCCAGCTTCAGTTCTTTGATTTGGGTTTCTTACTTAGAAATCTCTCTTACTATCCGTGTTTCCTGTTCTTTCTCATTTGCTACATCTCTATGAATCATTAGCGCAAAATCCCCTCTGTTTTTGCCTTTCATTACATTCTCCACCTCCCCCCCCCATTCCTGCCTTTCCCATCTATTCCTTTATTCTTTAAAATAGGAATCAGTACGTAGGCAAAGTCTTGTTTGGTTTTAAACTTTAGAGTGGTTAGTAATCTACACATTTTATCAATGAAATATGATTAGGCACAACTGTGATCTGCCCCAAGTTTGTTTACTTAAAGTCATGTTGTTTCCAGGTATGCAAATATATGCAAATCTTAGCTTTTTATTTTTGCTAACATGCAGCACAAGAATAAATTAAGGACATTAATATTTTCAAAGCAAAAACCCAATTCCTGTCTCAAATGTAACTTTCCACCTGTAAATGTTGCTAGCAACTTTTAGTAGATTGGTCCACTTGTTTCCTTAAGTACACTGATGTCATTTCCCAAATCTACAGTGCTTGTGGCCCGTCTGATACTACACATATTCACATGGAATTTAATTGGAATATTACCACTGCAGGCACAAAGGAAGGGTTATAATAAGGTATAATATTGATAGCTAACACCCACCTCTGGCAACCATGCAATTGGTGCAATTTAAATTCTTAAGACAAGTGGCTGTAGCTGGCAAATCTTGGGTTTGATCAGACTAGTTACTACCTGTCTGAATACAGGAACAGTACGACAAAAGTGAGAAAAAATGCACACTATCACAATATCCTGGAAGAGGATAAAAGCAAACTACTTCCATATGCATTAAGTGCAAGAAGTCAGGGATCAGGATATTCAAAAATACAGCACTACAAGTTTATTTCATGCTTTCTATTCAGAAGAATCTGAACTACTAACGGCCAAGGCAACTTGGTGCCAGATAAGAGTCAACGGACTTAAAGGGGGCTGGACTTACATTTCTTATGGGGAGTAGAGACTCCAAACTGATGATGCACTTGACCCCACCCTCGAATTCAGCCTGGCCGCCTCTTACATACAGGCATAAAGAAAAATAATGCGGACATGTCTACAGTCATCAGGAATCAAATTTGATCTGAGGTCACCTTTACTTTTCAAGACTGGAGTCTAACTTTAATAAAGGCAGCCCTTGTTATTCGTAGTCTCATGATCCCTGGTTTTGCATATCCAGATTTGGTACCTGCATAAACATTTTGCCTATTCATAGATTGGGGTGTGGGTTTTTTTGTTATTCTTTGTGCCAAACTTCATATGCAAATTTATTTATTTATTTATTCCTAAGGATTAAGACTAGGTTACTTACACCTGTATTTGTTCCTCCTTTTCTGTTGGTCAAGACAGATTATGCTAGCCTAGTTATGAGCTAAATAGTCTGTGGGCAGCACAAGCATCCTAACGAGTGATCAAGAGTCCCCTTCAAGATCATGAAAAAATCATGTGGAGCTGAGAAGCCCTACAAGCCAATCAAGATGAAGGCCAGTAGCTACAACACAGTCATGCAGAGTCCCAGTGAGATCCATTGTAAGCACAAAAGAGATGATACCTTGCAGACAACAGCTACAAGAAGACCTAAACTCCCAAAAAACACAAAATCTTATTATGTTAAATAATTATCTTATTATTCACTTAAAATGTTAAGTGAATCTGGCTTTTCCATTTTGCTTGTCAGAAGGTCACAAAAAGTGATCACATGATCCCGGGACACTGCAACTGTCATAAATATGAGTCAGTTGCCAAGGGTTCAAATTTGGATCACGTCACCATGGAGATGCTGCAATAGTCATAAGTGTGAAAAAGGGTCGTAAGACATTTTTTTCAGTTCTGTTGTAACTTCGAATGGTCACTAAGTGAACTGTTGTAAATCAAGGACCACCTGTAGCCACAGATTTGTTATTTATAGCAGCGGCCCCCAATCTTTCCAGCTTGGTGGACGACCTGGTATGGGGGGTGGGGGGGGTGAGTGGCAGATGCATGCACATGTGCACAGCTCCATTTGTGTGAATGGCATGCGTGTGCGCACCCTCCACTTGCCGAAATATACTTTCGCGCGTGAGAGGATGCTTCGGCACATCCACAAAGCTCCACTCGTGCGAGCAGCAGGCACTTGCACATGAAGTTTCACTCACACGAGTGGAGGGCGCTTGAGTGGAGGGTGCTTGCATGTGAAGCTCCACTTGTGCAAGCTTAGGGCACTCATGCGCAAAAAACTCCATTCAAATAAATGGAGCTTCACACATTTGTGCAAGTGCTCTCGCTCATGCAAGCGCTCTCTGCTGACGTGAGTAGAGCTTCATGCAGGCACGCTTGCCCGCCACTCACAAGTGGGGAGATTCACGTGCGCACGCTTGCCCATCTCTCCTGCAGTCTTGTTTTAAACAGGCCCCGGTGTCAGCTTTGGAAGCCATATTAGGCCGGAAGCTTCCATGCAGCCACCTTCTCGTGTGTGGGAAAGTAGGAGGAGGGATTAAGGAGAGGTGTTGTTAGTAGATATTATAGCCTTCTTCCTGTCGGTCAAGGTCAGGGCGATCCAGCATCTGGAGAAGGCATGGTCAGGGGGCTGGGTCGAGATGGAACAGACGTTGATTGGAGCATGTGATCGACTGGGGAGAAAGGGGATGGTTTTGGGGGTTTTGACTTACTGAGGGAAAACCTGGGCTTTTCAGATTTGGGTTTTCTCAAATGTGCCAGTTTGCCTATTCTAGTAAAGAGAACTTTGGAAAATGCTTGCTTCCGTGTCTTTACTTGGAGTGGGGGGTTTTCTGGAACGCTGATACCCGGTCTGATAATGGGCCCCGCCCTGGGGACCCCTGATCTATAATTTTATGCTGGACTGGATAAGAATATAACTGCAGCCATCTATCTATCTTGTGCAATGTTTATTAAATGCTAAACATCATCTGCATGGTTCAATTTTTAAGGTAGCACCCATTTGATTTCTCTTTCTTTGGATAGGATTTCTACTACATGGAAGGCAACAAAAAGTCCAATTGTTCACGGGAGATAGGATATAAACATTAATTACTAATGTAGAGAATTCACAGAATTATTAGAAGACGGTTCCATACTTTCTTTTTGTTAAGTACTTAGAAGACATTTTTAGCTCTTTAGTGGGTGATAATTTCCAAGGCAACACGCGAGAGGACTATTTTTGACTTGATGCTTGCTGACAAAAAAGAAGAAAGCGTTAACAGTCTGGCTTAAAAGAAGAGGGGATCTTAAGGCCAAAGAAATGGTTCAGTTATCTGAGTGAAAGGAGGAGAACTTCTTAATATACTCCTTGAGATCATGATATTCCAAACTTAAAAAGACCTTTGGCTATGCCTCTTCCAGGATTTGGCTAAGCATATCTCAAATTTACATGTGAAATGCTGCTCTTGGCAGCAGCCTCATATTTCCTGGTTTCCAGATGCGCGAAATCCATGAAGGGCCCGCCAGAAGGTGCTCCTTTGCATTTAGCTCATTACGCTCCTATTCCAAGCAATCTGCTTTATTTGGTCAAGAGTATGATTGGAAGCAGCTGGCTGAACAATGAATTTATACAACAACAAAACCTTCCTTGTTGGGAAGAAAGCAACTCACGTTTACACCTGGGAAGCAATATATTTTCCATACGTTTATTTATTACAAAAGGGTCTGATTGGTGATTCAGTGCCTGCCTTAATAACCAGAGGGTGGGTGCTTCCCACTCGCACAGCACCTAAGATCTTCAGATGGATTCAGATTAAGTGATGGTCATGATTCTTTCGCATTTTGATGGTTCAAAAAATGCCATCAATTTCCCGTGATTTCAGCAGTAGGGAAATATTACATCTCTTGGGGTGCACAGCATGGCAGCTGCCTTTCAACCTGTTGTTGGGCTGTCAATTGCTTCCTGCTACCAGTACTAAAATAAATTTAGTAAACAAACCATAAACAAGCATTTAAAGATCTCTCTCACTCACCTTCTGAAGTTGCTGAGCGCTAGAAACAAATACTTATTCCAACTGTACCAACAACCCTACCATACTTCTGTTGGAAGAAATGTCCATCTGGGTTCAGTTCCAAGTGGGGAGAAAGACACTGGAAGCATGGAGACTGCTTGAAAACATGGTTTAATGGTGGGCAGGACCACATGGTTTGAGGTCCTGGGCAAAAAGAGCACATGGGTGAAAGAGAGAGATTTATACCCACTCTTGGGCCCCACCTTCGAGCTTTCTGTTCCTGTGTAAGAAATGTTTTCTGATTGGTTGTAAGACTGCCATGCGGCCATGCAGGGATAACTTTGTAGCGTCTTGAGTCCCAACCTTGGTTGAATCTTGCTGGGTGATGTAATATCCCCAGGTGCCATGTGGTGAGTTTCTGTTGCTAGATAGGTAGAGGGCTAATCCTATTCATGTCCTGAGGACTATGACTTTTGTGTTGTAGATAAGCTGGCC
The DNA here is from genome assembly GCA_012654045.1 of Ptyas mucosa. NCBI lineage: Eukaryota > Metazoa > Chordata > Lepidosauria > Squamata > Colubridae > Ptyas > Ptyas mucosa. The sequence continues at coordinate 10,554,619 of WNWU01000017.1, read as the reverse complement.
CAGCCTTTCTGAGGCTATTAGCTGCTTTCCAAAAGCATGTTTCTCCTTTTCTCACCCAGGGAGGTATAATATTCTGCCTTTTTAATATTTCCTAGAATATTTCATTTTTCTAGGACAAGGGTGGGTGCTAACTTCCTACACTTCCAAGGCTAACATGCTGAAAATTTCATGAGGAACAATCTACTAACATTAGACACACATAGACTGCAATTGGATCAATAGTATGGAGGTTGTCAAAATCCTCAGAATAGATCCAAATAATGTGAGCAAATAGAACCCCAACAGAAACCTTGCCTAGAAAACAATCAACCATTATACACACACAACCCCTTTATTTTTTAATCTCCAAGGAACCTGACAGTCCATAAGGTGTAGGTCATCAATCATGAACATGGGTGCCACGTACAGCAGAGGGAATTAAAGTTTGCTGACTGTGTAGGCAATAGAAAATGAATCTTGTGACTCAGGACCATGCCTGCACTTTCAAATGTGACAAGCAGCAGTCTGGTCTTTGTCTCAGGAGACCAAAAGTAATAAAGAAACAGGGAAAAGATGCATGACACATTGATGTGCACTTGTTTTACAGGGGTAAACCGGCACCCATGCTACCCTAATCTAATTTATATCATAGCGTTTTAGGAATGCTGATTTACACCTGGGTTTGTTTTACAGCGTTCAAGATAGCTTGATGTGTTTTTTTTTAACAGCTTGTTTCATAAAGTTAAAAAAGGAACGGTGTTCCTGTGGCTTTATGTTCAATAAAACAAAGACACAAAATAAAGGCAGGACAATTACATTCATCATCCAAATAGGACATGTGGTTAAGATCACTGTAGAAAATACATTCCAAGCAGTCATTCCATATGGAACAGCTGGAGATTCAGGAGCAGTAAACTTGGAGAACAGTTATGTTGTACAAAAGGCTGCAACTTTAGCAACTCTTTGTTGTCGGGTAAGATTAGGGCTGCTTAGAAGGATTAAAAATAAAAATCCTATACGAGTTGTCCTCGAGTTACGGATGTAATGGAGCCTGCCAATTGCATTCATAACCCAAGGATGTGTTAGAGTGAATCACGTAAAATGAACGGGAAAACTCCCTGCTTTTGCCCACGCATTTGTTAACCGAATGCACAGGTCATTAAGTGCACATGAGGTATCTCAGGGTGGGGAAGGCCATGGTATCTCAGGGTGGGGAAGGCCATGATGGAACAGGCTACTTGCTTCAGACCATCCAAGGCCTTCCCGACCCACTGAGATATCTCATGTTCCCCACAACTGCTTGCCCTCCCCATCCTGCAGTGCCGGGTCACTTGTCTTGCAATGATCTAGCCAAGCTGTCTCCTCTCCAGCCTCTCTGCCATACAAGATCACGGCCCCCAGAAGCTTCCAGTCTCAGTGCGCAAAAAGTTTGCACGCTGATGGGAAGCTGTGGGGCAGTGAAATCGTGCTGCCTCAAAGTGTCTAATTGGCTTGCAAACACTTTGGAAAGTCTTTGCAAAAAGACTTTACCAGCAAGAACGGAGCCCAGGAGGGACACCCCGGTCCCTCCTGGGCTCCATTTTTGCTGGCAAGGGTTTTTTGCAAAGTTGACCACAGCCTACAGGGATGCAATGTCCCTTTAGGCTTCGGGAAGGAAACAGCAAATGGAGGGTAGACTTGAAGCACTGAAACCTTCCTTCTGTTTGCAAAGCATTTTGCCGCAGATCTCGTAATGAGCGATCAGTACCACGAAATCTCGCGCTACTGATATCACGTGATCTAGCACTACTTTAGGCCTCAGTGAATGTACTGAAAGCCTGAAGCAACAAAGCAAGCAAAGAAACCGCGGCAGAGAGGAGACAGCTTGCTAGATCTTTGCAACGTGAGTCTCCACAGGCCCAGTGCTTATGGAGATCGGGGGGGGGGGGGGGGAGGGGGGCGGGGGGGGGGGAGAGAATAGGCAGGGTGAATGTTGCAGTGCCTTTGCTGTCGTTCGTAAGAGTGAAAGACTGCCATGGTACTGCAACATTCGTAATCTCAGGACTGTGTCGTAAGTACTATGATGCAACTTCAACCAGTCGCTAAGTGAACTGTCATCACTCGAGGATTACCTGTACACCAAAAAAAAAAAAAAAAAAGGAATTTACAAGCTCATTCCACAAGCAATTTCTTAGACTGCACTTCTATACTCCCTTTTTGGTAAGGCTACCATACCTGAGCTACAAAACTCCAGGTGACCATTAGATACCAGCAAATAATGCAGAAAACTCCCTCTGTTGCCATCTTCTGGTCATCTAGATTTCTGCAGCCTACATGTAGTTATTAATGAGTAAGATGCCCTCTGATTTTACTCAAGTACAAGTCCCAAGGCTGCAATGTGTATGCATATTGGCATTCTGTACTGTGGTATTTTCTCTCTCACCATACCAGTGTTTCTATTCTACCGAAGTAAGTAAGACAGCTTTATATGGTCATGTCCATTCATGTGATTTACAAGAAGATTCGAATATAAAGGAAAAATAAATACCATAGAATATCAGTGACGCTTGGTCCTGAATAAATATGTTTAGCTTCACCAAATAAAACATAGGCACAGAACTTTCTACTTTTTTTAAAGCACACCCAACTTTAATTGCAAGCTTATAGGTGAGGACTTTTTGTTTAAAAAAAAAAAGTATTTTTGCCTTTCTCCAATGAATTTAGTGCTGTATATCTTAATGAAATCCTACCAGTGATTAAGCTAATAGACTTGGGCAGGGCATATACTATCAGCCCTGCAAGTTAAACCAAACTTGGAAACCAAAGACATGAAAGCTAATCCTACTTTTATTATCAGATTATGGTAAGAGAATCTTGCAAGTCTGAATCGTTTTATTGTCCTAAGAATTATGGAGGATCATGTCTGAGATGCTTTCCCTAATTATATTTGTTCTCTGGACCCAGATTTCTTTTATCTGACTGGGTCTTGGCTATGGCTCTTCTTCCTGTTCGCAAGGTTAATCCTTTGGCCCGTTACATACAGATAATCCTCGACTTACAATCGCAATTCAGCCCAAAACTTCCGTTGTTAAGCAAGGTTGCGTAACTTTTGCCCCATTTTATGACCTTTCTACCCCAGTTATGAAGCAAACTACTACAGTTGTTAAGTGAATCATGCAGTTGTTAAACAAATCCGGATTCCCCATTGTCGTTGCTTGTCGGAAGCTGGCTGAGAAGGTTACAAATGGTGATCAAATGACTCTGGAACGGTGCAACTGCCATAAATATATGCCAGTTGCCAAGCACTTGAATTTTGATCACATGACAAGGGGATACTGCAATGGGTGGGTTCTAAAATTTTTTACTACCGGTTCTGTGGGCATGGCTTATTTTGTAGGCGTGGCTTGATGGTCATGTGACAATTCTTTAGAATTTAGCAGAGGTACTGGTCTACCAGGCTTTTAACTGCTTGCAGAGCTGTACCAGTCTACTCATTTGTTTTTGGAGGCACCGGTCTACTACCAAACTGCCTTTTACCACTGATCAGCTTTAGGGCGGCCCTTTGAAGCCCGGCGGCAAGAGTTTAAACAGTTTTTTCCCTTCTAGCCAATCAGCTGGGACTCAGGAGGCAGCAATAGATTGGGGGTGGGGCCAAATAAAAGGTAAGAATAATGTGGGGGGTGGGGGGTAGGGGGTGGGGGGTGGGCAGAACCGGTTCAGTGACGTCATATCGTCACTGCTACCGGCTCAGCGGAACCGGGCGGAACCCACCACTGGTTGTTAAGTGTGAAAACGGTCATAAGCCACTTTTTTTAAAGGGTGATTGTAATTTTGAACAGTCATTAAATGAATGGTTATAAGTCAAGCACTACTTGTTTACTCTGCACTCCCAAATACTTGCCTTCTTCACCCCTGGCCTCTTGGAGCAGATCGGTCTGAATTAAAGCTAGTATGATTATACTACAACCAGTATAGTTACTGGGACAGATGGCCAATTATCTTACAGCAGGGTTTTGTTTCTAAATATATATTTTAATTCCTTAAGTACATAAGAATAGCCCTGCTGGATCTGGCTTCAGTTAATCTTAGTTAGTTCAGCATTTTGTTTCTCTCAGATTCCTTTAATTGCAACTTTCTGAACCAAAGTATGAAATATTTCGATGCACGAAAAGTATATAAAATAAAAGCCACAAAGTAACTTTAACATTAAGTCACTTTTTTTCTTTGAAATCTTTCCTTTCACCATCGAAAAACTGAATGCCTTTTATCTAGCTCTTTTTATTTCAGTCCACTTATAAGAGGAATGTATGTGAGATTTGATATAATTACAATATGATTGATTAAATGCGTTAAAATGCAGGAATGGTACATTTTTTGGCAGGCCGTTAAGTCTATCCATATGATCTATTTTGCATATTTTCTTTGATATGGCTGGTCATAAAGGAAGCTTGCTTCTGGCGGTGCTTTTAGATGACAGAACCTTTGAAAGAATTGTTTAATTATGAAATATCTACAACATATAGAATAACCTTCCAGTTATTTTGGTCTTTTTTTGGAAATCTGTGTCAGAAGGATTCTTACAATCTTATTGGTTGTCAAGTGCAATGGAATCTGAGACTCAAATGGTATTTTATCAAAAAAGAGAGAATATTTTGCAATATAAGACATGACTAATCAGAATACTCTGGATGAGTAATACTATATAATCTTTGCTTGAGATGTTATGTTTATCTGAGCATACTTCCTTTTAGTGCCTTTTAAGCGCTTTGCTCTTTGGTACATACACATGTTTTAGATGCTTTGAATTAAAAAAAACCAATTCAATAGGAACCTGCCACAAAAACAGTAGCATTCAGCCTGACCTTTGTTTCCCCAAATGCCTCTGGAATGATTCTCACATGGATCACACAAGTAACCGTATATACTTCTCTATCAAATTTTGTCAGGTTACACTGGTACCTATGTTGTCCTAATACATAAGCAAGACTTTCACATAAGCATCACAAGAAAGGTTTAAAAAAAACTTCTAAAAAGTTTGAATTAGAAAACATATTTCCACAAGTCTAATGGATGGGTTGGTGCAGGGGTGTCAAAGTCAAGGCCCAGGGGTGCTTAGATCTGGCTCAGGGGCCGCCCTGGAAACAGTGAAGGACCGGCTTGCAGTACCTCTGCCAGCAAAATTGGGACTCTTCCTGAGCTTTGTTTTCACTGGCGGAGGTTTGCAGGAGACCATCCCAGCTGAAAATGGATGTCGCGAGGGCTGCACGCAACCTCCCCAAGCACCATTTTTGCTAACAGAGGGCTGCAGGAGGCAGTCCCGGCTGAAAACGGGCTCAGGAGCCCGTTTTCGCTGGCAGAGCACTTGGGCCGCCACAGGTGACATGAGTGACATCATGCTGGCCATGCTCCCCTGGCCATGTCCCCCCTGCCCCTCTGAGGTCAAAAACAACTCTGATGCGGCCCTCAATGAAATTGAGTTTGACACCCCTGGGTTGGAGTATAAAATTCAATACAAAATCATAACATGCAGATGAAATAAAAGGAAGGCATGTATCATCCCTCTGATCAGATCCAAACACAAGGATCTGCTTTGCCAGAATGATGAAACAAACATGGCAATGTCGTGTCTTTATGTGCATGTGATATCACATTGCACATACAAAAGTGTGGAGCTTACATCATAATGTTCATATTGTCACTTTCCTCCTTCTTATTCCCATAGATGACAAGGACTCCGAAGTATAATTCCCCCCACCCCAATTGGATGCAATAATCCATACTCTAGCTATTCTGAGGTGAAGTCTATGTTTGACTTCTACATTTCCAAAATTGCCACACTAAGCACAAAAGAAAATTATGAATTCCTAATCCACTGGCAACAGCTATCACCATCAAAGATAAAAGGACAAAGCTGTATTTAGAGAAAGTAATATACTTCCTATAATCCCTGAAGTAAACTCTAAAACTATTGATCATACATCTTTGCTCACAGGAACGAATAGCTAAATATGGAATAAAGTCCCTTGTGCACCAGATTTCTTTCAGTATCCATTGTATTTCAGATGGCAATAAACGTTAAATAAATAGAATTGAAATCCGTGTGCAGCTTAAACTGTGGGACTGATCCACAGGTTAACCCCTTCCCCAAATGTTTTTTAATCTCAGAGATAACCACATATTTTATTGCTAACATCACAGGATGCATTGGGTCAATGTATTTCTAGCCGGCAGACTAGCTGACTCAGAAGTACAATGGATCTAGATCATTCTTTCTTACAAATTAATCTTGGAACAAACTTTTGTTTTTGCTGAATTGAACCCATGAGAGCTTCACTGTATCTAAAATGGCTTTTAATTTACTATAATCAAGGGAAGTTCTATCAAGAAATAAATCTCTGAATTTTAATGCCTTTCTGCTAGTATTAATTGCATGAATTTATCTCAGTGGTACTGTAAAAGCTGGCATAAAAGAGGACAACTAGTGGATAACTCAGTGTCAGAAACTGTCCCCATTTTTTCTAAGTAAGCAAATTATTCTATAAAATTGATTCAAATAGATTCAGTAACTTGGCAACAGACTGCAAGGATAACGCTCCTTCCAAAAACTGGAAAAGAAACAACACCAGTTTCAATCGTTGGCTTAGAAATTAGTTAGTTCTTACCATAGAAAAAGTTTTAAGTATACAGGTAATCCTCTCGTTACAAATGTAATAGAGCATGCCAATTACATTTGCAACCTGAGGATTCGTTAATTGGATCACATTAAATGAATTTGATCCCTCCCTGCTTTACCCAATGCATTTGCTAATCGAATGTGCAGGTCATTAGGTGCACATGAAGTACCTTAGGGTAGGGAAGATCATGGGGGGCTTAGTGCATCTGACTGCCCAAGGCTTCCCCCGATCTATTGACATATCTAATGCTTCCCCCTCACTTTCTGTCACACCGGGTCTCCACAGGCACTGCAAAATCTTTTGGTGCAGAGGACAGAGACCTGAAGCAGCGCAAGATCACTCCCCCGAAGCCTTCCATCCTTTTGCAAAAGTTTTTGGAGAGGAGCACAGAAGCCTTTGGGGGGTACGATCTTGCACTTCTCCAGGCCTCTGTCCTCGTCACCAAAAACTTTTGCAAAGGGGCAGAGGCTTTCGGGGGGGTGCAATCTCATGCTCCTTCAGACTCATTAAGGCTGTCCGGCGCTGTAAAAGCGGATCTGGTATCCTGCACAGGCAGCTTCAGTGAGTCAGCCAAGCTGAGCAGGGCACACTCGTTCCTTCTCTGCCTTTGTTCTCAAAGCTCTGCTTTTGGAGTGCTCGGAGCAGGCAAAGAAAGCACGCTGCCCCCCCAGCCCCGCAATGTCTGGAGAGGAAAAGTCTGGAGAGAAGATCACTTGCTTGAGGAGAGAGAAGCGGTCCGCTTGTTCTGGAACTCTGGATCTTTGAAAGGTAAGTGAGCAATCAGTAACAAAGTGGGAAGGAGCTGGTGGGCTAGTATAGCAGGGCCAGTGTCTGTTAGGTCCCTGTGGGAGGAAATAAGAGCCTGGTGGCGCGGCAGACTAAAGTACTGTAATTAACATTCAGCTGCCTGCAAGTTCAAATCTCACCAGGCTCAAGGTTGACTCAGCCTTCCATCCTTTCTAATGTAGGTAAAATGAGGACCCAGATTGTGGGGGCAATAAGATGACTTTGTATAAATATACAAAAGTATGAAGGCTATTGCTTAACGCACTGTAAGCCACCCTGAGTCTCCGGAGAAGGGCGGCATATAAATCAAATTAAAAAAAAAAAAAGCAGGGGGAAGAATGCAGTGTCTCTACGGTCGGTCGTAAGAGTGAATGACTGCTGTGATGCTGCAACATTTGTAACTTCGGGATTGTCCTAAGTACTCTTGGGGGTGGTATCATAACTTTGAACCATCACTAAGTGAACTGTCATAACTGGAGAACTATTGTAACTATATATTGGGAAATGATCCATTTACTTCAAGTAGAACAGCTGATTGGAAAATCCTAGATTCTTCCCTCCACATATAAATATTTTCTCCATTTGTTTTTTTTTAACTTTAGTGGAGATAAACATTAAACAAAGAGTTTGACAATACATCTTGTTTGCAAAGCTAATTTTCATAACAAAGCAAAAAAGCAATTATTCTGATTTTTGTAATGCCTTTTTTAGCTGTTTTAATTATTGCATTATAACTTTAAGCAGCAACTGGCTTATACCTTTAGTCATTTGTATTCCCAAGGACAAACTCGTGAAATGACTTAAAGATGTAACTGAAATAACTGGAAATACATGCCAACAAGAGTTTCGACTTTTTACATTTTATTATTAAATCCAGATAAGCTTGAAGTAAAAAAGCAACTAACATGCATGTACCTTAAATAACTCTGCTCTTAACTTTTAATGGATTAAAACAATACATATATCATATACAAAGATTAATATCAAGAAATATATATTTATTTATTTGTGTCCCACCTTTATTATTTTTACAAATAATTCAAGGCGTAAACATATCCAACACAGCTTCCTCTTCCTATTTTCCCTAGAACAACAACCCTATGAGGTGGGTTGGGCTCAGAGACAGTAACTGGCCCAAGATCAGCCTGGTAGCTTTCATGGCTAAGGTGGAATTTGAACTCACTGTTTCCTGCTTTCTAGCCTGATGCCTTAACCACTACACCAAACTGGCTCTGATTAACTAGTATTCTCTTAAGGAAATGGAAATTGTAGCAAACAAAGAAAAGTAAATTCATAACTATCAAATTAACAATCAAAACAATTAACCTTTCAAAGACCTTCATTCCATCTCGATAAATGACAATAAACAGCTAACACAATAATATATTATATTAGATACCCAAATTATGGAATGTTATGTTCCAATGAAGCTCACTGGATCAGTTCAAATAATATGATCTATGTATATTTTGATCAATTTTTCAATTATAGAAGCTAGGATATTTTTATTTCAATTTAACAATGCAATTTTTATTTTACTTTATTTTCCTGCCTTCAAGTCAGTCTAGACTCCTGGTGAAAAATTCAGACAGTTTTTCTTAGCAACATTATGGAAGTGGTTTGTCTATGCCTTGTTGCTAGGGCTGAGAGAGGAGGGACCAGCTGACTTTAGGCCTAAAGGGGAACTAGAACTCACCATCTCCTAGTTTTTAAACGCTTAAAAAAGCAAACAGACTATCATAATTCTATTGATCAGTTTTGCAATTGTAGAGGGTAGGATATTTTTATTCTTGATTTAGCATAGAAATTAAGAATACATGAATTTACTGAAAGAAGAATCTGATACTCCTCTCATTTCTTCATCACATGTAGTTGCTTACTGGATGCAATGAATGAATTGTCCCACAAAATGAAAGTATGAATATATTAACTAGAACCAAAGGTGCAGACATACCTCTAATGTTTAACTATGACAGTTAAGGTTCTTTGTGATCATATAGCAGATTATTTCCTTCCTCTCTGCTATGGGATGTAGTACCTACTTGATATGCATGTTCTACACTTCTAAGACAAATGTACTAAGAAATTAACTACAATGGCTTCCTTTTCCTTTTCTTCTCTTTAAACTTTAATCTCTTATTGTCATTGTATAAAACAAGCATTTTCATTCCTGTTGGGATCCCCCCCCCCCCCATTGCTAAGAATCAATCATTCCATGAATTGGAACTTGATATATGCCAGCCAAAGGAATTCTGGCAATGATGCTCTTCCATATAGGGGATACATTATATAGTAATAAGCAAAACCTTGCCCATCCATATGTTTAAGACCCATGTGCACATTTTATTTCTGGACTAAGGGCTTTTCCATAAAGTAAGGGGGAGGGCTAGGATTACATTTGATTTCATTTCATTAAACTACATTAAATATACTTAAGATGATTATTCTCCTGTCGTTTATTTAATACATATCTCCCATCTGTCAGAATATAAATTACATTTGAGAACCACTTTTAGGGGTATCTAGCAACTGCACAGACACTGCAAAAAGATCATGGAAAGCCATGACTGACCAGAAAGCAATTTCAAGATTTAAATTCTCTTTTCCCATACAAAGAACATATTTGAAGTTGAGGGGAGGGAGAGAATTTACATTTTGTCCTGCAAAGACACACTGAATAAAAACCCTTTATATTTAAATGAACATAAATTATTTTTTTAAAAAAAGAAATTAAAATGCTTGAGAAGAATAGTTTTATAGGAAATCTGCATGCTAGAAGGAATCTCATAACAAACCTGGATGCATTCAACCTACCATGAGGCATCTCTGAATATGTGCTGAGGTCTTTCAGGGCGATATTTAGTTCCTCCACATTCTGTAGAAGGACGAATGATTTCATTTGACGAAGACGTGTAATATCTGATGATGACAACATGCCAGATTCAAGACTCTTTAAAACCTCATGGATGCTTCCGGAGCTCTCAGCTGACTCTGCACAGTTTGATAGCTCTTAAGGGAAAGAAAAAGTATCAGTTAGCGTACAAATATTCCTCAACTTACAACAATTCGTTTAATGGTGGTTCGAAGTTATGGCAATGAAAAAAAGTGACTTATGATCGTTTTTCACACTTGATGACCGTTGTAGAATCCCCGTGGTCAGGTGATTAAAATTTGGACATTTGCAAACTGCCATATATTTCTGACGATTGCAGTGTCGTGGTTTCACGTGACCACTTTTTGCAAAGTCAATGGGAAAGCCAGGTTCACTTAACAACCATGTTACTAAATTAATCCCTGCAGTGATTCATTTACCAACTGTGGCAAGAACAGCTGGAAAAAAAAATCAGACAAACCTCAACTGTCTCTTTTAGCAACAGAAATTTTGGGCTAAATTGTGCTGGTAAATTGAGGGCTACCTGTATATAAAAAAGCATCATATTTGCCTTTTCACTCTGTGGTTTTGCTTTTGACAGGCTTATTTTTTTTAAAAAACGATATAGAGAAACATTTACCAAATTTGAAATGAAAAAAAAGACTACGAGAGACTCATAGAACCGTGTTTCTGAATCTGGGCCTCTTAAATTTGCCAGGCCCATCCTGCTCTGATGGGTCTGTATAAAACCATACATACACCTCGAGTCCAGTCTGGATGAACATCAAGTGAGCTCATGCTGAGAAGTTACAGGCATTACACAGAGAGTATGACTTCGACCTAATGATATTGATATGAAACTTCATATAAATATCAATTTTTAAAGGCTGAGGTCCATGCATAATCAATAACTAGACCCAAAATTATGAACTCCCTCCATTTAAAAGGATTATGGGATGAGATGGCAACTTTGTCTCATGGATCTTCTGTATATGTCAATGATCCCTTGGTGCCACAGCCAAGGGATCATTGACATATATGTCATGTTTCAAGAGCCAAGGAATCAATGATCATATATGTCATGTTTCAAGAGCAACATGCCTTTGAAAAACAACTCATCCTAGAACAGTACTTCTATTCCCTAATCTATGATTTCAAACAAAATCATTACTAAAATAACCAAGCATACATAGAAAGAGGCTGAAAGGGTGAGAGAAGTCATCCAACTGTTTATGAGACACTATGGAAGGAAAGTGAATAAAAAGCATGAAGATGCTAGTTATCATATTCTTGTCATAGATAGATAGATAGATAGATAGATAGATAGATAGATAGATAGATAAGATAGAAGATTTTTCTCATATTTTTCAAATATGAAAACGAACTTTTTTCACTGTATGTCCTTTCCTGTCCCATCCCTTTCTTTCTGCCCAGTTATCATCTCTGGTGGTAAAGCTTCCAACAAGGATTTGCAGATGTGTTTGAAATTCAATCTGAACAAAATCAAGGAATCTGTATTCAGTACAGCTACTTCCTAAATCTGAAAAATGCAGGATCATTTTCTTTGAAATCTCTGCCTGTGGGCGTATGATGCCTGCTCATGAATAATTTACTGGACCTTTGTGCCACTGCATCTTCTGGAAATCATACTATATACCACTGTCCCCCCGTACTTCAGGAATTAAACGGGAGACACAGAAAACAGGTTCTGTAGTTTACGTGAAAAAGGGAAGTTTCAGTGCATGCGCTTAGAAATGCATCTCATTAGAATAAGCGATGATTATTCATATATTCAAGTACATCTCAAAGCATAGTTCCTTACACTTGCTATTGTATCAGAGCTATCCTGGAAATAGGCATCAAACAGAAAACAAGAGCAGGCAGGAAGCTTGAATCAACAGAAGTCGTCTTCGACTTACGACCACAACTGAGGCCAAAATTTCTGTTGCTAAGCGAAACAGGTGTTAAGTGCCCCATTTTACAACCCTTCTTTGGTATGGTTATTAAGTGGATCACTGAAGCTGTTAAGTTAGTAGCACAGTTCAGTGAATCTGGCTTCCCCATTAACTTTGTCAGAAGATGGCAAAAGGTGGATCACATGACCCTGGGACGCTGCAGTCCTGATAAATCTGAACCAGTTGCCAAGTGTGAATTCTGATCATCTGACTGTGAGGATGCTGCAACAGTGATAACGTGTGAAAACGGTCATAATCCCTTTTTTTCAGTGTTGTTTGAACAGTCACTAAATAAATGGTTGTAAATTGAGGACTACCTGCACTGTCCACAGCCAGACACACTTACTATCCATGTCTTCTGAATCAGCTACAGCTTGCAATATAGAACACATATGAGCAGTGGTGGGATTCAAGTAATTTAACAACCGGTTCTCTGCCCTAATGATTTCTTCCAACAACCAGTTTGCCAAACGGCTCAGAAAGTTAACAACCGGTTTTCCCGAAGTGGTGCGAACTGGCTGAATCCCACCACTGCATATGAGGTGGCTGAGGGTTAGGTGATTTTATTTCCTCCACTTCTTCATACTTTTTTTATTTTATTTTTTCACCTTTATCATTGTAAACTTTAATAAAAACTATTATTTATAAAAAAGAACAGCCCCAAAAGAACAGCATCCAAGGGGCCTTAACAATGCATGCAACGTAGGCCATTCCTCCAGAATAAGTTCATAGATGAGAGAAGCTCTATTATAGACCAATCGTGGTATTCAGAAGCAACAGCGAGAGGTCAAAGCTTCTGAGGATAAGAGATTTGGCACTGGAGCCGAAAGCTGGAAGTGATTTTAAGAATTGATTGCTTTCCCATGAATGGCCCACTTCCAGATTCCATCTTCTGCTGCATGAGTGGCACAGAGTGAGTGGCTACTGCTGCACGAGTGGCAGTATGAAGTCCTTCATGGCATCACGCCTGGCTATCTTCATGGCCTGAAACCTGGCTATCCGAGTATCCTTGTTTCTCCACCTTTCTCATCCAAAAAGATATGACACAATCCTGGTCCCAAGTTTAAGTGTCATCCAATAGGATGTAGAACTATACTTTCCCTGTCACAACACACGTTCTCTATAAAGAAGAGTGTTTTTCAACCCTGGCCACTTTAAGATGTCTGGACTTCAACTCCCAGAATTAAAGTTGCCAAGGTTGAGAAGCACTTCTCTAGAAGGATATCATCCTGGAAGTTTGAGTGATCCTATCCTCACTGGGACAAAACTTGACAGACAAGGTCTTTTCTTAGACAGCCAGTTCAGGAAGTACGTGCCTTCTGAAGGAATTGCATGAATAGGTTAGCTGTGTTGGTTCCCAGCTGACTATTTTCTTTTTCTCTTTTATTATATTGGGCATGTTTTTAGCTGATATGCTGCCCAGAATCATTATAGGTTGGATGATCTTATAAATGAAGACCTTATTACCGAGGGCAGTGGAAAAGTCTTCTTGGTTCCTGAGTTTAGGAACTAGGGCTGATCGTATCTTCAAAAGAGGGGGTGAGGGGAAGGTTTAGCTTCAAAATAGTTTTGAGCAAACATCCTTTCCAAGCAGTTTCCTGAAGCAATGCAGTCCCTTTCTTTCTAAGAGTAAAGCACTGTGGGAGGAGGCTGAAGGGGAAAGTCTTCTCCTGCAGTCCTGGCTAACATGGTTCCAGATTGGGTGGCTTTGCCAAACAGGGCAGAAATTAAGACTGGTATGATGCAACTGAGAGTCTTCAGTTGACACTTGAGAAAGAAGGCTGACAGGACTCTCCTCCAACAGCTCTGGACCCACTCAGTTCAAGGTGACATTTTCAGGGTTTGTTTTGTTAAGGCCTTCTCTTCAGAGGAGAGGAGAGGTAGTTTGTTTAGGGACTGTTCAAAGTTACAACGGCTCTAAAAAAAGTGACTAATGGCTGCTTTTCACGCTTATGACCGTTGCAGCATCCCCATGGTCATGTCACCAAGATTCAGATGCTTGGCAACTGGCTCATATTTATGACGGTTGCAGTCTCCCAAGGTCATGTGATCCCCTTTTGCGACCTCCTGACAAGCAAAATCACGCCAGATTCACTTAATAACTGCGGCAAGAAAGTAAATGGGGGCAAAACTCACACCACAAACGTCTCACTGAGTAAGAGACATGTTGGGGTCAATTGTGGTCACAAGTCAAGGACTACCTGTATCCTGTTGCCTTAACCTGCAAGATGAATCTAAAATAGTTTGCATAGGCCCAGTCGGAGTTATGTATGTATCTTCTTTCTTTCTCAAATTGAGAGCACAAAGCCATCATCAGTCTTTCTCCCTCCCTATATCTGACAGTGGAAAAATAATTTGTTTCCCCTCCTTCAAGTCACTGTCATGTGTGATAAAATATACCTACTGTCAGAAAAATAGATTTCCTGTGTTGCTTGCAAAAAATCCAGTATGTCATCTACTTTATCTGCAACTTCAAACTCTCTCTTTCTCTTTTCTTCAGGCATATATGTGAAATCGGTAGCAACAGGTTTTTCTAGTAAGCCAGCTGCTCTCAATTTTTCTTTCCGCCGCTTCTTTTTCATTTTCCTCTTTTGGTTTTGAGTCAAGTTTGGACCGTCCCTGTGTTGCAGCTGCAAGTTATCTCCAATCGGGGTTTCACGTCTTCCACATTTTGCTGGATTTCCATGTCCATCAGCAGGAGTTTGACAAACATTCTTCCGTTTTTTCCTCCGCTGCTTTCTTGGAAGTTGTTCTTTATCATTCTCCTCTGTGCATTGAAAGAAAAACACAATGGACTGTAAATATAATAGGGGGGTATGGAGCAAGTTGGCTATCTGGATAAAAATATCCCTTTTCTCTAAGACGGTGATGCTTAATAATCTCAGATGGGGGAGAGAGAGAGAGAAAATTCATTTTGATTACAACTACAGGGAGTCCTCGACTTACAACAGTTCATTTAGTGACCATTCAAAGTTACAACGGCACTGAAAAAAGTGAGTTATGGTCGTTTTTCAGACTTAGGACTGTTGCAGCATCCCCAATTCATACGCTTGGCAACCGATTTATAACGGTTGCCGTCTCCTGGGATTATCACCTTTTGTGACCTTCTGAGAGGCAAAGTCAATGGAGTCAATGGAGAGGCCAGATTCCCTTACCACCTACAGCGATTCACTTAACAACTGTGGCAAGAAACATTGTCAAATAGGGCAAAATTCACTTAACAAATGTCTCACTTAGCAACAGAAAGTTTGGCCTCAATTGTGGCCATAAGTCGAGGACTACCTGTACTTTTATTCTTCATTTACCACAAGTATATTCCTCATTAATGAGTGGCATGAACTCACTCTCTCTCTCTCTCTCTCTCTCTCACACACACACACACACTCACACTCACACTCACACACACACAAAGACAAATTAGTATTACAGTATAAGGAGTCTTAAGTTTTGATGAGTGGGGGCTGGCCAACACAAAGGAGAGAATGAAGTGAGACAAGCACAAATGTTGGGTATTACTATTTGATTTGAATAGGAATGAGGGCCTCTTCATTTGTGTCAGAAGAACCTACGAATTATAAACATATAACATTCACTGAGCAAATAAAATAGACATAAAATAGGTCATAGAAATTTAGCACATGTAAAATATGTAAATATTTAACACTTAAATAAATATTTAAAACTAAGTGTCATTTAGTTTTAATCCTATTAAATTATTAGAATTGAAACTAAATGACATTCACTCAGGATTGGGCCATGTGGACAGTGTTCTCTCTTGCCAGCATGAAGTCTTCCTCCATACATGTTGAAGGACATTGTAGCACGTGTGAGTTGGATTATTCTTCTCCCCACATACTCTATACACAGAGTGTCTTCTATAGGGAACCCTCATGTGAAGATGAGAGCTAAAGGGCTAAGAGGCAACTTTACGAAATTGGAAGAATGGGAAGGAACGATTGCAGTAACACTAATTTTATTTATGTTCCTTTAATTAAGCAAATTACAGTTTAGAAGAATGTATGCAAGAAGCTTCAAGGTCAACTTAAATAATTTCCAATTAAATAGTGGGTAACATGGGAGATCCCTCCCTCAAATGATTGTTTATAAGGTGGCTAGCTATGTTCTCAAATAAAAATATATAAGGAATTATATCCCATGTTCTCTGACACACCCATCTCTCTACAGATAAATGATAAGACTCTGTTTTCAGCTAATGCCAACAAGAATGACAATACTGTTTTAAATACTCATCTATGTCTACTGCTGAGTTGTTTATTAATATTGTTCTATCAGCCGGCACTAGCTTTGTCTCAACTTTATTATATATTATCTTTGCTAGTGTACCATGTTTCACATTTTTAATTCACCTCTGCAGTGTCCAGAAGATGCCCTTCACTGAGAGGTCTACAAGCAGAATTAATATGCACATACACCTGAGAAGCCAATGATAAAAAACATACAAGAAAATCTATGTTTTGGGTTTCTAAATGCTTTATTTTTGCTAGTTTGGCTTCTGGCACCCGATATTCATCCGGTGCCTCAGCTACAATTCATCCCCAGCCTTTATACTAATAAATTTGCTCTAAAGATGAGAACTGCAATTTCATTTTTGTAACCTCTCCGTTCTCGGGATTTGTTATCTCTGAAACACTTCCTCCCTCTTTTCATAATATCAGCTCCAGAGTTGCAAGTTCTTTAACTGACAGATGAGTGACTCACTGCAGAGCAGTTCTGATCCCTTCAAAGGAGGAGGAATAAAAAACCCATTTGCAATTCAACGCTGCAGCACAAAAAAGACTGAAATAATTTGCACCACAAACCTACACCGAACAATTTACCTGTATGACAATTGAAACAAACATCTCCCGGGAGAATACAGACAGATGAGAGGAAGAATAAATTACAAATACATCCCAGCCCTGCATAAACTGGTACAGATGTTAAGGTATCATTGCTTAAGCTCCCTTTTTAAAGAAAAAAAAATGTAACAAGATCTGTGGCTTGAGCAAAGAGGGGTTATACATTTTTTCTATGCTGACAGAAAACCATAATCCTACACACATTTATCTGGGAGGAAGTCCAAGAGATACTCATCCATTAGTTAAAGAAACATTGCAACCTTTGTTCAAAAACCAAAAAACATTTGTGTGTGACCATGAATCACTTTGAATTGGTTGTATAATGCACCTCATGGAAGTTCTCTTTCTTAGTAGTCTAGCAATCTCAATAACAATAATAGAAATATTTTATAAACAGGAATACATGAAGGGTTTATGTAGGAAACATATCCAACCTCTTATTTATTTATAGCTCTTTCTTTCTATTATAGAATTTTTAATAATGCACTGTAAGAATAATTCTCCAGTATTTTCTCATCCAACTTAGGGGGTCAAACTAGGTGTTCATTTTAGCAAACAATTATAACCATGTGTCCTCTTGCTAAGTCCTGCATAGGAGTAAAGTAACAGCTATTCTATTCTCTGGTTTGTTCACCTTCATGGGTATATAGCTTGCAAGAACCTAGAGTAGAAGTTTAATCTTGAAGGAAACAGTATACCAGAGCTCTAATAGTATACCAGAGTTCTAGCTTTAGCTGTTTACCAACATTAGATATTCTGTATCTTTAATATATGGTTGCAAAGGAGTGGATTGCTAAAAAGAGACAGTTCTTAGACTAAACAAGAGTTCTTTATGAACACCTGTGGTGTTATGAATTATCACTATGCAATTACGCTTGCTCATAGGTCTTCAGCTACTGAAAATAATTAGTCCAATGTTCATATCTGTGTGATGGAAAACTTACAATTTTTTCCAAGTAACCATGAACACAAAAGGTGGCTGCTTAAAGATCATTAGCTGCAATTCTTCTCACCAAGCTGCCATCCTGGGACAAGAATGGCTGACTGTACTTGGCACATTCTGGAGGGATGGAGGAAAGTGGCAGTTGTGCTGAAATATAGCAATAATGACAATTCTTTTACTGGGATCATTAACATTGCAACTGATTTTCAGGAAGCTATTGATAAGTCTGCTCTAACACCAAGATGGAGGAATTTCAGCTGTGACCTAAGACGAAGGAATTTCAGCTGTAACCTAATATTAGGGAAGCTGGAAAAAAAACCATACTCATATGTATACTTGTTATTAGCACTACATTTCTGAATCACCTATTACTTAAATATATCATTAGTATTCCCCAACAAATAAAACAACTTAAAATAAGAAAAAAAACTTTCAATAAGTTAAATTATTTTAAAAATCTACTAAAACCAATATTAACTAAAAGCCTGACTACTGACATCTACTTTTAAAGCTTCCTCCAACCATCCAAAGATTCAACAATTATTCTAAATCTAAGGGGTCATTACAGAGAAGGGCTAACCTTGAATTTCTGCTAGGAGAATCAGCAGCTGTTGCAAGATTTCTTCGATAGACTAGGCCTGAAGTGTCCGGGGCTTTAAATAACCATCGGCAATTATTTTGTAAGTGCTTATTTCCTGTATTTTGCCAGGAAACTAACTGGCAACCTTTGAATCAATCAGGCTGCCAAATTTTGAGTCCACAGATTTTTTTTTCTATAACCTCTCCAGTCAAATTCAAGCACAACAGGTTGAGTCTGCCAGTAGCAATAGCACTTAGACTTATATACTACCTCATAGTGCTTTACAGTCCTCTCTAAGCAGTTTACAGTCAGCATACTGCCCCCAACAATCCGGGTTCTCATTTTAACAGTTTGGAAGGATGGAAAGCTGAGTCAACCTTGAGCTGGTCAGGATTGAACTGCTGGCAGTCGCAGAAATTAGCCTGCAATACTGCATTCTAACCACTGCGCCACCATGGCTCCAACCTTCAAGTTACTGCCAGATGTACCAGTGTTCTAAAATAATTTTCTTTTAAAATGAACAAACGTGGTTGATTGGCTAAGCCTGGTTTAAAATAAATATTCCTGCTGTTGCCTCAGTTTGAGGTACCAGGGGAAGAACTGGATCCAGAATGCGTACCAGAAGGCTAGACATCTTTCTGAAGATGTATATAACCCTATCAATTGTAAATGCTATCATGGTGCTCCAATCTTGTTTGGAGCCAGTTTCCTTTTTTCTCCCCCTTTAAGCCAGCCCATGGCCACCAGAAGTTGGTCATCTCAGAAAACTCTTCAAAAAAGCCATTGTGGCATACTGTATTTCATCAGATGAAGAGTCCTGAAGGACTCCCTCAACAATTTCATGCAGATGTAAAAAGTGATGAAGGCAAAAGAGCCCTAGTATTGAAAGCAAACTCTACCCAGAGCCTGGAGTTCAATCCTGAGAGGCTCAAGGTTGATTCAGCCCTTCATCCTTCCGAGGTTGATAACACGAGGCCCCAGATTTTGGGAGGCAATATGCTGACATTTTAAACCACCCAGTGAGTGATGTAAAGCACTATGAGCCCTATTTAAGTGCTATTGCTATTGCTATTGCTAGAAGGGAGACACAGGATCTCTATATAAATTATCCGAAATAATTGTGTAGAAAATCAGTCTAAGAGATCAGAATGGAACAGCTACAAAGCAAATGCAGATCCATTCCTTTCCCTCCCACTGAGATAATACAGAATAATATGGTAGATGGCTGATAAAAACAATCGTCACGTTCCCTCTGTGTGACAAAAAATCATCAAGCCATCTAAGGCAATTTTAATGCCACAGACCTCTTCCTAAAAATACGTTGTGAAATATGCCATGTGGCATAATACCATCATACTGAGTTTTCCCATTACCTTTTCTTATCCCTGGCAGTAGTGGTTGCTGCCAGAACACACAGCAGGGAGGCAGATTTTGGCAGCCACCCATGTTTTCGTTAACTTCTATTTTCACCCTCATTCTGCCGAACTGAAACACAATGTTCAAGATGTCTTGTTTCAAAGATCACATTGGAATGTATTTTACATCTTTTCCAGCTTATTCAAGCTGGTGTTCTGAACATGCCCAACAATTCAACCTTTCATAGATATGAATCCAGATCTCTGTACAATTGAGATTTCCCTCCAATGTAACAAGTAAATATCCTGTTAAGGACAACATGTTGAAGGTAACTTGTACCATATACATCTGCTCATAATCTTGGCAACAGGTTGCCTCCATTTTCCATTTCAGATATATTGGAAGGAACCAGCACTGTGTCTCACTTAGCAAGCAACAAGATGAATTCAAGGAGCTCACAAACATGGAAATAAACCATCTTTCATTGTTGCCCCTTACAGCTGCTAAATTAAGGTAGTTATTTATAGCCCAATTCTCCATGACTGTCTTGGCCCTTTTCAAAATTGTCAATTAGTGTCCATTATTCCATTTGATGATAGTAAATCCCAAGTTTAACTATCTCCAATTTGCTCCCTCATCATTTCTAGCTCAGATAATAGCCTGCGGATCGTTGCCAATCAAGCTTGATGAAACATACAAAGCGTTTCCCTGTATGTTCTGCAGCAGAACCAGGATTGTAAGATTATTAGAGACCTTGTTCTCAGTCCTTGAGAAGAACATTTCAGGAGCTACATAATTTATGACACTTAAAAGAACTGGTCTGAGATGTAATAATAATACTGAGAAATATGGGACCATGTTAGAAAACCCTAAGCCCTTACCAATTTATCTGTCCCTTTATTTATTTATTTTGCAATTTTGTTTTTCTTAATCTGGCATGCCAAAATTGGGTTTATGAATGAGACATTCAAAGAGCCTCAAATGTCCCCCCCCCCATTTTTTTAATGCAGTTTATTTGGCTTGATGGAGTAATTGTATTTATATACAGTTAGAGCTGTGGCGGAGCAGTGATTAGAGTGCAGTATTGCAGGCTAACTCACCCCTCATTGCCAGGAGTTCGATCCCAACCGGCTTGAGGTTGACTCAACTTTCCATCCTTCTGAGGTAGGTAAAATGAGGAGCCAGTTAATTGGGGGCAATATGCTGACTCTGTAAACCACTTAGAGAGGGCTGTAAAATGGTATATAATTTTAAGTGCTATTGCTATATGAATGTAATTAGATCTTCTACCTCTTTAATGGCATTGTTAAAAGTGTGTGTGTGTGGGGGGGTTCTCTCCAAATTTAACCATTCTGTTATTTTATCCAATGGACTACTGTGGAATAGACTCCAGGAGCTGTTTTTTAAAGATAAAAGCCATTCCACTGTGTATTCATAAACTTAGTGATCTGTCTCTTAAAGTTATAATACAGATATCTATTATTAATACAATTTATTAGATTTGTTTCCCACCGTTCACCCATGATCTTAAGGAAACTGACACAGTGCTCCCTCCTTTATTATTCTCTAATGGGAAGCTACTACTATATTGACTTTGCCTGCTGTGAACCTGGCTCCAATCATAGCTGACTTTTTTGCAAAGGCAGAAGAAAAACTGCAATGCTAGAATTCCCCCCCCCCCCCCTTGTAGCAGAATGTTTCCTTTAATGCATCATTTCACACACGGATAGTCTGCGAATGGGAGTGCTCTGAAACCTGAGATGCAACTTGGCAAAGAGCACCTTGGGTCAAATCGGATTTTGCTGTCCTGTGCTATTCAATATTGGCTTTGTGAAAATTTAACATTGGTTAAAGAATAAATAAAAGAGTTTGCGAAGGCAGGAAAGGCAGAAAAGAGTACCATATTTCTGATTTGTTTTTACTTTACTTCAGGAGAGGGCTTAAAAGGAGAAAATGGAAGGGACAGCTTTGAATATGTGTAATTGAATGATGACTATCTTGATGCATTAAGACAGCAGAGTAGAGTGTTTTTTCAAGCAATTATATCCATCAGTCCTTTCAGATTACAGTGGTGGATTGGAAAGTCACTGGCCAGCTACATGATTGCCAAAGTCCATTATTTTGAAGAAATAAAGCTTTTGCTTTCGGTATCTAATGGAGACACCAAGGGTATTTTTAATACAAAGGAAGACAGAAAGCAAAGTCACAGAGTGTTTTCAGAAATATTCACTAATCTAACCCCGCATTATCCCTTCTCCATATATTCATTTAAATATTCTATATATTTTCTTTTACCTGGAAGACTAATACTGGTGAATGTATTTTATCACTGCAGTGGTTTTTTTAAAATTTTATTTTCAACAATCTTACTGGTGCTTAAAGGCTTCTGAAATCACCTTAATTTGACATCCTCAAATTTATTTAGTTAATAGAATTCAGTGTTTAGGCTGCAGCTTTGGGGATAGATGTTTCATACCAGTCAGGTAGCAACATAAACATTCTGATTTCACCTTATTAAAAACCTTGCACCTCATTAAAGAATTCTTATCACAATTTCTCTGGCAATTGATCTAATAATTATCATTATTAAAAACTATTGTAAATAGTGACAGCATTTATTTAATCTTAAAGACCTCATTAATTTAATTCTCCCCAAATGCTGATATCTAATTGCCCCAATTTTCTATTTCATCCGCAAACACACAGACAGCATTTCCCCCCCTCCCCTCTTCTTCCTTTAATTACGAACCGGATTTAAATTTGTATATTTGGTTACATCCATTTCACATCCATTAAAATATAATCAGACATCTGAATGTTAGTGACACTATGGAAACAAATCTATGCTTTAGGAAACCAAAGACATTTCCATTTGGCCCAATGAATCTAAAATCCTTACATCCTATAAGACTGTACTGTTATTTAGTGTTACAGAGTTTTAATTACTTTGATAATAGTAGCAAGATTGACTTCTTCCCAGCTGTTCAACACTATTGATGCAAAAATCAGGGTAAATTCTCCTAGTCAGGAGAAGGAGTCAGAAACTTTTCAAATCCAAAAAAATGGGTTTTGTAGGGAAAACGACGAAAAAGCAAAATCAAAGAGGGAGAAATTCTCCCTGTCCCTTCTTTCCCAGGTGTTCTATAAAATTCTATAAATCTGACATTCGGTTTAGTATTTTGTGATAACTCAGTTAGAGTGACTATCAATAATCAAACAGGTTGATTATTGGGATGCTGTCCTTCAGCAAACTCTAAACACAGGTAGTCCAAAATTCTAGGTTCCTTCTGACATTTAATGTCTAAATTGTAACTACATTTTAATCCTTTTTGCATTTCTTTTAAAGTAACAGACAAACGCACCTACAAGACTGCCGCTTCAGCAATGGAGAAGAAGAAAGAAGGAGAAAATGAGCTTTTCTTTTCATTTCTTTACAACAGCATCTCTACCCTCCAGGGAAAGTGTGTCACTGGAAAGAAATGTCAAGGTTTCATTACGTTTTGTGCAAAGCATCTCTCTAACTTAATTTTCAGTGAAGCTGTCCATGTTCTGAATGGGGGTAGATTTATAAATTGCATTAACTGATGTATTATACTATTGTGGATGACTGCCGCGCTATTAATCCGAAAGCCTTCAAAGATTTGCAAGGTTACTTCATTCTGTTGGGTCTCAGCCTCACCCTTGTAAGAGGTCCCATGGAAGTGAAACCTGGGTTTTGAGGCCACATTCATTCAAATGGCCCTTAGACGTTTCAGAGAAGCCTTTATCAACAGAGATTTAAATTTTACACTGAGAACGTTAAACAACCAGCCAATAAGTAATCAAAATATTTACACAAAGATTTCGCTTGGAGAATGATATTCTAAAACTCTTCTTTCGTTTGTTTAATTGTAACTGAACACATCGCCTAATGATAACTTGCCTGTTTTATTGATTGACCATATTTGTCAATATTGCATCAAGGCGAGCTTCAAGAATTATGTAGAATGGCCACATCAGTTGGTTTCACATTAATTTTAAGTAGCAGGGACAACTGTGGCAGTCCAAAGAAAAGTCCGTGGAAAATGCCTTTCTGGAGCATCCAGGAAACTTGAAATTTATGATTGAGTTCTTGTGCATAAAAGAAAATTATTTGTGTAGTGCTTCAATGTGTAATTATTTGTGCTTGTGCTTCAATAAGGAGGCATTATTAATATCACCAATCACAACTATCATCAAGATTTTAGGATAATGTTTATTTCATAAAAGGAACCCAATGCAAACATTACATTATCTAATCTGGGTCAGTCACCGGGACCAGAGGTTTTGCCTTCCAATCTTTCGGTTTTATGCTGGAGCCTCTCTTCAGGGAACTTGAAAGGGTTCCAGCATGAGTCTGAAAGCTCAGAAGGCAAAACCTCTGGTCCCAGTAACCAACCTAGATTGCAACATTATCCTGGGACATGTATTCATTTGCAAACATAACAGTCTGCAATAGACTCAAAAACATCCAAACAGCATTTTGACCATTGATTCTTTGGTGGAAAGGTAAATGAGAACTGCGTTCAGATAGGATCTCCCAAAAAAGTGTGCACAAGCTTAGTTTCACATATTCAACAGCACTAAACGGCCAAATTGGCTTTATCGGTATCAACATTTGCAAATTCAAAATGATCCCCAGAAACCAGTGACGACAATGGAATGCTTATGGGCCAACTGATAAAACCTTCAATAACAGGAACAGCATGATACTGAATAAAAGTAGCAAGCAGTTACATTTATCTAAGTTCTCCTTCTCAATCTGAATTCAGCAAGTATCTGCATTTGATAGGTTCAATCTTTTGTCATTCTAACCTGACTGGCTTCATGGCCCCAGAGACAGCAACTCCAGCAGTATTTTGTAGCAGCCCTTTGTGCTGTATCAGAATGACACTTGGATGCAAGCACTTGGATTTATGGTCTCCTTGGTAGAGGAACCTTAATGTAATTCACTTGTTTTTAAAACAAAATAACCAATATTAGACAAGCGTGGTATCCAGTGTTATCAATTCAATTTGGATCTAGGTATGCAAAATTGGGTAAAAGCTTTAACACATTTCATTTATTCAGATGCACAGAAATGAGGAATCTGCACAAATAAGGGTAACAGATTTGAGCTATTATGTTTTGAGTTTAAGTAAAGAATACCTGATGAATTCAGATGAGATTGTTTAGATGAACAGTGTTTAGAATTAAAGTTTTGCTTTATATGTAAAAAGGAAGGAGCAGGAGTTTAATGCAAGACGTAAAACTGGCTGAAACTGTACAATATTTGTTAGTTTCTATCAGACATTTGTTTTACCTGAGAAACATTTTCATGGCGGTACAATATATATAAAAACAGTTTGAGAGAAAAAGCAGTTGCATAAGATAACCCAGATACGATATGGACTAATGTGTAAATGTCAACTGGTATATTTTTGAATATTTCCTGATCATCAAAATATTATAGATTATATAGACACAGATACTACTTTTACACTTGAATCAAACGTATTCTTAAAAAAAAATAATAATCAAAATTTCAGAATTGCTAATGCTTTTCTTTAAAATTCCTGAAAATCGCACTATATTGCATTTTGGTATTAGACAGCATTCCCATCTACAATTGGAAGAAACTTCCCTACCGGCTTCAAAAGAGTTTTCGTTCTGTATTACTAGGTCACACAGACAATTGGCTTGTGGAAAGCTGTCAGCCTAAATCAGTGCATTCCGTTGACCGCCAATCTGATCCATGTCACCCTTGAGAAAATAATCCATTCATAACACAAGGCAGGTTAATATCAGAGTTAAGTATGTGACCGTTACATGCAAGGAATCAACAGGGCAGTCAAGAGATTGCCCTTGCTTCACCCTGCCCTCTGCAGGAACAACATTGCGGATGTGCGCCACCTTGTGGCTGTGGAAAAGAGATACACTTAAAATCCCTCCATTTTTTTAATACATTAGGAAGAAAGGGGAGTTATTCATACTCCTTGCTTCCTGAAGAAAGGGGCCATTTGCGGCATTGTGTAGGTGACCTGCATTCTCTTTTGCTTATGTGCTCAGAAGGAAATAGAAATAAATATGAATTTTTGTCTTGGCAGAAAGCAAAATCAAAATAAGATTGTTCGGTGAGAATTAAACAATATCTTATTCAAACTATATGAGTGAGACTTTAAGTTTCCGTATATGGAAATGATATTGTAGCAATATAGGAAAAGAAAACAATCACTTGGGGAAAATCTGTTCAGGCAAAATCATGATCCAGCTCAGAAGTGGGCAATTTTTTGGTCACTGAAGACCTGTCTTCTGTTGTTTGGGGATGGGATAGGACTGCAATGGAATGGACCATGAATGGAGATAACATTGTTTTTCCTTCTCTTAATTTTTTAAGGTTAATTTAAAAAGGAATATGCCAAGATTAGTTTACTTTTCACATTACAATTTTTATGTTTCCAAGTTTAAATGGCGATACATCATCCTTTCTGTTTTTATTTTCCATTTGTGCTTGGAGAAAATCTGAGGATTAAAAAGAATGGGATTGTTAAGGTACCAGGGATACACAGGCTACTCCTGGAAGAAAATTAATATAAAGGGCATTTTCATATCAGTTTGCATTGCACGGGTCAATATGAAAATTTAAAACAAACAATTTCAAATAATTTTTGGGCACAGCTCTGCCTAAACTGTATTCTTATAGAGTTGCTACAATAAAATATAACTGCTTAGACGTTTGCTGTACAAATGTCCCAGCAACATTAAACAACATTCTAATTGGAAGGGCCTATTCCTTAAAATGGGCAAAACAGAGGTGGGGGTGGAATCGAGACAGCTTTTTCTGTCTTTTCTTTTTCTGACAGCTTTTTCCACTGGATTATAAGGATCCCCCCCCCATTAGCAGATCAAGAATGAACAAAAAAATATTCATAACTTGCTTCTCCTTGATTTATTGAGTAACGTTTGACCATCCAAAGCCAAATTGTGAAAAAGTAACAACAAATGGAGTGAAATGGTTAAAGTTGAAATTGTTAGCCCATGATAAGATGGCATCAATTTATTACGAAAAAGAGGCATCATCCATCATATCATAGGTCATATAACGCATAAGGAATCACATACACATCCATGTACTCTTCATGAAATGAGGACAGAAGTTTATAACCCTCTTCCTGGTCAGTAATCTAAATTGGGATAATTGTCTTCTCCATACTTAACATTATATAGAATGAAGAAGAAAAATGGTGCTCATTTGATTAAACCCAGTCTATTTTACCTGGAATATCATCCATTTTCTCCCTACATTTTCATGTGGCTCTCTGAAAATACAGAGTAGAGAATGAGCAGTGTGCTTGCTGGCCTTTTCTTCCTTTGGCTATTAAACAGAAACTACAGATCACCAAGACCAACGATTTCTCCCGCTGCTAATTTGCTTAGCAACCTAAAATGGTTCTTCATCAATTATTTTTTAAAACTGATTGCTCATTTTTATAAAGATTGTTTTCAAAACACAAGCACGTAAGCAGAACATAATGTGTGAAACACAAGGGCAGAGAGATACAAAGATTTTAAACGGATAAATGAAAATCTGTGTGGTGTAGCGGTTAAAATGCCAAATCTGAGGAAACCAAGATCCAAGTTCCCGCTGAGCTATGGAAACTTCTTGGATGACTTAAGGCTGGTCACCCACCCTCTTTCAGAGGAAACCGCTTCACAGAATTATTGTTGTTGTGGAGATAAATGGAAGATTCACAAAGAAAGTTGCCTTGAACTTCAGGAGGGAAAAACAGCATGCAAAAGCTAACAAGCAAATTTACAGCTCAGGATACAGAACCGTGCTGTACTCATTGAAGAATAAATGTCAGATCAGGTCAATATATGTGCTCCAGAACAACAAACTATCTGGAGTAATCTAAGCCTCCCTACAACATGTTAAATAATGCTGATAAATGTTGCATAAAATATTGCTAACAGATACATTATATTAAGCTTTTAAATGGGCATTTTTAGAACTTTTAGCATAAACACATATACAAAATATAAAAAGGCTTAATGTACTAAAAAAAATCACACTTTTAAAACACATCCTGGTGATTTTAATTAATACAACAATGTGGTTACCTCTTGTTTTATAAAGCCTTGGAGAGGCAAATTGCTGCATTTCAGTTTTTTGGGATTAAAATTCTCATAATGTTCAGCCACCAGAGTGGTAGCTAAGACTAACACACCAGGAAGACACCAGATTGTCTGTTCCCAATGCACTTTTAAATGTGCTCTAAAAGTTAGATTAATACATTAATGCATTCTCAACCTATCTTGATTTAAATACATGATTTTGCACAAATAGATTTGTAGAGTCAATGAGGAGAAAAACACTTGAATCTTTGATTTTATGGATTCTGTGATAATCATAATGCAGTACTTGAAAATAGACCATATTGATTTCTGAAGTGAACAATTTCTTGGAGGGTTTGTCGCTCTTCTACCCCAATACTAATGATTCTTAAGATCTCATTTCACAAGTCATTTTCACAGCGTAAACAAATGAATTCCTCTGACACCAATGCACTGCAAATAGAAGCAAATAAATTACTGTTAAGCAGTATGCAATTTCAGCTGTCTTTGGCACATTTGATAAAAATGAATAGTGTCATCTTCTTCAGTCCATTGGGTAGTGGGGCAGTTAATCAAATTGTTTACCAACTAGAAATGGAAGAAAAAAATACAAATATTCATTTTTATTTGTAATTATGTTTTGGTGATCCTTAACAGTGTCATTAAGTTTGCTTGGGCAAAAATAGACCATTATACAAATTAGTATTATCCAAATTAAGATACTGCAAAAGCACATGTACAAATCCTAGCTGCATGAAAAAACAATTGAAGCACAACAATTGAAAAGATCAGAGCATAATAACACCGTATTTTTAAATATAACCCAGGGGTGTCAAACTCAAGGCCGGGGGGCCGGATCTGGTCCGTGGGGTGCTTAGATCTGGCCCACGGGGCTGCCCTGGAAACAGCAAAGGACTGGCCCAAGGGGCCTCTGCCAGCAAAAACGGAGCTTGGGAGGGCCACAGGTGGCCCTCCCAAGCTCCATTTTTGCTGGCAGAGAGTTGCAGGAGACCGTCACAGCCGAAAAGGGAGCTTGGGAGCTCTTTTTTGCTGACAGAGTGCTCACGTCACCACAGGCACCCCAGACCCGAGTGACACTGAGTTGGCCATGCCCACCCTGGCCCCCCGAAGTCAAACACAACCTTGATGTGGCCCTCAATGAAATAGAGTTTGGGTTTTGACAAATTTGCACCCATAGCAAACTACTGATTCACTTAACAGCCACTGCTGCAAAAAAAAAGGTTGTAAAATCAGGTTGGCCATATGACCAACCCGTTTTACAACTGTCATGATGATTGACCATATGACCAACACGTTTGACAACTGCTTTATCAGATTGAAATCCATAACTAAAATCTTTCATCCAGTCAATTCTGATTTAAGATGCAAAATGCTTGCAAAATTGGAATAGTCAATCTTCTATTTGAGCAGTATTTTGGTTATAACCTTCCCCTCTGAAATGTAAAAATGTAGAAGTTATGAATTTAAGGTATAACATGTACTCAGTAATTTTGCTAAGTATCTCTAGCAGCCTGATGGATTTGTGGCTTTCCTGTCAAGATTCTTGTATCATCAGTCATTGTGTTACTTGAAATAAGCTGATCTTTGAGTTTTCTAATTTGTAAGTTCTAAATTTATGTTATGCATGTAAGTGTTACATTTATGAACAGGGCAGCTGAAAGTAGTACAAAAGCTCAAGCAGGAGCTTGAAAAAAGAAATGGAGATGTAAAAACTTCATACAGAAATAGGAATAATTTAAAGCAAAAACCCCTGGCAATTGTAGGTTTTTAGTTTCCACAAATGTAGATATTTATTTCACATTACAGGTAGTCCTTGTTGAATGACCACTCATTCAGCAACTGTTTAGAATTATAACAGTGCTGAATGAAGAGAAGTTAATGTTGTTCCTCATAATTGCGACCATCACAGCATCCCTGCGGTCATGTGATCATGATCTGGACGCTTGGTGACAGGTTTATAATTATGATAGTTGCAGTGTCAGAGAGACATCTTTGTGATCCTCATTTCCAACCTTCACTGCCAGTTTCTGACAAGCAAAGTCAATGGGGAAGCTGGCAGGAAGTTATAAATGGTGATCACATGATTTTGGCACGCTGACCACGGGGAGTGGCCTAATGACACCAATTGGAATGGGTGTAAGTCATAAGTCAGCAGGATCATGTGCTATCACATGATTGCATCACTTAGCAACAGAGTTGCTGGTCTCAATTACAATAAGACTACCTGAACTAAAATTTCCATAAATTCATGTATCTATCAGATCTATCAAAATATCAAAAACTAAGGACTGTTGAGGAAAGGTCAAAAGGATCATTATACAAAAATGAAAGGCAAATATACACTTACTGTACATGCTCATGTATAAGCTGGGAATTTTAGGTGCCAAAATATACTCCCCCAAATTACTTTATCCGTAGATGAGCTTATCTGGAAGAATGTATAATAAAACTCCAAATACCATGAAAAACCTGGCCACGGGTGGCACACTTTTCATGGCATTTTAGTAAAAACAAAAATTTAAATGTCAGCCTATCCATGGATAGGCTTATACATACACAAGTACAGATAGTTCTCGACATACCTACAGTTTGTTTAGTGACCATTCAAAGTTACAAAGGCTGAAAAAAGGGACTTGTTACCTCCCCCCCCCCCCACTTTACAACTGTGGCACCAACCGCTGCAAGTGATTCTGGTCACGTGATCAGAATTCAGGTTTTTTTTGTTTTTTGTTTTTTTGATTTGATTTATATGCCGCCCTTCTCCGGAGACTCAGGGCGGCTTACAATGCGTTAAGCAATATCCTTCATACTTTTGTGTATTTATACAAAGTCAGCTTATTGCCCC
Organism: Ptyas mucosa; assembly: GCA_012654045.1. Taxonomy (NCBI): domain Eukaryota; kingdom Metazoa; phylum Chordata; class Lepidosauria; order Squamata; family Colubridae; genus Ptyas; species Ptyas mucosa. The sequence continues at coordinate 10,523,658 of WNWU01000017.1, read as the reverse complement.
CACAATCTGGGTCTTCATTTTACCTACCTTAGAAAGGATGGAAGGCTCAGTCAATCTTGAGCCTGGTGAGATTTGAACTTGCAGTAATTGCAGGCAGCTGATGTTAATAACAGTGCTTTAGTCTGCTGCGCCACCAGGGCTCTTGCTTGGCAATTGACTCATATTTATGACGGTTGCAATGTCCCAGGGTCATGTGATCACCTTTTGGGACCTTCAGACTAGTAAAGTCAATGGGGAAGCCAGATTCACTTAAAAACCATCTTAGTGACTTAATAACTTTGGCAAGAAAGGTCGTAAAATGGAGCAAAACTTACTTAACAATTGTCTCGCTTAGCAACATAAATTTTGGGCTCAATTGTGGTCGTATGTCGAGGACTACTTTTAATTAGTCATTTTCAGAAAGATGTTCAACTTTAGTTAACTTTTTTAAAAAGTTATTTTGTTTATGATACAGATTTCCAGGCGTTTTCTTCCTTTAATTTTACTGTTATATTGCAATGTTAACCAAGTTATATGTATGCTTTTTTTCTGTCATTTTGCTATAATTAGGAAAAAAAACCCTCAACTGTACAAACAGCTATTGTTTGGGGAACATTTAATGAAGAAAGGTCAGAAATTATAGAATATGATTATTAGCAAACCAACTGCTGGAAGTGATACAAATTAAGACACTAAAATTTAAGCACTATTATTTTATTTATGTATTTATTAATAACGCTTATATGGCCTCACATTTCACAGAAAGTAACCCTGCCTGATATACAATAATCATTATTATCATACTAATTTAATCTCTGCATTTTCTACATTTTTGCAAATGCTAAATTGAAATTACTTTTACTTCATCTTGCTTACCTTCAGCCAATTTCGAACCAACAAATTCCTCAGAATCCAGAGAACAACTATAACTCTAGAACAGAGATGTCTGACCTGGGCAACTTGAAGACTTGCAAACTTCAATTCCCAGAATCACCAGCCAGCATGGGGAATAATCATACTGGTCTCAATTCCTTCCTCAACCACATTGGGATCCTGAATTACTCACATCCATTGGCAATCTACTTCACATGGGTTATTAGGAGTTAACGAAGGTAGCAACATGCTTTCTTCAGTTCCTTCCAAGGAAGACAAGATACAGATAGCAGTAGCACTTAGACCCATATATTGCTTCATATTGTTTTACAGCACCTTCTAAGCCAGGAGTGTCAAACTGGCGGCCCACAGGCCAGATGTGTCACACGCAGGCCACACCCATCCCAGTTCCACAAAAGCAAAAAATGCCGCGATATGTCACGTGACGTTATCAAGTTTTACACCTGTGCTCTAAGCAGTTTGCAGAGTCAGCATATTGCCCCCAACTATCTGGGTCCTCATTTTATTGACCTTGGAAGGATGGAAGACAGAGATCAAACTCCTGGCTGTTGGGCAGAGTCTGCATGCAATACTGCATTCTAACCACTGCACCGCCATGGCTCCTGTTATAATCAATGTGGAACAAAAGATCATTACTTCAGTTTTGGAAGAGGGAAGGAAAACCAAATGGTTGTACAGTACTGGCCTATGACCATTCTAGAGAACTAAGAAATGTTGCTTTTGCTTTTGTTTTTTTAGGAACAATCCTCAGTTCAGATCTGCTCAAGGAACTGAAAAATACGATATCTGACATAAATAGAATTTATAAGAATGTGAATCATGATTTGTCAAACTAGTCGATGTTAAGACATGGAGATAAGGGAGAAGTGACACTTCATGCTAAATCAAATGTCTTAGCATGATGACTAACCAGACACAAGAGCCCAACAAAATCTTTATGGATTAACCAAGTGGCAAAGCTTTCCTAAATGCCTCTCTACCAATGGGCTCGGGCGGGGGGGGGGGGTATCCTAAGTTGCCAAGATCCAGAGATGCCACAGCAAGATCCAAGATTATGGACTAGATGGAGAAGAGAGTACTGAGATTAGAGAACACCTACTCTAGTGAAGTCTTTTAGCAAAGAAACCAATTATCTCCAACTTTATTAGCTACTTCTTTTTACTATTCATCTAATCCTTTCCTTCCCCATGCTATCAAACAGTCTCAAAATTAACCCACATTCTTTATCTCTGAAAAAGAAGATTCAAAGGCATCTGCCCAAAGGTATAAACTAAAGCAATGCTTATCTAAATATAAGAAGCAATGGGTGGAAAATCATTAAAGAGAGATCTTACTCAGAATTAAAGGAGAAATGTCCTGATAATGCAAAAAAAAAAAGTTTGTCTTCAGAAGTTGTGGGTGCTCCTTTACTGGAGGTTTTCAAATGCACAAACATTTGTCTGGAAGGGTCTCTCCTGCTTAAGCAGGGGGTTGGACTAGAAGACCTTCAAGATCCCTTCCAACCCTATTCTATCTGATGGAGTCAAAATGTTCAATATAAAAAGCATCCGATCAACATGAGGGATCAGGCTGTGAATAAGGCACAATGTGAGTAAAAGAACAGGTGCATCTTCACAGGCTTTTAGGAGGTCCTTTGGAAAACTAACAAGATTACGCCTGCAACCCCTCATTTCTCCTTTTTGCAAATGGTCTGCTGTTACGTTGCTACGACAACAGGAAGCTTGCAGCATATCTGAAGGGGGAGAAAAGGAATAAGAGACAGAAAAGAAGAGGGTGGTGGAGACTGTTGGATAAGAAGGGCAGGGAGAAGAAAAAAACGAGGCAAGAATTGAAAGAATGGAATACTGCACATACTGCATTTCTTGCAATGATATCACGAACTTGGAAAAACTAAGTGAGACAACGGTTGCATAAATACAAGCAGGTTTTAAACTCTGAAAATAGAATGAAAAACTGGCTCTCTCCTCACCAAAATGGAGGGAAGGGAAAACTTAGTCAGGCCTTCAACATTGTTTATTTATTTAATTAAATTTATATAGCCACCCATCGCATGAGGAGTGACTATTACATACAGATATATGTAATTATACTCAGATTAAACTATTATAGTCATTATTAATAAAGTTCTACTCAAACCTGTGGATTCTGTTTTCTGGTCTAACCGAAACAAAGCCATTATTGAATATAATCGCGGGTACAAATTTTGTTTGTATGGTTTGTATGGCATTTTGTTTCCAAGTGGCACCCACTATGCAGCATTAAGCAACCCTTGTTGATCAAGAGGAAAATAAATCTTCTCAAAATCTCTCTGGTTATGAAAAAGAACATTCAAGTTATTGTAAGTTTTGGTTTCTAAGCAGTACACAAAAAGCTTTCCTCCACTGTGAAACTCAAAGCAACACCTTCTGAGAGGCTATGGTATGCTGTGGTTCTGTCTCCACATCCTGGTCTGCTTAACTCAGGTCTAAAATGGCTACATTATGTACTCTTGCAGTGCACTATATCCCATGGCTAAGTTATGAACTGCAGTGGATAGAACACCATAAAGTCAACACAGGGAGAAAAAGATTTAAAAAAAACAAGGAAGCTTTTATTATTGGCTTATACCACAGCGATCACTCAATTATTAGTCTAAAAACTGAATACTATTTTGATCATAATTAATCACCTGGATTAGTAGACTAACACATTATACAAAATAAGCAATCCTTTGATTGTAACTGTACAGCACACAAACATGATTAATGCTAATTCCTTTGTCATTTTTTTTACTTATTTCATAAACCAGAGAGTACACCTTTATTCTATAAAAAGTCTGCTTAAATGAACAGATCACCAAAATATATTGGAACAGCAGAATCAAGAATTGAAACAGCTTGAAATGATTAAGTTATTGATTTAACTACATTCATTAGATGGCTGATTCATTAAATCTTGCCCTGATACTGAATCCCAGAGGGAACAAAAACATTAGCAGACTCACTAAAAGGTCAAATTAAGCAAGTCATTCTAATGTTTCATGCAACCCTTGTATTATTTCTTTTGCTATATATATAGAGGACATGTCTGAAAGCAGCCTTTGCAACATGGTGCCCTTCATATCTGCTGCACTATAGCAACACAGCAATAAAATACAAATTATATGTCAGGCAAACAAGACTTGGTGCCAAAGTTAAAGAAATAAACCATCTCCTCATAATTATGTTAATTATAATCTTCTCTACTAACACTATAATAAAACGGGGGGAGGGAAAATCCTAAGAAAGTGTGCAGCCAGATAATAGTCTATACTGAAATTAATTCCTCTTGATGTTCCTAAATGATGCTCCCACTTAGGCAATCTGACATTCATCAAACCTTTCATTCTGTCAGAATGATAAAAAACTGTCCATTTAAACTGGTAACCAAATGGGCGCAGAGATGTGAGACATCTAGATTTGCGACATTTTCCTACAGTATTTTTTCTCTCTCAGCCTAATTAAGGAACTAACAAGAGAAAACAACACTCCCACAAACATTGACAGGGCAAGCCAGTGTATATGAGCAGAATAGCCTCACCCCCTTCTAGCACTGATGATGTTACCTAGTTGGGTAACAAAACATCTGCAAGTAAACAGCCAAGAGAATACCAAGGACTCCATAGTATTAGCTATATTGTTACCTGCAAACTATGAAGTTGGTCCCTATTTACACAGTATCTGGTGTTTTCTGTAAGATTACCAACTCAGAGGCAGTCATTGTGTGATGGGTGTCTAGTTAATACAAGAAATCTCCTCCCCACAGGATCCCATGGTACACAAATGGACATGGCTGAACTGAACCCCAGGTAGTCACTATTCAAAAGGACAGTCTTCTTCCACAAACCAGCTGCTTCCTTCGTAAAAATCTACGGGAAGACATTTATTTGCCCAGAAGCAGTCTTTAAATGGGGAAAGGTAACTGCTACATATGCCTAAAGTTTATTCAATTTCTACTAGAATTGACAGGTGTTTACATGTCAATTGGCCTGAAACTGCTCTTAAAGGAATATTTGACCTTTTGATAAGGTTAATACGTATCTTTCTATACAGATAAGGCTGTTAACAATGGGAAAAACATAAATATTTTTTCTGCTGTTTAATCAGTCTCCTCTTAATACAAATAGGAAATATAACACATTAAGTTGTGCTATGAAATGTAAAGAAATGTTACATCTATTTGAAATTTTACATACAGAATTAATCTACATACCAAATCCAAATTATTTAACGTCCACTCTTCCCATTTTTATGTGAATTTTTTTTAGTTCAGGGTATCACTTGATGTATTTGAAATGCTTGCAGCAAGTAGATTCATCCTTTATTAACTTTTACAGTAGTATGAAGAACAAAATGAGCACTGCCTAAAAGAAGGATTAGGGCGTGACATGATAGCAGTATTTCAGTATTGGGGGGATGTATTGGGGGGGAGGGATGCCCAAAGAAGAAAGGAGTCAACTTATTTTCCAAAACATCAGAAGGCAATGGATGGAAACTAATCAAGGAAAGTAGCAACCTGGAATTAAGGAGAAACTTCAGTGAGAACAATTAACCAGCTTGCCTTCAGAAGTTGTAGGTGCTTCATCACTGGAGGTTTTTTAAAAAAAGACTGGACAGCCACTTGTCTGGAATGGTAGAGGGTCTCCTTGAGCAGGGGGCTGGACTAGAAGACCTCCAAGATCCCTTCCAGCTCTATTCTGCTTACTGTTAAAGCACTGTAACAAAATTCCTGCCTGTACAAAGTTAACATAACATGAAAGGCATTTTACTATTGAAACAATTACTCAGAGAGCTGAGCATCTGTCTGGAATGTTTTAATCTGGATTCTGTACTGATTTTAGGATGATTGTCTCTTTATATAAATTGTATATCCTAGCAGACACACTTTACTTCATACATGGTTGTAGATGCCCATAAACTGATGCAACTTTCCATTTATCTGCAGCGTATATATTTAAGCACTAGCTGCTTTAGAGAAAGATGAAGCATTTTCTCTTACCTGGAGCACCAGTATTACTGTCCTCAGCACCACTTCCAGAGGATCCTTTACTGTTTTCATTAGTAGCAACTGGTACATAACCTTCAGGAGGCAGAGTCACAGTGTATATTTTTCTTGAAGGTAGAATCACACTTGTCTTGTCTAGAAGAGAATAAATAGGAAACTGAGGTACAAAAGACTTGCCAGGGCTTCTACTAGGGCTATGCAGTGAACTGGATTCTAAGAACAAAGTGCCAGTAGCCACACTTACTATGTTACTCAACAACTTTCTCCCTCTATGTCTGCTCCTTGTAATTAGCCTAGTCTGCCAGGAAATAGACTCCACAAGGACTACTGGATCTCCTTCTTATTATTGCAGAGTATAACAGCAGAATCGTAAAAACCTGATATTCTTGCTTTCCCCTCTTATGCCAAATTGAATCAAGAGAAGGCAATCTTGAGTTTCTTACTCAACCCCTTGTCTTTGTTGGGCCTAAATGATGTTGATGCAACCAATCCTGCATTCTTCCTTCAAGGTTATTATATCTGTTCTCCTCATGTGGCTGCCACTGTACCCTAACAGAAAAAGATCTCTTTGATGAATAGAGAAGCTGGCAGGTCACACATATATATGCCATACATGTTCTAAATCTCCTTCTCCTCTGAGTCTAAATTGCACTCTATATGCAACTCCCACATAGCAGGGGTGAAATGCTCCCGGTTCGGACTGGATCGCCGGATCCGGTAGCGATGGCGGCGATGGCAAAAATCCCTGCATCCCCCACCATACCCGGCTGAGCCGCACGATCATCAGAGGCTTTTTTAAAAAAACTTTTAAAACATCCCATCGCCCGGTTCGCGCCCATAGGGAGGGCCTGCTCAGGATGCCGTCGGCGAGACAATGTCAGCTAGCGGCCCCCAGGGGTACAGCCTTCTCTGTAGGCGTGCCCACCCTCTGGAATCAACTTCCCTTGGGGCTTCGGCTGGCCCCTGACCTTTGCACCTTTCGCCGCGAATTAAAAACTTGGCTATTCGAGCTCCCTGGCCTGGACTGATGGGGTTTTTTACGGGTTTTAACTGTATCTGTTTAATTAGGCATTTTAACTTGCATTGGATTGTGGTTTTATTGTTGTGAGCCGCCCTGAGTCCGTTGGAGATAGGGCGGCATATAAGCCTAATAAAATAAAATAAAATAAAATAAATAAATAAATAAATAAAAGCATTTTTCTACAACCTCTTCCAACGAAAAAATGCTTTTAAAATTAAAAAAAAAGCCTCTGATGATCACACGGCTCAGCTGGGATCATCAGAGGCTTTTCAAAGCATTTTTTCCTGCAACCTCTTGGCCTAAGTGGTGGTAAAAAAAACGCTTTGAAAAGTCTCTGACGATCCCAGCTGAGTTGCCTGATCGGCAGACGCTTTTCAAAGCATTAGAAAAAATGAAAAGTTAAAAAAAAAAAGTTGGCCACGCCCACCCAGTCACATTACACCCCCCCCCCCAAGCCATGTCCACAGAACCGGTAATAGCAAATTTTACATTTCACCCCTGCCACATAGCCTTACCATGCATACCCATGCATGCAGAGACAGCTGTGGATAACTTATGAAGCAGCTTCACGAGTCTGGAAATATATGTGGCTGCTTTTATGCTTCAAACAATAGCACTTTGTATGCACTGTTGAACATTAGGAGACATCTATAAGGATTTGTAGACACAGCCCTACAAATACATACATGTCATTATAGCTGTTTTAGTGTGTAAGCATATGCATATGTATGTATATATATGCATGCATACAGACACACACACACACATATATAGTGTGTGTGTGTTGTGTATGTATGTATGTATGTATATGTGTGTACACACACACACATATACACATACGTATACATACATACATGTATGGTATGGTATATATATACATATACATATGGTATGTATATATCTATATATATCTGTGTGTATCTATTTATCTATCTATCTATCTTGAGAGATAGAGAGAGAGAGAGAGAGAGATAGATATACTTTTATTGATCACATTACCTGACCTTCAGCCAATTTGCATTGGATTAATGATTTCCCTGATATTTGACAATGCTAGAGTTCACACTGAAAGCCACCAGGGTCTAGGGATTAAGGTGCTACTTTAGGAGCAGGGAATCCTGAGTAGTAGTCCTGCCTGAAGCAAAAAAATCAGTTTGGCAATCTTAAGCCATTCATTCTTTATTAGCCCTAGGCAATGGCAAATGAATTTTGAAAATGTGTAGGGATCTGCAAAGAGTTGTCCATGCGACTGTCAGGATTTAAGAATGACTCAATTCTACCCTGTCAAATTTTAAACTGCTACCCTGCTATGATCTGTAGAATAAATTCATTAAAAAGCAGAATCATTCTCACAGAGTAGAACAGGAAACAGAAGAAATAAGCAACTATATGGTATTGCTGAAAAACCTTTGGAGAAATCTTAATAGAACTTGACTACACTTGCACTAATGGTATTACTTTGATTTTCAATATGAGAAATCTTACATAGATTAATGAACTATTCTCATATGTATTATTATAACACAGGGCTACTGTCCACTGATTTTTTAAAAAGTAAAATACGGATGTTCCTGGACATGGATTCCATTTCTAAGATTTCTAAGTGAACTCTATTATTTCAGCCCATTTTTTGCACACATGAAAAGAAATTAGAACATACCATGAGAAACAGAGGCTCTTCTCAGTTTTTAAAAAAGAGCTCCAACAAATTTTCTCCAAATACCTTTAATTACTTATGGAAAATATTCCCTTGTTAGAAGTCAAAGGGAACAGAGAAAAATAATGCAGTAAAATGCAGCTGATTAATCATGCAATCTGAAAAGACAGGCATCAAGCTAAAAATTAATTGAAACTATTCAGGAAATTCATTTTCCCTATATTCAGGCTCAAACTATCTCAAACTGTCAAGTCCTGAGGTTGATTTCTCCTTCCACAGTTGATTAATAATGAGTTGTTAATCAGTGTTGGAATTAATGAGAATAAATGTGAAAGATTTTTAGGCTGTTAAAAGCTCTTGGACAATACTGGTTTGCTTTTTAAAAAATGCAACTCTTAGATGTGTTATCTTAATTTCCTCTAAAATTTCTTATTTATTAATGTAAATGCAAAAATTTTGCAGGAGACATCCTGCAAACTTCCAATAGCTTTAGCATAGTTTTCCAAATTAGAATTGGGTGTTATTGCACAGGGGTAAATAGCTTGATGCCTGAGCGCTTCATGCAGCCTTCAAAATCTTGTATAAACTGGAATCAATATGGCTACTAAATAGTTAACTTTATTTTTAAATATATTTACACGTCAATTACACTAAGTTTAGTTTCTGCTTGGTTCCGCCTTCTTCAGCTTCCAAAATATTGAGCTTGCTTGCTGTTGCACTTGAAGAGGTTTATAAACCTAGTTTATAGACTTCATTCTTGAAGACGTTACCCCAAATTTCCAATGTGCCACTGCGGGGGGCAGATCATCCCGCTGTGTCATTTTTATCAGGACTAACTGAACAAGACCCTACAGCCATGTTCCTGATTCAGGAAGCATTTCCATGTATCCTGCTTCAAAGAATACAACATTGTCTGAGAAAGGATGTCACTCAACGTCTCAGTTCCAAGACTATGAGGAAGGACAGACCCTTGAAAGTACTCATCCATGGTACCTACAGGAGGTCCTCAATTTACAACTGGCTCACGAAAAGAAAAACGGTCAAGAAAAACGGCTGCAGTCACATGACTTCATTATGTGTGCTCAGCAATTGGGCAGCGTAAGCAAATGTTTGCAGCAAGCATCCCATGGTCATGTGACCACGCTTTATGATGTTTTTGCTTGAAACTGGGATTTAATTTGGTTTTTTTCCAGCAAAAACAGCCCCATAGCAGGGGTTCGCTTCACAACCATGGCATTCGTTTAAGACCGCCACAAAAACCGGTCTTGAGAGCAAGCGCAGTCATGTGGTAACTCGCTTTACAACCATCATGACTTACAATCAAAATTTTGGGCTCAATTACGGTCCTACCATGTTTCCCCAAAAATAAGACGGGGCCTTATTTTCTTCTGACGCCCGAAATATGGCCTTGGCCTTATTATCGGGGGGGTGGGGTGTCTTGTCTCTAAAATTCGGCAGGCCAGATTCCGTGAGCCAGACTTGGGAGAAGAAGAGAGAGAGGAGACCTGTGAGAGAGCCCATTTCTCTTCCTGGGCGGTGGCAGCACATTCAGCTCCCCGAATCTGGCTTGCCGATCTCAGCCAGTGAGGGGGAGTGGCAGGTGGGAGGGGTGAGGTGGCAGAGAAGCAAGACGCATGGAGCGAGACGCTTCCTCCTCTTCCTCCTTCCCTTCTCCGGCTTTTGCTCATTGGGGATCGCCCGGCTAAGTCAGACACTGGAGTAGCCGCCCCAGGGTCTCTTGCATCCCGGCATCGTCGGCGTGGCTGCCTTCTCCCTCCTTTTCTGCCGCCCGAGTGTTTAACCCAGCTGGTGAGATCGCCATAGCAGCCCCCTCCCCCTAAGCCGCTCTGTTTCCCGCTAGCAGATTATAAAGAGAAAAAAAGAGAGAGAGAGACGGAACAGGGAGGGACCTGGCTGTCAGCACCCATGCTGATTAACCTTTCAATTAGCTCCTCTTATCAAGTCCCGTCTTGGAGCTATGGTCCTTGTGGGTTGAGGCTGTTTTTAGCATCCGACCCACACACACAAAAAAAGGTTTGCCAAGGGTGAGATTGGGTTGGGGATGCGGGCAGCGGGCAGAAGGGGAAGGCAACCCCCCCACCTCTCCCCTGGCAACCCCAGGGCCGGCCGAGAAATCCCCTCCCCGGTTTCCTCCTCCGCCATAGGGTTTTTGGCATCCATGGGAGCCGATTGCCCCACACGGAAAGGGGAGCTCCTTTCCATGTGGAGAAGCGGTGAGAAGTCTCTGTGCCCTCCCATTGTGTGGAGCTGGCTGGGTGGGGAAGCAAGGCGGGAATCCCTGGTGCTGCCTTCCAGTCGGGGCAGGGAGGGAGGGAGGGAGGGAGGCTGCTTGCAAAATTTGCTTGTTGGGGCTGCGGTCTCCCCTCCCACCTGGGCTCCTCTCCGGCCTCGCCTCCTCACACCATGTTGTTTGCGCAGCAGCTGTGAATGTATCTAAATATTTGGGGGGCTTATATTCAGGGGGGGCTTATTTTACTGCATGCACTCGAAAGCCCCATTGGGCTTATTATTGGGACAGGTCCTAGTTTCAGGGAAACACAGTAAGTCGAGACCCACCTATATTAGGATAGTGGTTTCTCAATGTTGGTAACTTTGAAAGGTGGATTTCAACTCCCAGCATGGTGGCTGGAGAATTCTGGGCATTAAAGTCCATACCTCTTAAAGTTGCCAAGATTCAGAAAGATTGCAGGAGACTGAAATGGATATTGCTCGTTAAATTCTCTATTATAGTATGTATGTACTAAACGTCTATTGGCTTTTTTTTTTTAATTTGCAGCAACATATAAACCAGCAAGTGCAATTCTGACATGAGGATTTCTCCTTGATTATTCTTTTTTTGTTTCTTTTGGAGCATTTGACAACTCAGCCCAGCTTTGATTAGGGGCTCCATTTGCATGTCTACTAGGGTAACAGCAGGAGTAGAAGTTCAAAAGCAGTTTATCAGCAGACCCAGCTCCACCTAGCAAATCATTTCTTGCTGGACCAGACTAAAATAAGAGCCTGCTGCCTGAATTCTCAGCTTATTGATCATGAGACCCTATGGTGCCTTTTAAACTTGGTATCCGTTGTGCACAATTGAATTTTGCTACATACCAGATCTGGCAAAGCATCTAGAAAAATGAGTAGGAAGGCAAACAAAGCCCTTCTTCTAAATGCTTTGCCGAGTCCTATAATCACAAGCAAAGCTTTATTATGGCCTTGAAGCCAGGAAAATACTCTATAGAAGTCCAATATATAGATATGAATAAAATGTAGGCATAGAATGTAATAACATTATCAATATATAAAAATAATGCAAATACTAGTGACAATCATAGGGATTAACACTAGGCTTCAGTTGTGGGTAGAAACTTGCCGTGTCACGTTACTGTCACCTGAAGTTTTGCGAAGTCTTTCCCCTTTGCGGAGTGGGGTGGGCGTGGCCTGCGCATGACATATCTGGCCCGTGGACCGCCAGTTTGTCACCCCTGGGGTAGAACAAATAAAACAAATGGAGGTGCAGAATTGGGCAACCTGGAAAAAATACATCAGAATCCTGGTCTGATAGAAGCAACAAAGAAGCATTGTGCATTCTTGCCAAGGTAACGGAAAGGAATAGATGGCTGTCATCTGAGATTTCCTCTAAAGCTGGGATGTCAAACCATGTCCCCTTTAAGACTTGTGGACTTCAACTCCCAGAATTCCCCACCCAGCATAGCTGGCTGGGAAATTCTGGGAATTGAAGTCCACAGGTCCTAAAGTAGACAAAGTTGGACACCCCTGCTCTAAATAGGAAGCAACAGAGGATCATGGGGCTCAGGGATTCCTCAAGTTCATCCCCCCATATGGGCATATGCACCTCTATAGGGCTGTTTTATATGGGCCCCACAGGAATGTGGAGGATACAACACCCAACAAGATAAAGACTCAGTGAAATTTCAGAGTTAGGATGGAAGAGAGATAGGATGATGGCACATGCCCATTTGAGGGGGGGAAAATCAGATTATGGCATTGGATATTAGGCTTAGACTGGTTTGGAAATCAATAGTCTAGACATTGCTTAAGATGATTCTTGGCATTTCCAAACCTTAATGGACAAAGGCTATCCAAACAGAGACCTAAAGACTGGAAGTTTGCTATTAGCTCTTGTTAACCAAGTTGATTTAAAAATGATCTCCTAGAACCACTGGAGCCAGATACCCACAGGAAAAAAAAATTCAATCAGAATTAATGAGATAGCACCAGACCCTGGAATCCACCAAAATTAAACATTTCTCTAACTAGAAGACAGCTTTCTTCATGCATCTCAGAAATGCAAAGACAACTCTTATAAACTTGGACCGGACTGCTTCCAGGGGATTAAACTATGTGAAAGTGTGGATCTGAACACAGTAGAGAAACTGGGAAATACCCTTAGCAAGAAAGATCTTGCAGGCTGCAGAAAAGAAGGGCAGATCTGAGCTACTTAGCCTCAAATGCAAAAAGCCAATTCTTGAATGAGCACCAAAATCAGATGATGTATCAGGAGTGCAGCAAAACAGTCATCCCCCCCCCCCCCCAAAGTCCCTAATCAAATTTAACATGTGATGTGAAGGCAGCAGGTTGGTCTTCTCCCCCACCATGTGTGAACATAACTAGTTGATCTATGACTCGAATCATCTTGTGACACCTCTGTTAAAGCTTAGAGGGATCAAGTAAATCACTGAGCTGCCTCTCAATTCCCTATCTTCCCTCCCTCTGTTCTCCACCCAAGTTCCTCAATAAAGGGATAGGAAGCCAGTTAAGCATCCCTTCCATTCATGTTCTCTTCCTTAATTCATTCACTCTGTCTCCCCTCCCCTTTCTCCCTCCCCCTTTCCCTCCCTCCCTCCCTCCCTCCCCCCATTCATTTAGCACTTCAAGAGCATTCTATGTGCTCAGGTCTCATTGGAAGATTTGAGGTCTTCCCTGAATCTTTCCCCTTCCATTTTTTCCTCCTTTTATTCAACAGACTTTGTCTGAGACATGTGAGACCTCAGGGTCACTTTTTTAAAAGCTTACAACCTTTCATATTCAAAGCTACACACTTGCTCTGAGGTATATGGGGGTGCACACCTATGATTCCTTGTGCTGTCATTTGACTGTGCTATACAGGATCATCCAACAGGGGATATCTCTGAGTGTGAAGGAGCACACAGTGGCTCATGTGGTTAGGATGCTGGCTTGACAAGCAGCAAGCTTGCATTCGAGACCCGAGTGCTGCCATGGGGCGGGATGAGCTCCCATTCTGTGCTCCAGCTCCTGCCAGGGACATGAAAGGAGCCCTCATCAGCTAATCCTTTAAATCCAGAGGCACCTCGGTGCATCCGATATGAGTGCTATGCGCTCTCTGAGTGTATGCCCAGCTTTTCAAGCAAAGGCATCACATTGGCAGCTTCGTCCTCATTGAAGATGCTGAGGATCCTGGTAAGATTTGAAATGATGACCCAGCAGGTTGCAGGTTGTCTTCTAGGAAATGATGTCTCCTAAATTAAGGAAATGATGTCTCCTTAATTTAAAATTAAGTTTAACAACAGCAGAGATCTAACAAGTTTATTTGCTCAGAATGTCTTCTCCTATACCTGTGATGGCGAACCTATGGCATGCATGCCACAGGTGGCACGCGGAGTCATATCTGTGGGCATGCGAGCATTGCCCTAGCTCAGCTCCAGCGTGCATGCGTGCACCGGCCAGCTGATTTTCAGGCCTTCCGGGCCCACCAGAAGTTGGGAAATGGGCCATTTCTGGCCTCCGGAGGGCCTCGGGGGGGGGGAGGCCATTTTTGCCCTCCCCAGGCTCCTAGAAAGCCTCTGGAGCCTGGGAAGGGAGAAAAGTGGGCTTACCCCACCCGCCGTGCCATTGTGTGCCAAAAGCGGGGGGAGTGCGGGGGGCCGTGCACACATGTGTGGGGAATGGGGAGCACTGAATTATGGGTGTGGGTATGCATGCGTGAGACACCCCCCAATGCTCCCCCCGCTTTTGGCACGCAACGGCAAAAAGGTTAGCCATCACTGTCCTATTCCATCAGTCCTTTGCCTTCTTGATGGCATCACCCACCCTGTATTCTGTTCCTGTAGGCCATTGAAGCATTCATGGAAATAAAGGTGACAGAGACTGGCATTCTGCTTTGCAGCTCACCAGGTTTATATTACATTTTTGCTTTCTGTATTTATTTTTGGCATCCAAATCGGGTGGCAGACAGCTTGGTGGACGTCTGGAAAACTCTGGTTGCCAATTCCTATCTTAAAGTCAGATAAAGGATGGATGTAGAATATTAAGAAGATCTGTTCTGATAAAACTTGGGGGGGAAAGAGCTGGGAGTATCAATAGTTGAGTTTCTTTTTTTATATGAAGCCTCTCAATATATTTGCAAATGTTATTAATACAGTTGTGATCTCAAGGTACACAAACAAGGTACTGCCTAAACTGTGAGAAAACAACTTGTTGGACTACCTTTATAGTTTGGCATTTGGGAACAAAGTGAGAATGACTTTTCACAGGGAATATTTATGGTCAAATATATAGATTGTTATAGATAGTTCAAGAGATCCATTCTTAGTAGGATTTACATTTTAAAAATAATTTTAGGGTTAATATTTATTGTTTTAATATGCTAATGTTTATTTTGTTTTTGTTGATTGTAAGCTACCCAACAGTTGCCTCTAGGTGAGATGGGTGACATGTAAGTTAAACAAACAAACAAGCTGACTTCTGTAGGATTCAAATACACTTTTGTTGCAATGGGAAGTGTACGTTGTAGCTTCTAGAGACAACTTAATTGATGGAAATCACACGGGGAAAAAAGAATGTCTCCCTGAGGATGAATTTGGCTCACCCATCTGCTTTCATGAAAAGAATCATACATTTCCCCTGTCACCTAGAGGATATTGAAAATCTTAGGACTCCCGGGATCCTAACAATTGGAAAACAAATACTAAATATTTAGTTAAAACAAAAAAGGAAAGTGAAAACTCCTGGATAGGGACGGGCAGCCTAGTGCTGTCCAGAAAGCTTGGACTATATCTCTCTTGGATATTAAAGGAGGCAAATGGGAATTGCCTTTTTAAGCACTTAGAGCCCAACTACCTAAGGGAATTCGTTTCAGCAAGACATTGAAATCTGCAGGCGAAACCCAGAAGCTGCACTGCTTTTTGAGACTGATGTATTAGGCAGACGGAAGATGGCCTTTTCCTACATCATTCCCAGAGTTTGGAAGGCATCATTAAGCGGTTGCAGTTGGCTACCATTCTGTCTTTATAAGATATATTTTTTAAAAAAAACTTATTTTTAGTCCAGTCTTTAGAGGCCAGAGGTTTTATTGTTTGTATTTCAATTTACCAATCACATTTTTCATTATTCTAAAGATTCCTCTAGTTCCTTTGGGACAGAAACATTATTTATTTGCTAATCTTTTTATGCTACTTTGAATTATAAATTACCCTGGTTGTTCAACGGTTATCCTAAATATTCAGATTAGAGAAACTAGATGGCAAATAGATTTAGAATATTATGTGCTGTTCTGGACACTGTCTTTTAAAACCTATATTCCGATTTTCCAAAAAAAAAAAGTTAATACTATTCCACATTCTCACCGATTACTTTTATCTTCTAGCTGCCAATTGTCACTATTTGGTGATGGAAGGCAGTTTCAAGAGAAGAATGAAAACCGCCATGAAGAGTGTCACAGAAGAGGTAAAAGAAAACTTTTGTTCATGGACCACGTATAAATTCCACCTTATGAATATTTAGGAAAAAAAATTACAATGGGTGTTTTAGGACAATGTAACTTATTATTTTAGCTGAACATTCTTCGGTAATTGGCCAAATAGTGAAACTTAATATCCCCCTCCCGTACCAAAAACAAGAAAAAGAAATTAATGAACTATGGTTCATTACACTTAATCTTACATATACAAATCTAAGAGCAAGTGTAGGAGGTGACCAGGCTGAGCCTAGGGGAGGGGTCAAAGTGTCATCAGTTCGCAATTGCTATGCTCCCACAAGTGATCTAAGGCCACTCCAGACCCCTAGGAATTCTGTTGCTCTTACGTAGCACCAAGTTGCCTTGAGAGATTCTTGTGGTAGACAGCATGAAAAAAACTCATAGTGCTTTTGAACACTATGTTGGCTCCTGATTTTTTTGCACCTGACATTAATCTCATCAACTCCCCCAAAATTTCACAGATTACAATAAAACCACAGCATGGCATCGAATCCACAAGCTGGAGTGATGGCAGGCTGAATTGGATGGACACCATCTGCAGGCACAAAGACAGTTTGGAAACCCGAAGTGTGGAATTTAGCAGCTAATATGTATCAGATGCTCCAGCAGATGAAAAATTTAGCTCAAGAATTGGCTTTTCCACTGCCTCCACCACCTGCTGCATTACAGTGACTTCAAGGATCCTTAGAAAGCCTCTCATCTTCTACTAAATTCTGTAAAAATGGCTTCGAGATTAACTGAAAAACCCGGACAAGGAAAGTGAAACAAGCTTCTGTTGCTAGGAACAACTTAAGCATCTGGCTTCATTAGACCATGACTTTTGCTTGGAATCCAGTTATTTACAACCATGGCTCTCATTCACTAAGATTTCATCCCTCCCTTGGTTTGGCATCATAAATCTTCAGCTTGACTTTGGACCACTTGACCTGGAATTCTCCTTTGCTCAGTTAAGTTCTTAACTGCAATGATTTGTTGCACCCCTGCTTTTGCCTTGGACTCTGCCAACTTCTGCTGCCTTGCTGTGAAACCTTGCAGAAAAAAAGCCTTCTCCTTAACACCATGTATGATCAGGACTGTGCGTAGCTCTTGAAAGTGGTGTTGGTGCTAAGAAAGCCAAGATGCAAAATTGTTGCTCTCTGAGCTTGGCTGATTAGTTGCAGAAGTTTCATTATCCAGCTAGATAACATCAGTGCTAGATTTTAGCGTCACCTAAGACAGTGGTTCTCAACCTTTTCTTCACCACAGGTCCCCCTCCAAAATTACCTTTTGTGGCCATGGACTATAGCCACGGACCCCCAAGACTTAAGACTTAAATCATGACATTTCTTCAAGCCTTCGCGGACCCCCTGTGATGATGACATTGTGGCCCCCTAGTGGTCCACGGACCACAGGCTGAGAACCATTGGTCTAGGACCGTGATGGTGAATCTATGGCATGTGTGCCAGAGGTGGCACGCAGCACCCTCTCTGATGGCACGCGAGCTGTCACTCCAGTTTGGCTCTGCTGCGCATGCCTGTGCGCCTCCTGCCGGCCAGCTGGTCTTCGGCTCTCTGCCATGCATGCACAGGGGGGCAAGGCGCATGCAGGGGGCTGCGTATGCATGCACGGGGGTCACACACACATTACATTTTGGGGATTCAGGCACGCGCTTTGGGCACTTGGCCTGGTCTAGGATGCTCACAGTTCCCCCATGAAACTATGTTAAATTCATATATTTTCATTGTGTCTACTGACTGCTACTTGGTGTTCATGGATGAGCTCTGCTCATCTTTTGCCTATCTGTCCTACATAATGGCTGTTACCATAAAGAGAAATCTTTGTAGTTCTCAGGGTTGAAATTAGAGGTCCTTGGTGCTCTCTGAGCTTGGTTCTTTTCTTGCAGATGTTTCATTACCCAAACTACGTAACATCATCAGTGCTAGTAAGGAGTGGGAGGTGTTTTCAGTTTATATTCTAGTTGCTTGCCCTGTCTGTGTGTGGGGGGAGGGGGTGTCTAAGAGGTTCTTTGGTTGGGCTGCTTACGGTTGGCTTGTTTTACAGTTTCTTGATTGGGGTATTGTTTACTTGATTGTTGGTCTGATGCTAATCTTCGAGTTAATCTATGCTCCTCTGGGTGCTGATTGCTGGTAGGGAGGGTGTCTCTCTTGCATAGTATATAGATACTGTTTATGTCTATATGTGTCTCTGCAAGAAAACAACCAAGCTCAGTGAGTCCTAAGGATCCCTCATAGTGGCTGTTCCCTTAATTTATGACCACAGTTGAGACCAGAATCTCAGTTGTTGAACAAAACGATCACTGATTGAGACCTCATATGATTGCTTTGCTCAACAACCACAATCCTGGCACTATGGGTGATGAGTGATGGGATATGAGATATGGGTCCTTGCATGATGGAAAATAGGCCCTGAGCTTGCAGGAACCCAATGTGTGTGTGGGGAGTTCTTCAGGGATTCAGTGGGGCAAAAGCATGTCCAAGACCAGTGGGAATCTAAGAGGCAGGAGGCAGACGATGGGGCTTCTCAAAGTGGGATGAGGCCTAGGACAGGCAGGCCTCAGTCTGGAATAAGCTTCACACAGTCCTGAAACACCCCGTGTTCTCCTTTACATTCCTCATGCTCTTTATCAACTGCATCATGGAAAGCAGGAGTGGGAATTAAGCAAAGTGATCACATGATCACGTCACTTACAACTGTCATGACTTGTGACCATAATGGTCATGCTCCATTATGGTCATAGGTCAAGGACTTTTTGTAGGTTCGTGCGCAACTTTTTGCAATGGTCGGAAGTGCTTTGCTGGCCATAAAGCACCTTTTCTGAAGCTGTCATTATTTTTGAACTGTTGTTAAGCAAATCCCAAAGGTGCTTTTTCAAAAGGCAACTGGACTTTCTTGTTTTTTTTCCTTGAAAACATTTTGCTTCTAAGAAGCTTCTTCAGAATGTTTTCAAGGAAAAAAAAATAAGACAGTCCATCTGCCTTTTGAAAAAGTATCTTTGGGACAATCCTGACCTGGATGATTCAGAATCTCCACAGATAGTTGTTAAAGCAAGACATTAAGTTGAGTGTCCATGGAGATTCTGAATCATCCAGGTCAAAGTTGCCCCAAAGGAGCTTTTCAAAATACAACTGGACTTTTTTTTTTACTTTATTCTTTGAAAACATTTTAGTTCTGAAGAAATTTCTTGAATGAGATGCAAAACGTTTTCAAAAAAGTGAGAAAGTCCAGTTGCCTTTTGAAAATCATCTTTGGGTCATTAAGTCAAGGACTACCTGTACTTATGATGTGTTGGAAGTCTTTAGTTGGTTTGTGCACTATGGTGATGCTGTGTGGTTATAGTAAGTAGCGTGTTGATTGTTTCATGTAATTTTTTTTATATAAGATCAGGTTATCCTTTCTGTAGATTGTTTTGGTTGTATTATAGTGGGCTGAGTTGCTAGGCACTTCTAGGCCTTTTGGCTAAAAACTGGTGTGCTACTTGTCGCTAGGAGGATTTGTATCAGAGCTATGATTTTTATCCACTTTTGAGTGACTATATAGATACTATGTTTTTCTAGTCTTTCTATTTTGCACTTTTTCATTAGTTTGTTTTTTTTTTTTTTTTGGTCACTACTGCTTGCTTTAATGTCTTGTATAACAGAAGTCCAAAGCTATGGGGTTACTGACCCTGATCCATTAAGGAGATGATGTGGCAACCATATTCTTGATGTATAATATCAACTTGTGGTATTGGTGAACTATGAGACACATCCTCCTTTATGATACACAAATTGGCCATCAATAGACAGATAGATATAAACAACATGTACATACTGTGTAAAAGAGGGAATCAACAAGCCAAAAAGAGAACAAAACGACCAAAACACCTCACTACCAGCAATCAAAACTTAGATGAGCATAGATAAACATCAAGATTAATATTAGACCAACGATCATGAAATAAACAATACCGCAATCAAGGAGTTGCAAAAGAAGCTATGAGGGCAAGGCACTAGACTAGAATATAAACTGAGAGTGAACCCCACTCCCTACTAGCCTGTTACCTAATTTGGTAATGAAATGTCTGCAAGAAAACAATCAAGTTCGGAGTGCACCAAGGGCCCCTCACACATCTTCCCATTTGCCATTTGTTGCCAGCAACTAGATTTTTGTCTTCATATGTTGATGCTATAGGTTGATCCTTGTTAGAGCTGTAATAAGAGTCGCGTGAACCGTGAGATGGGAAGCATATTTGATAAATAAATAAAAAAATAAAGTAACCAAAATGTTACTTATAAAGAGGAGAATTAGCGAGACACCAGAAATGCATAGTTTGATAAAACAAAAGGCTTGGGCTATAAACTGCACGCACGCACACGCGCGCACACACACACACACACACACAAATGAGAATCAAGTAACTTAACTCCATCATTCCTTAGTGATTCAAGGAATTTTGCCTAGATTATTATCTGACAATGCTTGGGAAGATCTATGCAACACAAACTGAGAGTTAAAAGCAGCAGTTCATTGATCCAAACCATAAAATTATGGCTTTAAAAGATTATGAATAATCAGCAGCCATATTGATAGTTATGTCATGTTAACATAATCACCCAACAGAAGACAAATTCTTGATGGAAAGGCATTTAAAATGTCATATTCTACTGTGCAAAGTAATAATTACAGTCTGTTGCTCCTTCTTGCAACAGTAATTAACTGCTAAAATGAATTGTTTAATCAGTCTGCAGAAGTTGTTTATTCCAATATTGCAGTGCCAAAGAGTCTCTCATGAATATGTATAGACAATATTTGCTTTGCTTGCCAGTCTATCTCCAGTCCTCAGTCCTCCAAATCACAGACATTTTTAATACAAGACAAGCAACATTTTGTTAAGGCAGCGTGTGCAAAGTATGCTTTAAGCTGCTAGCATTCCGGAACTGGCAAAGAAATACATCTGTTCTTGTAAATCAACACAAGTGCAGCAAAGGAATTTAGAAAGAACTCACATTACATTTAAAATACCACATTAAAAACAAACAAGGGTTTATTGCAACCCTGGATTATTGATTCTAGCAATATATTTGCCACTCTAGAGAAATATTATCAATATAAAGAATGTAAAAAGAAGATATTACTCTTTCTCAATAATTCTG
The DNA here is from genome assembly GCA_012654045.1 of Ptyas mucosa. Taxonomy (NCBI): domain Eukaryota; kingdom Metazoa; phylum Chordata; class Lepidosauria; order Squamata; family Colubridae; genus Ptyas; species Ptyas mucosa. Next base: position 10,502,212 of record WNWU01000017.1, on the reverse strand, counting down.
AATTATTATCTAGTAATATATTATGATTCTTCTATCTATTCATGGGGGGCACATTTCACATTTAATAGCAAATATGCTCCTTTTCTATGATGAATATGCATGATTATTGGCTCCCAACAGTGTTCTCAAACTCATTCCTGAAGTAATGATTATGTAATTGTAGGGCTACAGGCTATTCATTTCTTTGCTCTCCAATCCACTTAAATTCTGCTAGGTCCTTTTCAATAAACTGTTTGCTATAGGCCATACAGCTTTAGGAATCAAGGAAAGACTTCATTTTATATAACCTTAAAGAAGATCCTACTACTTTGATACTGTCAAAAAAAACTTGCAGATATGTCCATAAAGTCATCAGGATTAAGCAAAACTCAAGCTTTTACGGTTAAAAAAGAATTAAAGAACTTGATAAAGACGGATCGGCTTGGGGATAAAATAATAATCAATGAATAAAACATACAGCAGCCTCTTTAAATCAATGGACTTAATTTTACTTAATTTTGATCAGTCTTTCCCAATGAAATTAATTCTATTTGGAGTTAGAAATCCTCAGATTCCAAAGGCAGCGTAGCTGAACGCATTTTGAAGTTGAAGAAAGCTGTATTAGACTGATAAATCAAGCAGGGCAATGAAACACTTCATCTTCTAAGGCAAAAACATATTTTGGAACACACAGAGAAACACCTATCTGCAACTCCTTAAACTAAATGCATATTTTGTGGGACCACAGTGAATTTTAAATCCAAAGAGACATACGCCCCTAATATCAAATGATATATATATATATATATATATATATATATGCATGCATGCAAAATAGTCCAACTATGAATATATATTTTTTAGAAAAGCATTTTTATTACTTAGGAGGGCCATATAGCATAAAATAACATTCCTGTTATTTATTCTTTGGGTCCATGTCAAGAATTGTGCTATTTTCTCTTTTGAAAATGCTTCCTGGAGTATATAGTCTTCATTTAGTAACTACAACTGGGATTACAAGTTGGTCATTAAGCAAAGAGGTTGCTATGTGAAACCATGACTATGCTTATATTTATACTTCAGCTTTCCTTTGCTTTACAGACCTGTGAAAGTTATAAATAGAATCATAAAATTACTTTTTCATAACTGTGAATGGTGCCTGGTACAATAACTGCAAACAGTCAATAAACAAGAACTACTTACATAGGATGTGGACACCATTCATATAAATTTGAGTCAACTTGATTAGAATGCTTGATTGCATCATAGCAATAGCAATAGCACTTAGACCTATATACCGCTTCAGTGCTTTATAGCCCTCTCTATATGGTTTACAGAGTCAGCCTATTGCCCCCAACAATCTGGATCCTCATTTTACCGACCTTGGAAGGATGGAAGGCTGGCTCAATTTTCAGCCAGTGAGAATTGAACTGCCAAACTGCTGGCAATTGGGAGTCAGCAAAATTAGCCTGCAATACTGCATTCTAACCACTGCACCACCATGACTCTCAAGTTGTAATATCAAGCACTGTGTCCAATTTGAAAACACCAGATGGTACTTCAGGGCCAAAGGATTCATTATTTTCACAAGTGAAGGGATTTTTTTAAGGGAGTATGTACCGGGAAAAATCATAATTCAATGCATGGCTGTTTTGAATGTGAAATAAGTTTAACCAATCTGCATCCACTCTTCTTTTCAGCTGAATACTAAAGAGTAATTCCCGAGCGTCCACCTGTCAGTATTTCAAAGATGATAGTTTACAATTCACAGGTGTGTTGCTTTTTTAGTGGCAAATTATCAAAGGTGACTTTTGTTTTGCACCTGCTAACTGAATACTTATATGTTTTTAGTTTCTGAAGTTAATTTTTGCCTTGCTAATATTTTATGTTTAAAAAATGCTAGTTGTTGATAGTTGATGTTCCCTTGGTGAAGTACTATTACTGTTTTAGAACTGTGACTTGTAATACAGCAATTCAAAACTCAAATCCAACCTAAAAGGCAAAAAAAATCAACCACAGTCCTCACACACTGATGCAGTTGAAGCCAAGAGCTTTAGTAAAAATGGTCTTGTGTGTAGCTCTGCAGCAAAGAAGCAATTAAACCCCAAATATATCATTTTGAGTTTATCCGAAATCCTTTTTAGATTATAAAGATACAGGCCTCATTCAGACACCCTGCTTGCTGTGGCATAGATGCCCACTAACTATTTGTTAAGGACATGAATGCATGATGTTCTTAGTATGACTCTGGCCCACCAGGATGGTGCCTCAATCTGCTCCACTTTTAAAGTGGCTTTCCTATTTCTGCCAGGACAAACTGTGCCAAGTGATCAGTCTGCAGTTCAATCTGGAGGAAGTTTAGAGGAAAATGCTGGCCCAGCTGTGAGATGCAAGCTAAGGCTACCACAGATATGTCCGACTCCATCCTTGGCTACTTATTGCCAGGAGTATTTAATCCTAGTTCTCTCTTATCAGCAAATACTGGTATGTCTTCCTGTCCCTTCCCCTTAGTTTTAGTGCTTGATCCAGGCTACTGGACATGTGTGTAAAACAGTGCCAAAGTTGTGGGAGATTGGGCAGATGTACCATGGTTTGGCTGGCAGAACATCTGAGGCTGACAGCCAGCAGCCCAGCAGAGAAGCTGCCAGCATCCCCAGAGTCAAAACAGATTGGAGTGACCTATACTTTTCACAGATCCAAATACGATTGCATCAAATTAAACTTGCTGACATTGACTGACTAGGTTTGGATATCATAGCAAAGCAAAATGGAACCTGTTGGGTATTACAGGTAATTCTTGTTTAATGAACATGTACTTGTACACCAACACGCCAATGCACACATACAAACATTACCTTGGACCCTAGAATCTTTTTCCAAAGCTGCCACATTTTTTGGCTCTTCCTGAGTTGCAACTGCACCTTTCAAAACAGCAGTGCTTTCTACGCTTGAAGAAATTACATCGGGAAGTACAGGAGCAGGGAAGAGTTTTTCCAGGACTTTCTTCTGGAACACTAAAAAGGTAATAATAGAATAAAGAAGTTAAAGTCTTGATAAAGCAAAAAAAAAAAAGCATAAGGCACTCCAGCTTCTTATGTCAAAAGCCTTCTTTAAGCAAGGAGTATACATTCTTATGCAGGAGAGCTCACAAGTGAAAATATAATGTAGCAAGACATAGGCATTAGGACAGCAGTGGTTTTATTTACCCTGTTTCCCCCAAAATAAGACATTCCCCTGATAATAAGCCCAATCGGGCTTTTGAGTGCATGGTAATAAGGCCAAGCGCTTATAAATAAATAAGACAGGACTTATTTTTGGGGAAACACAGTATTTGTTTGTTTGTTTAATTCCACCCTTGTTTTATAAGTAACTCAAGGTGACAAACATACCTAATCCTCCTTCTATCTCCTATTTCCCCCACGACAAAAGCCGTGTAGATGGGTTGGGCTGAGGGAGATTGACTGGTCCAAGGTCACCCAGCAGGCTTTCATGCTTAAGTTGGAACTACAATGCACAGTCTCCTGGTTTTTAGACTGGCACCTTAAAATCACGCTAGCTCCCTGGTTCCCAAACTGTGGATTACAGATCTTGGAGGATGAGGGTGACAGTGACAACTATTACGAAGTATGCACTGAAACCACTTCTCAACCAAACAAAAACATTAATACCTTGGGGAAGATGATCATGTAATAAAATAAGTCTTTCTAGTTTTCAATTCTTTTACATTTTTTTAAATTAAGGGTGTGGCTAGGAAAAAAATGAACAGAAGGAAAAGTCTTGCCACCATCCTTTTGAACAATTTTAACAGGTTGTCAGAGGGTTTCCTTCCTAAACATTTGTTATGTAAATAGATATATATATCTGATCCTAGTTTTTTAAGCTGAATATGCATGCTGTTGTGATTAAAATACAAACCCATTTAAAAGCATTACTCACAACTATTAGCTTTTTGTCATACTATATTTTGTCAACGTAGAACTACTGTCATGTTGGATCTGCCAAATTTCTTAACATATAAAGGGGTCTTTGTGACCCTTGGGTACCGAATCCTGGAATACAGGTTCTCCTATCCTGCTGCAGAGTGGTTCAGGAATGGGTTAACGGAGTCCAATCTGTCAGGAGACTGAGTCATAATTTTGTGGCCACGCCTCCATATCTCTACTTCCTGTCCCAGTTTTCGACTCAGTCCATCTGAGAGAGACATCTTTGGCAGTTGCTCTTCGTTCAACTCATTTTTGAACCAACTACAGGTTTTCTTTACTAAATTATTTTATTATTCTGTTGGTTAGTGTGCTGGCCACATCAGTCTAGGCTGATAAAGCCGCCATTACCAAGGAAAGGGGGGGCTGCCCCTAGGGGCCCAGGCCTTAAAGGCCTTACCAGACTTGCTTGGTAATTTTTCCCCCAACCCCCTCCCCCACTGCTAATGGTGCCACTATCACCAACACAGCCTCTGTCCACCACTGCTGCCACTACCACCACTGCTGCCATTACCACCACCGCAGTCAACTTCGCCGCCGCTCACTTGAACTAGCGGCGAAGCAATCAGCTGTGAGGTGGTCCTGCTTGGCGCCAAAAATTTTTGAATTGAGCAGCTGGGAAGCGGCTTGGATTTTGCCACTGATACCGCTGCCGCTGCCGCTGCCAGCAGCCTCTTTGGATCAAAGCGTTCTCAGAGGAGAAGCGCTCCACCGCAGCTGCCACCACCATTGCTTCTATTAATGGGTAGCATGGTGCTTCAGGAGCCTTCTCCCTTCTTTGATAGTGGTGGCCATTTTAGAAGCACGACCACGAGGTGTGCTTCCAGCTTCAGCGGACATTTTGTATTCTGGTGGTGGCCATTTTGAAAGGCCATTTGGAGGGCTCTCCAAGCAGAAGTGCCTAGTCAGGGGGCGGCCATTACAGGACATTGCCAGGAGGTGTGTCCACGGCTGTGGTGGCCATTTTCTGCCTCATAACAACAGAACACCCTTCAGATTTCTGCAGTTCCAAGGTGGTACCTATTTTAACACCTGTTTCTTCGGCTGCAAATTGGCAAATTTTGCCACTGAAGGGGCCCTGACACGTGGGGGGGAGGGGCAGGTGCAGGCGCAGGCAGCACTCAGGTTCACCCTGAATAAGCCACCCTTCAACAGACTCCTGTCTGTCTTGAGCCAGTTGGTTAGATTTCTTCTACTTCCACCAGCTTGTTGATCTGCTTTGTTCTTTAAGTATGGCAGATAGATCACAAAACAATATTGTAGTTACCACCCATAAGAAGGCTTCCTGCAAATCTAAACATGGTCACAGGGCCTCTCAACAGTCCAGCGCTGAATTAAAGGATATGGAGCGCAGACAAAAAGCCTTGGAGAAACAGTTCTCTATTGCAGAAAAGAAACAATCTCAATTAGAAACTATGTCCAGGTCTAGTGATCAGCCTGTTGCTCAGTCATCAGCTCAGGCTTCTCATCAAGCCTCCCCCCAGCCTTTCCTTCAGGAAGAAGCTGCAAGACTTTTTCCAAGCCCCACTACTTCTGAAGCACAAAAGCTGCTTGTTACCAGGGAACATCCTAAATTGCCCAATCCATTTATTTGTGATTCTCACAAGACACCAAGAGCCAGCAAAGCTCCAGATCCTGTTGAGATCCAACTGGCTAACTTACCAGACAGCATTCAATTATTAATATCTAGAGCCCTTTCCACGGGCATTGCTGCAGACGTTCGCAGCCACAGCCACAGGTCCTCCTCTCTGGTTTCAGAATACCTCAATAAGCAGGCTCATTCATCACCCTAAGCCAGTCTTACTGAGCGTTCTCCTTCTCCTTCAGAGGGCAGTGGGGAACTAGTGTCTGGAGATGAGCTATCAGAGACCCTGACTTGTCTGAGGATGAGGATTCGGCCTTACCAGACAGACCGGCCTTCACTGGCCTTTTTCCGGCTGGCCTTTTTAAATCCTTACTTCACAAGGCTACAGTCACAGCCGGTCTACAAGAGGAAAGTCCTGCTGACCACGTTCCTGCTCCTGGGAAGGGACATGGCATCTTTTCAGAGCCGGTTTTGAAGCAGTTATTTATACCAGCCCCCAAACTTTTTGGGGATGTGGTCCAAAATCAGTGGAACAACCCCTCCATCCTCCCTACTCCCAGTACTTTGGATAAAATTTTTTATAACATGGCTCCTTCCTTCAGTCAACTGCTACAGGTTCCTCCAGTAGATGCACCAGTTGCAGCCCTACTATCTCCGGCGCCTTATGCATCCGGAGATCCCTCTGAGGCTCTCAAACCAGAGGACAAGAAATTTGAGGCTTCCTTCAAAAAAAACCCATCAAGCTGCCGCCTGTGCTATCAAAGCTGCTACTGCAGCATCGTTTTTCAATCATTCAACCATTCTGTGGATACAGCAGTTGAAATCCAAATTACCTCCTTCGGAGGTCCAGGTCCATCAGGACCTTAATAAGACCCTAGCCGCCACTCAGTTTTCTGCTGACTCTACACTCAATGCAGCAAAATATAGCTCTAGGCTCTAGCTTCCTCTATTTTTGTGGCTTAAGTCTTGGGCAGCTGACCTTAGGGCAAAGTGGCGGCTGGCCTCAGCCCCATACAAGGGAACCAACTTATTTGGGTCAGCCCTGGATCCTTTCCTCATAGAGGACAAGGATAGGCACAAGATTTTGCCTTCTATTACCAGAAGGGCAGACAGGAGGGCTACTCCTTATTCACGCAGGCAATTGGTGCGTTTTAATTATCTAGAGAACCAATTGCACCAACGCTCCTACCAGCAGGGTCAGTTTAGACAACAGGACAGGCAGTCCTTTCGTTACAAGGGCCGACAGGGCGGGGCTCAGAGGCGCTCCCTCCGTGGAACTGGAGGATGCCAATTCCGCAAACAAAAATGATTCGTTAGCTCCCCCCATAGGAGGTCGCTTGAGCCTCTTCGCAAACCAGTCGGCGCAGACAACAACGGACTTCTGGGTCCTCCATTCCATCAGATTCAATCTTCGTCTGGAGTTTCTGACCAGCCCACCGAACCATTTTGTTCCATGTCCTGTCTCCAGAGACCTTGCCAAGCGAGCTCTCATGGAGGATGCCATTCAGCACCTCCTGAGCATCAGGGCCATGGAGCCTATTCCACCAAATCAAAGGAGACAAGGTTATTATTCCATTCTTTTCGTGGAACTGAAATGTTCGGGAGGCTGGAGGGCAATCCTCGATCTAAAAACCTAAACTCCCACTTGATTTACAAGAGGTTCAAGATGTGTTCCCTCAAGTCCATCCTAGAGGGAATTTGTACGGGGGATTTTCTGGCCTCGATCGCTCTCAGAGGCTTATCTTCACATTCTGATTGTCCAGGCACATCAGAAATACCTCAAATTGTTATGCGGGGAAACATCTGCAGTACCGTGCCTTGCCATTCAAGCTGGCATCAGCCCCCTGCTGTTTTACAAAGATCCTAGCTGCCAATTGTCTACTTACGGTTAAAACTGGTAAGGCTTCAGGCATACCTAGATGACATTCTGGTACAGGCTTCCTCCCTTCAGAGGGCCTGAGAGGACATTCAATTGACACTTCACACACTGAAAAGCCACGGCTTTCTGGTCAACTTTCGAAAAAGCCAACTAGAGCCAGTCAACAGCCTGATACATCTAGACACTCTCATAAACACCAGCACAGGGGAAGTCTCTTTTTCTCATGACAGAAAGGTAGCCATCAGGGAGCAAATAGCCCAGATTCTTTGAGACCCCAAGGTTCCCCTGGCAACCTTATCATCGCTACTAGATAAGATGGTATCATGTATCCAAATAGTGCCCTGGGCCCGTCTACACCTTCGCAAGCTCCAGTGGTTCCTTCTTCCCTTTCAATGAGCCAAGGTATCCAACTCCCAGACCCCGGTTCGGGTCCCTCTTGCAGTTCGCCGTTCACTTCACTGGGCATCCCCCAACCTAGACAAGGAGACGACATTCCGAGAGCCCTGAAGGATCACCATCACTTTGGACGCCAGTCTCTACGGATGGGGAGCTCACCTCAACCACCAGGTGGCACAAGGTTGCTGGACTCCTCAGGACCTTCTGCACAACATCAATTGGTTGGAGCTGCTGCTGATTCACCTTGCCCTGTACCCCTTTCATCAACTAGTACGGGGTCAACACGTCCTCATGCTGACAGACAACACCACGGCAAAAGCCCACGTCAACTGCCGGGGGGCACTCGGTCAAAACAGCTGATGCCTCGGGAGATGGGCGGAGGCCAATCTCCTATCACTGAAGGCAGATCACATCACTGGCGATTCCAACACGCAGGCAGACTTCCTCAGCAGGACCACAATAGACAGCTCCGAATGGCGTCTCCATCCAGATCTCTTCCAGGACATCTGCATTCGCTTTGGCCAACCGCAAGTAGACCTCTTTGCATCTCATCTCAATGCGCACCTCCCTCGCTACATCACAAGGTTCCTGGCTCCGGGGGCAGAAGGGACCAATGCGCTACACTGCGAATGGCCTCCGGGTCTCCTGTACGCCTTTCCACCCTTGCCTCTGATTCCAGCTGTCATCCGCAAGATCATCGGAGAGGAGGCACAGGTGATCCTGGTGGCATTGCATTGGCCTCGAAGACCATGGTTCGCAGACCTCGTCGCTCTCTCCATTTCACCACCTTGGAGAATCCCCCTTGGAGGATATCTCTCAGCCAGGGGGTCCTTCTACATCCGGAGCCGCAGTGGCTCCAACTGACCACCTGGCACTTGAAGGGGTCCTCTTGAGGCAACGTGCATATTCAGACAGGGTCATCCAGACCATCCAAGCAGACCGTAAACAGTCCACGATCCAGATTTACAATCACACCTGGCAGGTATTTTCTCGCTGGTGCTCTGCGCGCGGCATTAACCCTGTTTCAGCTTCTGTTCCACAGGTGATGGAGCTCCTGCAGGATGGTCTGGATAAGGGGCTAGCTCACAGCACCATCAGATGTCACGTTGCTGCTCTCTCCACAGTCCTGACAGGCAGGGAAGGAGAGTCCCTGGCCCTGCATCCCGACATCCGCAGGTTTCTGGGGAGCCAGTAACCTTCACCCCCCCCATCATACACCGTTATCCCACGTGGGATTTGCCTAAGGTTCTGAGGGCACTCATGGAACCCCCCTTTGAGCCTCTGAGAACGGCTAGCCTTCACCTTCTCTCCCTTAAGACCATCTTCCTGGTAGCTATCACATCCGCACGGCACATCTCAAACTGGCGGCCCTCTCTGTGAGGTCTGATCTCTGTATTTTCCATCCATCCAAAGTAATCTTGCGTCTGGACCCATTTTTGTTCCCAAGGTTAACTCCTGGTTCCATAGGGTCCAGGAGGTCACTTTGCCTAATTTTTGTCCTTGGCCTTCACATGCCTTGGAAAGAAAATGGCATACCTTGGATGTGTGGAGAGCCCTTAAAATATGTATCTCCCGCACTGCGCCCTGCAGGAAGACAGAGGCTCTGTTTGTTTCTTTTCAACCTACTTCCCTTGGTACTAAGGTGATCTCTTCCATCAGGGCGTTGGATCAGGGCGTGCATCGCCCGCACTTGCCACCACCTAAACGAGTCACAGCGCATTCCATAGTGCAGCAACCACAGCTGCTTGGGCCACACAAGCTTCCCTTGCTGGGCGGCTATCTGGGCCTCTCCTTCACCTTTCATCAGGCATTATAAGCTTGATGTCTTCACCTCAGCTGAGGTGTCCTTTGGGAGGAGGGTTCTTCAACAGGTGGTTATTGCCAGGGGTGATCCAGGCTCTTTGGCTTCCCGCCTGTAACACTGCAGGCTTGGGTATGTCCCATTCCTGAACCTCTCTGCAGTAAGATAGGAGAAGGGGCATTTGTCCTACCTTAAACGCCGATTCTCTCCAGCTGCAGAGTGGTTCAGTCCCACCCTTTCCGCCGGGGCCTGGATCTGGAATTTACTAATGTTCTGGTCCAGATTCTCTTCCAGGTCTTTCTTTGCTGAAAACTGGGACAGGAAGTAGAGACATGGAGGCATGGCCACAAAATTATGACTCAGTCTCCTGACAGATTGGACTCTGTTAACCCATTCCTGAACCACTCTGCAGCCAGAGAGAATTGGCGTTTAAGGTAAGATAAATGCCCCATCTCTGTTAAATGGAACAGGCCCCGAGACACCTTTCCCTAATCTCCTAAATCTATAGGTCCCAGTTTTAGCAAACCTGGAGGGCCACAACTGGGGAAGGTTACTTTACAGGCCATAAAAGTATTGGATTAAGACCAAGAAAGGTCCAGTTTCAAATTCACCTGAGCTATGGAAGTTCATTAGAGGACCTGGGGCCAATCAGTCTCTATCTCTTGGACAAGAAAAATTGGAAGAAGAACTACATATGTCACTTGAAGCTCTTGGAAGAAATGCAATCTAACAAACTTTACTTATAGTTTCATTAAAAGTATTTTAATGTGGGTTATCAATTTGTGCTCGAGGGTGAGCTGTGTATTTTTTTTTCTACATATGTCAATTAAAGAGCCAACCAATCTTTCTATGACTTGGTTCTGTGAACTAAAGTATCCAGTGTCACTCCAAAGAAAACTATGATCGATCTGTTCATGAGAAGAAGCACCTCTCCCATTTTCAATTACAATACATTTTGTCTGCTCTGAGACAAAAAAACAAATCAACATGTGGCCTTCTGTGGATAGGACCATGGTTGTTATAGCAACCATGAACTTCAGGGCATCCCAGCCCCAAGGGAAAACAAGTTGAAGTCTCCTAATACCAGTGGTCCTGGAAATTCCACCCCTAGCCCTGAGTTAAGCAGCCCTTGCAAGGATGTCACTATGAAATAGAGGAAGCCATATACAATATGAGCTAAGAGCCACAGTTGGTTGGCGATATCAATCCTCCTTTCTCCAAATGTAGCCCGTTGTCAATCTCCCACCAAATTAAGGCTCAATGTAATTAATATGTTGTTAATTACATTCTAAAAATATGGAATTTGCCTAGCTTTAAGGAGCTCTGGATATACTGAACCTGGAACTTTAAAAAAATGGTGATTCTTGGAATGGTTCCACCATTCTTGGAATGGTGTGATCACTACAGCTTGGATAATGGTCTGTATTCATAAGGTCTAGATTTAACTGGTGATTTAAAAATTATACTGCAGTGATTTAGAGTATACGTTATTACTCTGATACTGTAAAAAATTTTTTTTTAAAAAAAACATTAACCTTTGGACTAAATTTAAAAAATAATAATAATACAATTACTTCCCTTTTTAATTGTCCCCCTAATATTTTTCTTCTCCTTTTCAATAATGAATTAAATGAAATTTATTGTTTTCTTCTTCACCATTATTGCTGGAATTGGTTCAAAATTAAAAATAGTTCAAAAAACAAACAAACCCATAAGCAGATTTTAAGTTGTGATCATTTTAAGTGTTTCTTTTTTGATACAAAGATTCATCCCAGAGGAAGCACAAGCTGTTTTAGACCAGGCTGATTCACTACTGATCACTGATTTTATTGATTTCAAGGCAGCTATTCATCCAGTATCACACAGTTTATTATGGCCCAAGTTGAGTAACTCAATGATTGACAAACTCTTGCTCCTATAGCAGCTAAACTGCATGACAGATCATTCCTACAGGGGGAACTACCATCAAGTAGATCTCCTTTCCTTTAGACATGTCCCTCTGAACTACATAGCAGCCTCAACTCTGTTCCACATCTATTAATTATTTAATCCACCAATTAAAAACCATGTACATCCATGGCTCTAAATGGGCAAACAAGCATTTCCCACTTATTCTATCGGGAGATAATGTCATTATTCTATCTCTGACATGGCAGGCTCTAAAGAACCATTAGTAGTCTGATTCAATAGTGTCAAGATGAACAACTGATAATTTGTTATTAAAAAACTCAAGACACCTAAAAGACAACATCCCGCAGGTGCATTACTACATGAAGATTTGTCCTCATGAACACATTCAAATAAACACTTTGTGGTTGTATTTAAACAATTTGTGGTTGGGTCTCGTATTGTGACCACATCACTAATTAAAGACACTAGATGTCAGCGTTCCAGAAAAACCCCAACTCCGAGTAAAGACACGGAAGCAAGCATTTTCCAAAGTTCTCTTTTCTAGAATACTAGAAAAGATCAAATTTAGAACACCTATTAAGAACTGTGAATGAACATCAAATGCATCTTGTTGGCCATATCTTATGTATGCCTGAAGACCGGCATCCAAAAATTGCACTATGGTACGGTACGGTATGGTAAAAATTGCACTATGCACTAATATCTCTTGGAGGAAAGAGAAAACAAGGCCAGCTTCAGAAAACTTGGCATCAAACACTTAAGAAAGATCTTAAAATTATTTGGCAATGCCAAAGATGCTGCGAATGGTCAAAACTGCTGGAAACAACTGTAGCTCTACAATCTTTCTATCTATTTCTCCAATGGAATTCAGAATCTACCCATAGTGCTTAGTCTCCTCAACTAGAAACTTCCCTTTGGAGACCAACTGGGGCCTTACAGGTCATTTCTTCCCCTTGAAAGAGTCCAGTCTAAGTATTTGAGATCTATCTTCCCAGGATCCTGCTGCATTCCAAATGTTGTACACTGCCATGAAGCTGGCTTACCCAAAATAGAAACTTCCACTTGGATTCACATCCTTTCATATTGGCCTAAGCTTCTTCTTTCTCTGGCTGATTTGCCCCTTTAATTAAGACCGACAATTTCCAGTCTCTCTGGTGTAGGGAACTATATGAAAACTTAAAATCTAATCGTTTCTCAGGGGCAGTCATCACACCCTGCTGAGCTACGAATCTGTGCTAGCTGATCTTAAACAACATGCCATCGACTCAAAGCCATAATCAGTCTTACCTAGAAACAACTTTTTGAGACACTCTGCACATTTACTTCCCCCAGCCAGATATCACAGTTGCACAATGACCTCCAAATTCAGAAAGAATTTGTCCTTGCCTGGATTCAATGCTCTCGCAATAGGTACTGAGGGAAAAAATGAGATCCCGAAATTTCTCATTCAAGAAGCTTCTTGGATAAGAAGAGAAACATCTTCAAGAAAAAAACAGCAAAAATCCAGTTGCCTCTTGAAAAAGCATCTTTGGGACAACCATGACCTGGATGGCTGAGAATCTCCATAGAAACCACGAATTACTATTTTTGTTCATCACCAAATATTCCAGTCTCAAGTTGCTGGTTACTATCATGCTAATCTGATTCTACTTCAATGATTACAGCTAAACACTGTTCCATAGTTTGTACAATTTGCCATCATTTATTTTCAAGCATCTCCTAGGTATTCTGTTTGGAAACATTTCAAATGCAGCTATTTGGTTTCTACTGTTTATTAATGTTTTATGTTCTTACTGTCAATTGAATCTTATTTCTGTCTTAATTTAATTAGCTGCCAGAATTGTTTTAACAATATAAATAGTCACTATAATTGGACTCTTAACTTTTAGTTTTTAAACCATAATCACTCTTTATGCATTATTCTTCAGCATATATTAATCACTACATTTTTTCAAAAAATGTTAATTACGACTTTTCCATAGCTTTTAGTATAATTAGAATCTAAATAGATCAAATTGGTAATTTTACTGTTTTGTTATTTGTTGTCATACATAAATTTTATCATACTTTACTGTATTATGTTTTACAGTTCCAAACTCTTAAACATTTAACTTACAATTTTACTTGAACTGTGATATGATTTTAAAGTTTATTTTACTCTAATCAATTATCGTTCTTTTGTTTGATTTTACTGGCCACTGACCTTTAAAATAAAATCTGACTACAATCTAGGTTTTCCAGAACTGTGTTTGCCACTGCCAGGTGTATTGCTAACATTGGCCTTAGAATCCAGGATAGAAAACAGTATTTAGATAGCAGAAACTTAACTAGATTCTATATAGGCTGTCCCATCTCATTTGAACAGTAATCTCCAATCCAGCTGGAAAAAGACCCTGGTTTAGAAACTAACATCTTGTTACTATTCCCAACTGTGCATTAAATAGGGATCAGGTCAAAGATCGCACAATGGTTCCTGAATTTAGAGCTGCAGTCCAATCTACACTAGCTATCTATTTTCTCCTGATTATATTTGATGGGAGAGTTATAGGCCTTTATAAAGGCAGATTACAATATTCTTTCTTCTGTACTGCTGCAGGGCAAGTACTGTATATACTCGAGTATAAGCCTACTTTTTCAGCACATTTTTAATGCTGAAAAAAGCCCCCCTCGGCTTATATTCAAGTGAGGAAAAAAATACCATTTTTCCTGCAACCCTTTTGGCTTCCAGGGGCTGCAGGGAGGCTTGCTAAGGCCAAAA
>WNWU01000017.1:10412330-10487913 GCA_012654045.1 Ptyas mucosa | reverse complement strand
TTTTGGCTTCCAGGGGCTGCAGGGAGGCTTGCTAAGGCCAAAAAGAAAGAGAAGAAAGAAAGAGACAAAGAAAGAAAGAAAGGGGGAAAAAAAGAAAGGGAGAGAGAGAGAGAGAGAATGCAGGTATCTCTTAACAGAGGCTTGAACTTGCCTGAAATTAGATCAAGCCCTACATCACTTAACCCAATGTATCAGATTAAATTGTTATTGAATTGTTTTTGATATATATACTACATTCTCTTGTGTAATTTAGTTATAGTGTAGTTTACACTATGCACTTACAGAGTTAGTTTACTGTTTTTCTTTGAAATCAATATTCAAAAACATTTAACCTACTGATGCCTCAATTAATATAATTTTATTGGTATCTATTTTTATTTTGAAATTTACCAGTAGCTATTGCATTTCCCACCCTAGGCTTATACTTGAGTCAAAAAGTTTTCCCAGTTTTTTGTGGTAAAATTGGGTTCCTCGGCTTATATTCGGATCAGCTTATACTCGAGTATATACGGTACCTCAATACGTTTAGTTTGTGTCCTTGTGGTACGGAATAAATTTAAAGTTTATACATACATTTTTACTTTATAAGTTTTATTTGGCCTTATGCAAAATCTGATTTATTATTGTTTTAATAACAATGGCAGGGCAGTCATACGATTATCAGATAGCCTTCCTATTAGCCAACAAGACTTTTCAGGTCATTTAAGTTTTGCAAAGTTGTCATACCTAGCTTCAAGAATTTGTCAGGTCATTTGTGCTGAAACTTATACAACTGTACAAATAAATGAAGAAAGAGAAAGAGAAAGAATGACTGTTCATCAACAACTGAAGGGGAACATTTTCCCAGTCCCCGATGCACATTAAAGGCAGGAAAAATATGCTTCTTAGAAGCGTAGGCCTAACCTGGATAAAATTCTGCTTGTTTCCAACATTATTTGGAGGCACGGCCAGCAGTTATATAGAACCATGTAATTTTTGTTATCAAATCATACTTGCTTGAAGATCTACACAAGTCCTTTTGAAATAATAGGTTTTATAAACTGTCAAATGTATCTGAGCAAATATTTTGTTTTCTTTTTAGCCCGTTCTATTGGGAAAGTTTTCCTTCATATGCTTTGTTTTTCTTGGCCTTGGCCAAGAAAAGGCCTACGAATTAATTCATTTAATGTTAAATGGTTAATGGTAAAATACCCAAAGTTGTCATTTGTTCATGGATACCCCGGGCAGATTCATACAATTCACAACATTAAGAAAACTTCAATAATGCCATTGTTATCAGAAAAAAGCTGAGAAGAAAATGACATCTGTTCAGTAAGGGTGACTATTAAAATTGCCAAGAAAATAATAATTATATTCCTCAAACAAAATTTTTTCAGATTTTTTTTTTAATTTTAGGCAAAAGAAAAGCAGGGAATGCAGCTTGGCTCTCTTTTAAATCATGGACTGTTTGTATTCTAAATAGGGCACCTGAAACAATCATTCTGTTCACAGGAATGACTGTGAACAGAAACCATATTCAAAGCTGCTTTTGTGGGGGGAAATCATATTCAACGTGTCTGGGGAGATTTTTTCCCCCCTAATGCTATTAATTTAGATATGCCTAAAGGCAAGTTTCTGCACATCCCAGTGAAAAGAAGAAATATCACAAGGAAAGGAAGTGGGGAAGCAGCTTGTATAACTTTTCAAAAGAAAAACAAAAACCTGGGCATATAGTTGCACAGTATGAAAAAGCATCTGTCACATATACAAGCACATACGCAGAAGAACACAGCAGCAAAAATATTGTTCTGTCCCCTCCCACGAGTGGCCTTGCAGAGGCTCAAATAGCCCGGCAGTAACAAACACAGGCTAGAGAGACTGAAGCTGGCCCTTTAATAAATAGTTCTCTTCCAAAGCATGTATCAGTCCAATAGTTACCGGGCAATGTTCCAAAGGTCTTGGCAGACAGCCAGCAGGCTAATGCAGGAATGCAGACTCTTGTCAAAACTCCAAACAGTTGTAACTTCACTGTATCCAAAACGCCAACAAGTTGTTCATCACGCCTTTCCAGCCCAGTCACACCCCTTTTATACTTTGTAGGGTGTGGCCCTACATCTCCTGACCACACCTCTTAGGACGTGGCAATAGCTGTTCTCTACCACATCTCCTACATCTCTCTCTTGCATCCAATAGGGGCTCCCCTTCATCGTTACCGCCCTGTTTCCTCCTCAATTTGGTTGGGGTCCATAGGCATGTCAACAACTGTCAGTTCTTGCTGACTGCTGTGAAGATGGCCCCTCCGGCACATAGCTCGTGACAGCTTCCTCCCCCTCCATATCATCCTCCGAATCAGCATTCGAAGATAAATCAGCCTCCGGGGCCGAGGTCACAACAAATATAGTTTTGCAACCGAAGGCAAGGATCACATTTTCTAAACTTAAAAGAGGCTCCACTGTCCATGGCCCAAAATGCAGTCTCTAAATCCCTAGTTTTCCTATCAATCACCTGCAGCAGATATACAGCACTACACTCACAAATGAGCAAACCCTGCGCTCACAAATCAATCTCTTGGACTGACAGAATACATTCAAGGTTCTCTATTTACACTATTCCAAATTTCAAAAGAACACTGGCCAAGTACAAACCCGTTTTCACAGACAAGAATCAGATGTTAACGGTTATTTGCCACAAGGCCACATTTAATGCAGCCTACAACAGGGATGGACAACCTCATTCCTTGGGGTCTCTTGCAGCTTGCCAGCCCAGCTTTTGCAACATCTAGAACCCTCTGCCTCTACTGAAAATAACTGGGCATAGTTTTGGTTATTTTTAAGGTAGGAAACATACATGAGCATTGGTGTGAAATCTAGAACAGGTTTAATACAGTTTGAAAAAGCTAAGAAGCAGCCCCTTCAAATCCAGGAATCAATCCAAAAATGTGCCTCAACCAATATGTACCATTAAGCTATCCACTGCAGCTGCCGCCTTCCAAACACTGTAGTCTTTCACTATTCCTGCCTTATAGTGATCTCTGAGAGTATTCAAACCTATTACCATACTGTCTTGGAATCCATCTGGTGTTTTACATTTCATTACTCCCCATCAGTTTGAAAAAAAAAATTAAAAAAGGACTATGGAAACATGAATTAGCCTACTTCAGGCCTTTGAGTGTTGCCTTGCCAATTCCCCTTTTATTGTTTCCAATCCAATGCTATGTCAGAAAGAAATTATGCAATTAAGTATTTATGACCATTGCACTGTCCCGGGGACACCTTTTGTGACCTTCTGATAAAGAATCAATGGGGAAGTCAGATTCACTTAACAACCTAAACAGTGATTCATTTAACAAATGCGGTAAGGAAGCTCATAAAATAGAGCAAAAGTTATTTAACAACTGTTTTGATTAGCAACAGATTTTTTTGGCTCAATTGTGGTCATAAATTGAGGATTACCTGTGCTCCATTTCACCTTTATCCCTACAGATTCTATTCTGAAGATTATATTAGCAGTTCAAAAATTTAAAGAACAAAGTTGGGGAAAGGGAATACAATAGCAATATCTAATGGTATACTTAAGAGATGAAATTGCACTGGAAACTGCCCTAGGATGCATCCAGAAATTGATTACAAAAAATGTGACATCATCATAGGAGGTGCAGAACGCATGAAGAGAAAATTAGCCCTCTGTTTTGTGCTTTCACTAGCACCAATTACACAGTACACCAAATTGCCAAGTGGAAAACCAGTAACATCTGTTTGTTTCTTTTCTTTCTCTATTCAAAAAAAAAGGCTCTTTCTGAAGAGAACCTTTAGAAACAATCTTGTCAATGGGCAGTGGTTTATTACTATATTTATATAAGTACAGTTATTCATAAAGATGAATTGTTTGGCAGCTCATAAATGTGCTAGTAAAATGAAACAGTATTAGCATAAAAACACATCGTTCAAACGTCGTTCAGAATTTTATACATAAAATCTTCCAAACAAAAAGAAATGCAATGTAAATATAAATACGTGACTGACAATGACTGAATGAAAATGTCTTTGCTGGGAATCTAAAAGTCCAGAAGGATATCACTTGGCAAATGTCTTCACAAATGCCATTTTGATGTCACTGTGAAAAGAAAAGAGCTTTGGCTCACTAGTGATCAGCCCCATCATGTCATTTGGCATAAGTACTTGCAATAGATGCATATGAGACAAGGCAGATCCTAAACTATTTAAGAACTGGCTGGGTGACTTTGAGCCAATCACTTTCTCACAACTCAACCCACTTCAGAGTGTTGTCGTCGTGGGGAAAATAGGAAGAGGAAGAAGTGTTGTGTATATCTGCTGCTTTGAGTTACTTATAATGTAATAAGGGATAAAAAGAAAGCTAATAAATAAATATTGAAAAACAGCTCTGTGAATTACAGGTACAAAAAAGCTACAGCTATTTTCAGATTTGTGCAATTCACTATTATAGTTTCACAGGGCATTCTATATGAGACTCACAATCTCGAATCACCAGTTCACAACAATTTTTATTTTGTCTATTTTCTCCCTTAATAAGAACAATACTTTTAATAAATAGATCCGGGTGAACAGTGCATCTCCAAATGTGGACCTCCTGTATCATTTCATGCCCATACATTTCAGTAACTTCAACATTGATAAAACTCGTTTTTCAACCACTTTCCCTGAACATCTGAGAGAGATTGTGAGCATTTTCACATACATATCTGCAAATGAATCTTTTTAAAAGCTATTCTTAAATAACAAGATATTTAAGCTTTATTTCAAAAATAGCTCTGTATCTCATCGTTGTTATTTCTATATTATGAATAAGAAATATTTTCCTATATATGGTCAGTGCATAGGAGAGCACCTTCATATTTCCCCCTTTTTAAAATGGATCTACAAGTATGCAAAATTCTGGGCTATAGGATATGCTGGCACAAACAACTAAACATGTACATTTATTAATACAAACTTCAGACAGCTATGTTTTTCACAAATAAGCTACCGTGTTTCCCCAAAAATAAGACCCTGGCTTATATTTTTTTGAACCCTGAAATAAGCGCTTGGCCTTATTGCCATGCGCTCAAAAGCCCGATTGGGCTTATTATCAGGGGATGTCTTATTTTGGGGGAAAACAGGGTATGTAAAAACAAATGCGATTTTAATGATTTCAGTTTAATAATAAATGCAAAGAATCTTTTCCTTGTCATTCTTGGATTACTGCTTATTAAGAAAACTGACCCTGGAAATCGATAAAAATTCAAAGCTAGTATAAGATATCCAATTTGTTTTACTGTTGAAGAGACTGTACAACATAATAGAAAAATGAAGCCATCATCTGTATCATATGATATCTAACATGAAAAATATCCTAGATTAGTATTGAAACCTTCCATTAACCAACATCTGTTTTATAACCAAAGATATAACAATACTTCATCCAAGAACAGTATACAAAACAAACTACTGTACTTTTCGGAGTATAAGACACACTCCCCACCCCCCAAAAGGGGGTAGAAATGTTGGTGCATCTTATACACCAAATACAGCCATTTTTGGCCTTCCGAAGCCCCGCCCTGCGCATCCTGTTTTTGCGAAAAACAGGCCCGTTTTTCACAAAAATAGGGCGCACAGAGGCTTTGGGAAGCCTGCAGAGTGCTCCTGTGGGCTGGGGAGGGCAAGAACGCCCCCTTTTTATGAAAAACAAGCCCATTTATGGCCTCCCAAACTCCCCACATGTCACGTTTTTGCCCTCCCCAGTCCCCAGGAACACTCTGCAGGCCTCCCAAAGCCTCTGTGCGCCCCGTTTATGTGAAAAACAGGATGCACAGAGGGTCTAGGAGGCCTCAGAGTGCTCCAGGGGGCCAAGGAGGGCAAAAACTTTTTTTTTCTTGCTTACCTCTTCAAAATCTTGGTGCGTCTTATACACCAGTGCGTCTTATAGTCCAAAAAATACGGTACCTATTTTGATAAAGTTTAAAGGAATATGTGATGGCAAGAAAGTAGTTTTAATTTTCTGTTACCTTAGATTCTGCTCTAAGTTATGCTTTACTAATGCTTAATAGATGATTGTCCTTTCAAATAAAAAGCAAATAAAATTCTACAATGAAGAAAAGAAAGGGCATAACCAACCTCAATTGTGTAAAAATTCTATGATCTGTATAGACTTCTAATGAGCTGATTTTGTACAAATGAAAGTTGAATCTGTTCCAGTCTCCCTGGAGAAAGGAGCCAAGAATTATAATGCTACAGGAATTATTTTTAATTTGGAAAATGAATTAAAAGGGCAATTGGGAGGAGAAACGTGAAGCATGCAAAAAAGACAGATGACATAAAATGTACAGAAGTAACAAGATAAAATACTTGAAGTTTAAACAGACTCCAGTATATTCCAGCAATCCATATTGCTTCTTTACATTACTAGACCTATCTAGTTTCCAGCCCAATATTAAACCAGTCTGTTCTCACTGTGTTGCAGATTAAAAGTAACTTTTCCTGCTTAATGTGACAGGGACCCATTAGAACAGGGCATGCAAATCAAATCCCACCACTTTTAGATTTTTGCGTGTGGCCCTCTTGAGTGCCGTTTTCATTGGCAGATGGTTGCAGGAGGCCCTGGCAATCAAAAACAGAGCTCGGGAGCCATGGGCCAGTCCTTCACTGTTCCCAGGGCGGCCCCTCGGGTCAGATCTAAGTATCCTGTGGGCTGGATCTGTCCCCTGTGCTTTGAGTTTGACACCCCTGAGCTAGGGCAAGAAGAGAGCCAGTTTGTATATTTTTAAGGCATCAGGCTACAAAACCAAGAGATTGTGAGTTCTAATCTAATATGGCTGATGACCTTAGACCAGTTCTTAACCCTAAAAATCAGGGTTATTTCTGAACAAAAAGAAGTGTTGCCAAGAAAACTGCAGCCAATGTCCAGGCAATTGCCAGATGTCTGAAGGTCATAAACAAACAAGGAACGGCAAAGCACCTGGCTGTGGATGTTGTGCCAGATGTGTATGGTTTTATCTAAAACCAGATCTTTTCTTTGTTCCCCATTTCCTTTTCAAATGAACCTGTAAAGATATCTAGTTTATATAAACCTACTTGCTTCTTCCAGCCCATCCCTTTCTCTTGTTCTCCTCAACCTTTTATCCATTACACATAAGCATAATATTGCACTACCCCTTATGCTATTGAAAAGAGATGATTTTGCAAAACAATTCAAGGAACGGAGAGATAAATATCTCCAAATTCCAAACACTTCTTGTCAGTTTCCTTAATGTGGTCAAGTCAATCTTCTCTTCCAGCTCCAAATGATATATATGATATTCTTAGAAACAAAACTTAAGAGAAGGGGAATTGAGGGCAGAGGCGGGATTTGGTGTGATGGTGAACTTTTGTGAGATGAAATGCTGCAATGGGCAAAAATGACACAGAATCAATAAATAAAACAGCTTGGCTTTTCCATGCTACAGATGACATTTACCAAGGGGGAAGAATTACACACTCTGGAGAGACGAGCAGAAGGGTATATTAGCAAACCCATCAGTTTGACTCACATAATTTGGCCAGAACAATTATAAAGGAAAAGTGGAACTGACAATAATTATATTGTTTATCTTTTTTGCTGACCCAAAGGATAGCTGTTCCTTTACGTCAATAGTAGAGAAAAGTTCCAATGGTAACTGGCTGTACTGTTTTACAACCACTTCAAGAACCCTTATCTGCATTTTACAATAGTGAAAAATCTAGCTCTTTTTGTCATTCCACTAATGACAAAGTAACTAAATGATATAGTAAACCTAGTAATAGATTTAAAGATAAGCAAAACTAACATTTTGGCTGCACTCACACCCATTGTAAACGCACATTTATGCTCTTTCCTTCTATCCAATTGCTACTCTTCAGATTTTCTCACTATCTGAACAGGTTGAACAAATCATATCTTAGAACTCATTGTCTTAGCATTATTTACAAACCGAGATTTATTCCTCTGACAAGCAGCCCATCATTGTTTATGTTCTCTAGCTGGGGATCACACATACAAAGTAGAAGTATTTAAAACCATGGTTTTTAAAAACATTATATTAGACATCTTCACATATAACAATAACAATTCATTTACCTTCTTTGGAAATAATATGAAGAGATTCACTACTGCCTTTTTCCAGGATATTTTCACTCTCTAAATCAAAGGTGTCAAACTCAAGGCCCACGGGGTGCTTCAATCTGGCACACGGGGCCGGCCTGGAAATAGCAAAGGATCTGCTCATGGTGCCTCAGGCAACCAAAACGCCGCCCCCATACCCCATTTTCAAGCTGGATGACCTCCTGCAGCAGTCTGCCAGCCAAAATGGGGCGTGGAGGAGTGCTGGAGGCGTCTGTCCCATCCCCCCCTCCCCCGGCCGGTGGAGAACTACCCGGCCCTTGAAGAAATTCAGTTTGACACCCCTGCTCTAAATCTAGCCTAAAACCTTTGTATCTCCATATAAACACTAACCAGGTCCAACCCCGATTACTTTTTAAAGATCAACCAAGGTCAGTTTGGTGCTGCCATCTTGCACTACACTTCTTATACTGAGGTTTACAATGCTCAATAGTTGGAATCATAGGAACATACTGAGACAAGATTTGGCGAGGCATTTTATAGCATATTATGGGGTATGAATCTAGCCATTCCTATCTTCCCTCAATGCAAGAAACTTTTTCATGGCATACAAAAGTTTGGTACCAGACATTCCATGTTCTGGATTGCTCTGGGGCAAGTATCTTGATTGTGATTTGGTAATGACTGGTCAGGTGATGCTTCCCGATTCATTTTAATGAATATGTTTACAGAAAAAAAAAACCAGAATCATCATGCCCCTGCCTCCTACATATATCATTTCAGAACACATTCTGAATACCAATAAATTAAGGTCCTAAAAAGCAAACTGGGGAAGAACACTAGAATTATAACAGCCTTAATTGTGACTTGCTGTCTTTTGATTTGAGAGTCAATGGAAATAATTTATAATTTTCATCAAAATGCTGTCCCACTCACTCCATTATGTTCCTGCCATAACAGTGTTTCTGTAAACCTCTCACTTGTAGAGGAATAATGACCCAGAGATTAATTAAGGCACCAGGCTAAAAACAGGGAGATTGTGCTGTGGCCATGCAGTGGTTAGAATTCAGTATTGCACTATTGCAGACTAATTCTGCCAACTGCTAAGAGTTTGATTCTGACCGGTTCAAGGTTGACTCAGACTTCTATCCTTCAGAGGTCGATAAAATGAAGGTCCCAGATTGTTGACGGCAAAATGCTGACTCTGTAAACCACTTAGAGAGGGCTGTAAAGGACTACGAAATGTTATATAAGCCTAAGCGCTATTGCTATTGTGAGTTCTAGTCCTGCCTTAGGCATTAAAGCAGTTGAATAACTTTGGGCCAGTCCCTTTTTCTCAGCCCAACCTAACTCACAGGGTGGCTGTTGCGGGGAAGACAGGAAAAGGAAATAAAATAGGTACATTCACTGCCTTGAGTAATTTATAAAATAAGGCTGGATATAAACACTAAATAAATATTTTTGTATCTTCCACACTAGGATTTCATTATGACAGCAGAGATGATGAATGCCACCCCACCATATCATGGTAAAAAATAGAGGAATAGTAGTCAAGAATGCCTATACTAGACTAATGGCTGTTCATTGATATTTCCCTCTAAATTAAGCCAGAAGGATTTGAAACTTCCAAGATTTACAAAAATCTTTCCAATGTAATTACAAGCACAATTTGCATATTGTCAACTCCATTAGTAGGTAGTCCACTGGTCATTCTAATTTGTCTTCCAAGATTTACCATAGTTGCAGGGCTGGTGCAAGTTATTTGCAGCCTGAATAAGTTGTCAATTGTTCCAGTTTACAAATTCCACTGTTGTCTTATTTTAACACTGACAACAGGACATGCTATTTTACTATATCTGAACATTACAAGCTATTTTAGGGGGGACTGGGAGACCACTTTATCCCTGGTAATCTTGTCCTTGTCCTTATCCACTCCCTGCTACTTACTCTGGATGAACCTGCCTCACTCTCTGTAATAGTAGGTCCATCTCTGTAAATAGGGTTTCAAAATTGTGGTTGGCTACATTCCTGGCAAATTGGCTTTATCTGTTATATAGATCAATTCCTCTCAAGGCACACTTTTAAAAACATTAAAAAATTTATCAGTATGATGTAATATTAGAGAAATAAAAAGTAGTAATATATAATCACTCACTGAAATACATTTTTCAGCACTTGGTTAACTCTCTTGACAAGCACACTTTCTTTAGCAATTGCAGGGATCTAAATTGACATTCAGCAATCCCCAATTTTGGGACCTTAGGATGTGACTTAATAACAGAGTCCATCCTTTCCTGGTATGGTATTTCTCAGATTTGCTGGACTGCACATTGATCATGCTTCCTGGCAACTCTGTGAATTACCTGGAGGTGGAACCGAAACAGATAAACCTGTGTCACCTGTCAGCTTCACTACTATAGGACCTTACTTTACCCACCAACCCAGGTGACAGGCAAACCTAATTTCTCTCTCTCTCTCTCTAGTTGATGACCTCTTTCCAAAGCTTCTTCAAATCTTCTCACCCCTTAACAGCAGAAAAGTGTCAAGACTCTTCTTGTTAGCAATTAGTGCCTTGTCTATGCCCAAAACATAAACAAAGCTTACAGTCTGTCGAGATTCTCAGTCATCCAGATCATGGTTGTCCCACAGGTGCTTTTTCAGGAGGCAACTGGACTTTCTTGTTTTTTCTTTTGAAGACGTTTCACTTCTCATCCAAGAAGCTTCTTCAGCTCTGACAGGATAGTGGGGAATGGAAGGATTGATATTGCTTGCTACCCTCTAAAAGGATGCAAATGACCAGCTGTCTGCAAGGAATATCAATCCTTCCATTCCCCATTATCCTGACACAGCTGAAGAAGCTTCTTGGATGAGAAGCGAAACTTCTTCAAAAGAAAAAAAAAACAAGGAAGTCCAGTTGCCTCCTGAAAAAACACCTTTGGGATAAACAAAGCTTTCTTCTCTACCGATCGCAGCAAGCTCTACTACAGTACTGCACCTGGGGGGGGGGGGGGGGGGGGGGGGGGGGAGGAGAGAGATTTGTCCAGCCCACCTCCGCTTGATCTCTATGCTTCCTGCACAGCGACGTTCTTGTTTGCCTGCTTCCCCAGCTCGCCCCGCCGCCTCACCTTCACTCCTCCTGTTCAAGGCCATGTGTCCCAGAGAGCTGCACAAAAGCAGCAAAGGCTCACACCCCTCGTGGAGGGAAAATCATAGCGCCCGGTTGAAATACAGCCCTCCACGTTGTCCTGCTGTTGCTGCTGCTGCTGCTGCTCCGACCCACTCCCAGCTTCCTCTTTCCATCCGGGCGTATCTAATCTGCAGAGGCCCTGGCTTCTCATTGGCTCTTGCTCTGAAGGGGGCGGTCCTTACGCTAGCGTTCCAAGGGGCGGGGAAGACCTCCCTTCTAGGGCTGCCTGGCCTGGGACTGAACCGCGCCCCGCCTGCCGAGCTCTGGAGGGGAGGGTAAGGGGAGGCCGTGCGCGGCTGCGCAGAACGGTGAGAATTCCGCCTCGAGAGCGGTTCGGACAGCGGCAGCAGCGAGCGAAGCCGCTTTGCTCACAGCGCGCAAGCCGCTTTTTACGGAGCAGCCGGACAGCGCCTGGACCGCGACAAGGGAACTTATCCAGCGGCGCCGTTTCCCCGAATGTGTGGCGGCCGCGCGCGCGTCTATGAGACAAAATACACCCGGGGGATAATGTTCATTATGCATACTTCTCTGCCTCTTTTCTTCTTCTTCTTCACCTTCACTATTGCCACCACTGTTATTGCCACTACTATCCTTCACCTGACTCGTTGAACGCAGCATGCAACTCACTATACGCTAAATGAATAATGCACTAGAATGTCCGCGCTGAAAAAGGTAAGCGGGCAGCCAATGAGCAAGACCGCCCAGGACCCTCGTGTGGTGGTGCTGGTTTGGGGCGGGGGCGGAGAGGCAGGAGGGGGCATCTAAGCTTACCCCTCCACACAGACACACACAAACACACAGACACACACCTTCAGTACACCTTTTGCCGAAGATTGCTGAGCAAAGATGTTTGGCCGGCTGTGAATTAGCGCTGCAAACTCTCGGAGTGTGTGGATTTCGGGGAAGAGAGTGGTGGTGTCCGAGGTGGAGATGGAAAGAGCTGATAGGAATAAGTCAATGGGGGGGTGGGGGGAGAGATTATTAAGAGGGAAGCGCTGCCATTGCTGGTGCTGCGGCTGGGGTTTGCCTCGGCGTGGTGGTTCCGAGCGGGGTTTCTAATAGTTATTGGGGGACAGAGGGGGTTCACCTTGGGCCACTGGAATCAAAAGCTTGGAGGCTTGCCGGGGGGGGGGGGGGGTGTTTGTGTCTTTCGGCTCGATTTTTTTTTCTCCGGGTCTTTCGACGTGGGGAGACGATGCTCGTGGGCTGGGGTAGCATCTGTTGCGGAGGCTGTTTTTTTCGGGAAGGGGATGATGGTAGGGGAGACGGAGTTGAGGAGAACGGGAGTTTTCTGTGACAGCTGCGGTTATTTCGGTCACGGAGGGGAGGGGGAGTACTGCGTGGGAACAGAGCCACTATCGGCGTCGATGGTGTTGAGAAGCGGGGTTACAGTGGCCGTCCCTCGCTTACTCGACGACGTGGATACACTCGTACGAGCTGGCGAACGGGGTGGGGGGATGGGGTGGGGAGAGGGAGGCTTAAAGCGCCTAGAATTGATACTAAGGATGACTGAGAACTATTGGGGTGACAGAATGAGCGTTTTAAGTCCCCAGTCTCTTCCTTGTGGGGACCTAAGCCCCGATCCTGGAGATGCTTGTAGAAGGGTGAGACAGAAACCAAGGATGAATTGGGGGGACTGATGGGGAGAGCGACGGCATATGGAAGCGCTGTTAGAAAGCGCGAGGAAGGAAACTCGGGGCGGGGGAGGCTCTTTACGAAAGGGAAGGATCGGAGGAGCAGACGCGACGGCGTCTTCCCAAAACCCGGGCTCAATTGGGGCAAACGAAGTGTCGAAATGACGGCGGCGTCTCTGGGAGCGAGGGAGGACTTTCTCAGAAATAACCGGGAAGGTTCTGAGGATGCCCCCCCCCCCCATTTCTGAGGTGGCCTCCACCGTCCAGATGTAGCCCTCGGAAACGACTGAGACTGCGGCGAGCGTCTTCCGATCTAAGATGGGAGAAAGACCGAGGACGCGCCTGGGGAACGGGAACAAGCGCGTAAAAAACGGCGCTTCTGGAGAAGCTAGAGGAAAAGGAGAGGATCCCGCTTCCGCGGAAAGTGCTGGGACGAAAGGGACGTGTCCGCGGGCGCGATCTCTTGTTCTTTTGGCTGGGGCGACCGCCGTCCAAGTATCCCTTCGGTGGAGCTCCGCGCCTGTAGTGCGGCGCCGTCCGCTGCTGCGGAGGGCTGCGGACTGGCGCTCTCTTCACCTGCTCGTTCCCGAGCGCTGGGGGCGGCGAGGCTCTCTAAGCGGCCAAGAAGCGCGTGGGGTTTCCCTCACGAGGCTCTGTCGGAGACCTTACAAACACTCCGCGAGGGGTGGGGGATGTCTTTGAGACCCCGTTTGGCAAACTCTGGCGGGTTCAGATAAGGGAGCGGCGAATTAACACCGTACGCTTGGACCCAGGCGGACTCTTCCCCACCGCCGCTGCCCCCGCAGATGCCCTCTCGATTTCTAGAGTCCTGGAAGTGTAAGGAGACCACGGACCCATTTCATTGTTTCCTCAGAGAAGTAAAGAGCGAGCGCTCATCCCGCCCGTTAAATCTGCGAGTAGGCAGGTTGCTTTGAGAGAGAGAGAAAAAAAAACGAGCCGGAGAACTACAGAGGCTACTGGGGTACAGCGACGAACCGCCTCGTCTTTCTCCTCCGCTCCCTCCAACACGACGCCTACTAGTCCCGAGGCGAGGCCAACGAGTGGCAGAGGAGTTTGAGGGAGGTGGAAGGAGAAGCGAGGACGGCTGTAAATAGGGACGCGTCGTGGGCTGCTTTCCCTTGGAAGAGTCGCGCGTGGAAGGCAAATACCCCGTGTTCCTTAGGTAGAGATTGGTGCCCGCTGCAGAAAGGGAGACCGCGAACGCGAGTCGCGCTGCCTCTGAGGTGAAGTGAGGCGAGGCGAGGCGAGGCTCCCGCCCGCCTGCCTTCTGCAATGGCCCATTTCGTGCCAAACGAACTTCCAAAGCTTTTTTTTCTTCTCCGGAGTTTAAGACACTGAGCAAAAGCTATAGATCTGTTCCTTGTTAAATTCTGCACCAGGTTGGATGACACACATAATCAGGATTTGAGAGTATATTTGCTTATTTGTACCCTATGACTATTATTAAGTGTTGTACCTTACTATTCTTGATGAATGTATCTTTTCTTTTATGTACATATGCACCAAGACAAATTCCTTGTGGGTCCAATCACACTTGGCCAATAAAAAATTCTATTCTATTCTATTCTATATTCCCCAGTGCAGGTAGGCTTCGATTTAGGACCACAATTGAGCCCAAAATTTCCATTGCTAAGCAAGATGGGCTATCAAGTGAATTTTGCCCCATTTTATAACCTTTCTTGCCACGGCTGTTAAGTGAATCATTGCAGTTGTTAAGTTAAATGAACCTGGCAAAGGGTGATTACATGACCCCTGGACATTGCAACCATCATAAATATATGCCAATAAAGGAGAATATTTGTAGCCCAGGGTTGAAATGAGGGGCCTTGATCCTGTCTGAGCTTGTTTTGTTTTCTTGCAGACATTTCATTACCCAAACTAGGTAATATCATCATTGCTAGTAAGGAGACTATTAACACTGATGACATTACCTAGTCTGGATGATGAAATGTCTGCAAGAAAATAACCAAGGTCAGAGAGCACCAAGGACCTCTCAAATATATGCCAGTTGCCAAGCATCCAAATTTTGATCATGTAACTGTGGGGTTTCTGCAACTATTGTAAGTGTGAAAAATGATCACTTTTTTCAGTGCTGCTGTAACTTTGAGGGGTCGAATAGTTGTAAATTGAGGACTACCAGTACTTGCCCTTTATGTAAAAAAAAGTGAAGTGCAAACTGCTGGGAGCGAGAATGGAGAGGGTGAGCCACTGCACTCCCCCCCCTCCTGAATTAGATGGCTGCTTTTGGATTCCATCCCATGAAATAGGTACTTCTTTCTCCTACAAGTGACAGGACATGGAGTTGTTGCACTGAATAGTTATCAAGCTCTGTTTGTAGAGGTTCTTGGGAAGAAGGGCTTGCCTATAGTTGGATGGATTAGTTAAAAATGGAAGAATCAAGAGAGTGAGTAGTCTTGGAAAAAGTCACTAAATTCATATTGTAGTTGTCACATTATTTTGTGGTGATGTCAGTGACTTGACATCAAATACTAGGCCACTTATATGCACTGGCTTTTCTGATGTGGTGGATCACATTTAAGAGATCCTGAAAAATTGGCTTAATGAACAAACCACTGGCTCGTTTTCTTTATTCAAATTGTCAAGTGTATTCTCATAAAGATGAGTTGAATAATGCTATTTTGTTGTGCTTAGTTGGTGTTGGTTTTCTTCCAGTTCTAAATTGATAAGTTCTTCTTTAGGACTTAAAACATTTATATAATCCTGGTGGACTATCATATTCACCTGGTGGGTTGTCTGACACCTTGGATATTGACATTTAATATAAAAAAAAACTTATTTCAGACCCTGAACAATAGCATCAAACATTGTCAGTCATCAATATTCTGTCTGAATACAAACCATTCACTTCAGACTATTCATATGATTATTAGTTCCTTTCTGAAAATTATGGATGCAGCCTTGATCTCATTTGAATCTGGAGGTAATCTGCTATAAAGGGAATTGGTATTTTATCATTTAGGTAAATTCTATTTGCCCTGAAAAAGAAATCAGGACAAAATAGCACTGATTGATATGCAGCTCTTGCGAAGCATTTTCTCACATGAAAATAAAAAAATAAAGTGATATGCAGATGCATCTGTATAGTTTCCTTTTCTGCCAGTGGGTTTAATATATTTAGGCTATAAATAGTAGATATGAGAGCCAGTTTGGCATAATGGTTAAGGCACCAGGCTAGAATGCAGGAGACCATGTGTTCTACTATAGTAATGCCTTAGTCATGAAATCAGCTGGGCGATCTTGGGCCAATCAGTCTCTATCAGCCCCAGGAAACAAGCAATGACAGGCCTCTTCTGAAAAACTTTGCAAAAAAACTGCAGATTTTTTCCTGACTTGAAGGCACAAATACTATATAAGAGTATCAAAGGAAAAAGTAGGGTCTCGAGGAGTATAGATCTATGGTAAACAGTATGATCAGCTGAAGCTATAATATGAAAACATCCCTTGTGAGTTCTGCAATAGCAATGCCTACTGTGTTATATCCATAGTTTACTAAGTAACAGTACACACTTTTAAAAAGAAAACTATGTATCTGCAACTTTGGAAGTGAAAGAAAGGAATGCTCCAATTCTGATAATCACAGCCTGTCACTGATTGCAAGGAATATTCCTGTCCTGGTCCAGCATCAAAAACTAGAGACGTATACTGGAGATATCAGTCTGAGTCAGCTTTCCATTTTAATGCTACATGGCCCTGGTTTGATGAAACATATGCATTCTTTAGTCACCCTTACCATCTATGGCATTTCTCAATCATCCAGGTCATGGTTATCCCAAAAGGCAATTGGACTCATCAAGAAGCTTCTGTTTTACAATACTCTTGGATGACATGTGAAACAATTTCAAAAAAAAAAGCCAAGAAAGTCCAGTTGCCTTTTGGAAAAAGCACTTTGGGACCGTCATATTTATCCACCCCAGATAGCTGATAGAGGGGAAAGCCACAATGTTTTGCTTTCTTTTTTTTAAAAAAGGTTTTGTTTTGATATATATGTGTGTGAGTGTGTATACACACACACACATAATGATTTTATGCACTGTTTAAACCACTGAAAATATGTATAATTAACAAAAATACAATACACTATTAGTAGGCTCTTGAATAACCATCACAACAGTTTTGTAATTTTGTGAATTTTAATGTGAAGGATAAATTATATTTTGCATTTATTTGGTTGTAAGAACAATTAAAATGCAATTGCATCAAGTCCAATAAACGTTTACCATTCTCCTACAATCTAAGTAACAGAATGCTTAAGTCACCTTTTTTTTCCTTCTTGAGCATCTCACTGGAGGGTTTTCAAACTACGTGAGTTGAAGGAGAACAGCTGCTGCAGTTTTATTAACTGATGCAATATTGCTAGATGTCCAATGTTCAGCATAAATATATATCCATTATACTATTCCCTATAGAGATAACCAATATTATGTAAAGCACAGAAAAGGAATAAGAAATAGCAAGTCAAATACAGAGGTAAGAAAAGGAAATCTAAATATGGTTTTACATGAATACCCTTCACTATACATCTCCCTGTCTTTATGTCCTTGCAAACCATCCTTGTTTTCAGCATATCCATATACTGTTTTGCGTTTTTGCTTTTTAAACCTTATTTCTCTCTCTTAAAGGATCTCAGTAACTTAATGCAACATAACATATTCAGTCTTGTCCTCTTTCTCTCAAAATTATATTTTGCTGTTGGATTCTCATTGATCAACCCACTTATTTCCCACTTGCTTTTAGTTGAGACTACATTAATTCAGCATCCATTCATACTTCATCCTATTCTTTTTTTTTAAACCACATACACATCAAGGTACTGTTTCCACTGTATCCAACTCATCTTTATGTTTCTTCTGATCTACCCAATTATCACTTTAGTATAACTAAATGTGCAGAAATGTATTCTTAAACACAGCTATTTTGAATGAGCCATAATGAAAGTTCAGAGTTCATTTTTGCAACAGACCATTGTACCAGCATCTGTACCTCTTTAAATGCTTCCATTCATTTTCCTATTGTCTGTAAACATTTCTTCCAAGATACACAAATTAATGTATTTTAGTTTTTACCATATATGTACACTGTATAACATGGAATAATTCACTGCTTTTTCCTTGTCAAATATAAAATATGTTTTGAAACATATGTTTTCAGATTTATGTTCCTTATTGCATCATATAGTACCTCAGCCAATAATATGGCATCATCTCTAATGAAAAGTGCATACACATTCATGTTTCCAAGCAATACACTTATAATACAATACACTCATGAGCATTTCTTCCACATTTATCCATGAATACATTAAACAACCAAAGGGTCATTGTATATCCTTCTTACATTCTGCACAATGTTGAAAGATCTGCTAAGTATTCCTTAAACTGGAACAGCATATGACCAAAATTATGGACTCCAGTGTGGTCATAAATTGAGGACCATCTGTAATCTGAATGAATTTAATTAGAATTTTTCTCCACCATGAGGTCACTTCATTCTGATTATAGGAGGATTAAAAAAATCCTTCCAGTTTTGGAACAATTGAGTTTGATACTATTAAAGTTATTGGGTACATATTGTACATTTTTACTACTAAGATTATTAGAATGTATTGGGAGACAACATAATCGGTATTGTTTATACTCCCTATCATCTTCTCTTTCATTGTATCAAGCCCTGGGACACCAGTGGGAATACCTGAGGATGCTTTTGTGCCCATGGACATCTTTTAAGATGCCTGGTAGGTTTCTCCTGAATTTTTAAAAGTTTTTAAAAATTGAGAGTCTAGCTTCCTGCAAAGCAAAGCACCAGTCTTTTATTTAAGAAATTTTTTTTGATTTCTACATATAACCCAGAGATGTTTTTTTAAAAAGAAAAACTATATGGGTCTACAGTATAGTTTGCTGTCTTACCCGAAAAAAGCACAAATAAGACTTGAAGTGATGGAAAGCATTTGAAGATGGTGGTGGTAGGGTGGGGAATTGAAAGGATGGAGAGCAATATCTCCTTTAGTAAAATGGTCTCTTTGTGATTCATCCTGCCAATCATTGAAACATGGGAATCATTAACTCAATATTCTCACTTGTCAAAAAGGAATGCCCACACTGATTGCAAAAATAGATCCTTCTTCATATATTATAAAGTGAACCTGTATCTGGGTTTCATAGAGTTATACAGGTAGTCCTTGACTTACAACTATTCATTTAGTGACTATTCCAAGTTACAACGGCACTAAAAAAAGTGACTTATGATTGTTTTTCATCTTTACATCAATTGCAGCATTCCTATTGTCATGTGATCAAAATTCAGACACTTGGCAACTGGCATGTCTTTATGATGGTTGCAGTGTCCCCCGTCATGTGATCACCTTTTGCAACCTTTTGATAAGCAACGTCAATGGGGATGCCAGGTTCACTTAACAACCATGTAATTAACATAACAATTTCAGTGATTCACTTAACAACTGTAGCAAAAAAGTCATTAAATGGGGCAAAACATACTTAACAACTGTCTTGCTTAACAGTGGAAATTTTGGACACAATTGTAGTTGTAAGTTGAGGACTGCGTGTAGTGCATGCTCATGTGTGGACTCGCACAAAGAAGCAATAGAATATATAGTGTAATACAAAAATAACACCTAAGTGCTATCAAGCACAGATAATTCAGGCTGACTGAAGTTTTATAAAACTTCAAATTTTTTAAAAAGTTCATATTATACAATCTAGTGGAAGCCAATATATATTATTTTAATTTGCCCAGTGTCAGCATAGTTTGCCAAAACTACAGAATATATGAGAGTTATGATTCGCTGTACTTTAATTTAATGCTCTGTATATTTATTTAATACATATACTGCCTAATTAATAAATGTATTTGTAGTGACTTTGTACAGTATATGCTTATATTCTTTGCAGCTTTGCAGACAAGGTGGTTAACAATGAAGCACAAATAAAAGTGAATATAAATCTTAAGATACCAAAACCAGTGTATAAAGGCAGATAACCTAATCTATCATCCACACAAAAAGGTTTTTTTTTTGGAAAAAGATAATTTTTAATTGTCTTG
Source organism: Ptyas mucosa (assembly GCA_012654045.1). Lineage (NCBI taxonomy): Eukaryota > Metazoa > Chordata > Lepidosauria > Squamata > Colubridae > Ptyas > Ptyas mucosa. The sequence goes on along the minus strand of WNWU01000017.1, from coordinate 10,467,924 downwards.
TGAAAAGTGAACACCCGAACAGCAGAGGCAAAATGTTCCATTTAATAAATAAACAAACAAACATAATAAATACAAAGGCTAGTAATTACAGTATAATTTTCCTTTAGGTATTTTTCCCAGTTGGAATAACCAGTGCTGTATTATAGCTAACTGAAATTAATTAATGAGTTACAACGAAATTCTATCAGGTGCAAAAGACCAGGTCCACTCATGAAAGTTCAATTAACAGATTTATTGCTAAAAGCCGATGCACAGGAATCTTCTCAATTAATGGTTAAGTTGGTTAGACTTGGATAAGTTGGTTAGAATACTTAGATATTATTCAAACGGGGTTGGACTTAGTTCATTTATGGCTACATAGCTAGGTTACATTTATGGCTACATAGCTCTACAACCTAGATTCTAGGTTGACCCCTCTTTTCACTTCTCCCCCTGGCTCTGCCAGTCTTTCTATAAATTCATCTCCTAAGTTGAACTTCTTGAAGGAGCTAAAGGTTTGGTAAACATATAGCTCTGCTAGTCTACCCGACCCACTAGAGCGGGAAGGCAAGGAATGTTGCAGGTCCCATCCCCTAGGGAGATACACCTGGTGGGACCTAAAAGAAGAGCCTTCTCCGTGGTGTCTCTCTCTCTCTCTCTCTCTCTGGAACATCATTCCCCCAGAGATTAGACTGGTTCCAACTCTAACGCTCTTTAGGAAGGTGCTGAAGACCTGGTTCTGCCAGTGGGCCTGGAGAACCCAGAGCAGGATGGAGCTCATTAACAGAAAACAGAATAATAGAATTGGAAGGGACCTTGGAGGTCTTCTAGTCCAACTCTCTGCTTAGGCAGGAAATCCTATACCACGTCAGACAAATGATTATCCAATATCTTCTTAAAAACTCCCAGTGTTGGAACATTCACAACTTCCGGAGGCAAGTTGTTCCATTCATTAATTGTTCTGTCAGGAAATTTCTCCTTAGTTCTCGGTTGCTGCTCTCCTTGATTAGTTTCCACCCATTGCTTCTTGTCCTGTCCTCAGGTGGTTTGGAGAATAGCTTGACTCCCTCTTCTTTGTGGCAGCCCCTGAGATATTGGAACACTGCTATCATGTCTCCCCTAGTTCTTCTTTTCATTAAACTAGATATACCCTGCAGCCGTTCTTCATATGTTTTAGCCTCCAGTCCCCTAATCATCTTTGTTGCTCTTCTATGCACTCTTTCTAGAGTCTTAACATCTTTTTTACATCGTGGCGACCAAAACTGGATGCAGTATTCCATGTGTGGCCTTACCAAGGCATTATAAGTGGTATTAACACTTCATGTGATTTTGATTCTATCCCTCTGTTTATCCAGCCTAGAACTGTGTTGGCTTTTTTGGCAGCTGCTGCACACTGCTAGCTCATATTTAAATGGTTGTCCACTAGGACTCTAAGATCCCTCTCACAGTTACTAGTATTGAGTGAGGTACCACATATACTGTACCTGTGTATTTTGTTTTTCTTGCCTAAATGTAGAACCTTTTGTCACCATTGAATTTCTTTTTCTTAGATAGTGCCCAATGTTCAAGTCTGTCAAGATCCTTCTGTATCTTAAGCCTATCTTCTGGAGTGTTGGCTATTCCTGTTAGCTTGATGTCATCTGCAAATTTGATGAGTTCCCCATCTATCCCCTTGTCCAAATCATTGATGAAGATGTTGAAGAGTACTGGGCCTAAAACAGAGCCTTGGGGTACCCCACTGCATACCTCCCTCCATTTAGATGCAGTTCCATTGAGTGGAACTCAATGAATGTGGTTGGTCAACCAGTTACAAATCCATCTGGTGGTGATGCTGTCTAACCCACCTTTTTCTATTTTATCAAGTAGTAGGTTATGGTCTACTTTATCAAATGCCTTACTGAAGTCCAAGTAAATTATATCAACAGCATTCCTCTGGTCCACTAATTTTGTCACAATGTCAAAGAATACAATGTGATTAGTCTGGCATGATCTGTTTTTGAAAAACCCATGTTGGCTTTTGGTTATTATTTTGTTTGCTTCTAGGTGTTCACTGATTCGTTGCTTGATTATCTTTTCCAGAATCTTCCCTGGTATTGAGGTCAGGCTGATAGGTCTGTAGTTTCCTGGATCTATTTATATTTCCTTTTTTGAAGAGGGGAACTACATCAGCTCTTTTCCAGTCCTCTGGCAGTTCCCCATTGCTCCAGGATCTTTGAAAAGTATAGTTTAGTGGTTCTGCGATCTCATCTGCCAGTTCCTTCAGAACCTTGGGGTGTAGTCCATCTGGTCCTGGTGATTTGAACTCATCTAGGGTAGACAGGTGCTCACCATTTTTCGTCCCTATTTTAACTGGTGTTCCATTAAATTACTTGTGTGATATGTTGTTGCTGGGTGTGCGTGTGGGGAGCTATTATATTATTTTATTAATTTATTATTAGATTATTTTCTTCTATTAGTTATATTTTTTATATATGATGTTTTTATATTCATGTAAGCTGCCATGTGCGAATAGGTGGCAATATAAATTTTCTAAATAATTAATTAATTAATTAAGAGATTCCTGTCACATGTTACATACAATGATGACACTTCTTGTTGATGGAGCAGTCCAGGTGGATTGAATATTTAGAGAGTCCTCACTTACCAACCACTTGTTCACCATTGCAGTGTCCTGTAGTCATGTGATTGTCATTTGTGACAGCCAACTTCCAACAAGCAAAGTCAGTGGGGAAGCCAGCAGGAAATCGCAAGCTGGGGTTACCTGATTGCTTAACAATCTATGATGATTCACTTAATAACCTCAACTGGAATTGATCAACTGACATCTTAAATTAAGTGTGTTTGTGTGATCTTTCACTTTATGACCATATCACTTGATGGTAGAGTTGCTGGTTCCAGTTGTGATTGGTAAGTGCGGACCACCTGTATCACAGAGTTTTGGTCCTCCTTGTAGCATCCATTTTTGCAATAACTTAGAAAGAGGCAGTCTAGGAGAACTGAAATGAACATTTTTTTCTATCTTTGACAAAGAGGTTTAAAGAATAATGAGATTTAACCTTGAAAGATTTAAGGCTCCTATTACATCTTTAAAAAATCAAATTCTCCTCCTCCTAAGATTGAAGCAATTTCTCCTGTTTTAGGATAGATAAGGGAAAAAATGGAAACCTTAATCTTAGACATAGAATATCACCCAACTTCAGTAATGTGATTATTTTCATGGTAATCTACCTCCTCCCCCAGCTTGCAATAAGACAAAATGAAAAAAGGCAGCTTCCAAGTCACAAATATTTATATATCTTTATTACAACTGTATTCTCTTTCATTCATGTTCCCCTTGATAGTAGAGACAGACTTAGACCAGGTAAAACACATTTCTGTCTCACTTCTTTCATCCAGTGTCTTTCTTAGTAGGGGATCCAAAGCAAAATGTGTTGATCACAGAAGATTTTGAATCAGCAACTTCTTGACTCTCTTTCTGCAAACTCACCAGAGGAGTTTCTCCTTGTCCCTGCTATCAGCTAGCTGTCTAGATTTATCTTGGCACAGCAGTGAATCAGCACAATCCTAAGGACATTTGTACTCATTTTGGCATGTAGCACATGGCTTGGAGTTCATTAGTTGTGTTTGGGGTTGTTGCCATAATTGGCTTTAGAATATCATGTTTTTATTTTTGATTGATTTTATTTAGATGATGCCAAGACCGCTCCGAGTGGCTGGCCATGTGAAACAAACAAGATGCAAAATATATAACATGAAAGGTACAATAAAAAAATTAACTTCTGTTCAGACAGTACATCCAAAATCCCAAAACCCATCTAACAAGGGGACCACAGCCATTTTACCCCAGACCATGGGAGAGTGGCCAGCTTTTTAAGGCTTCTGGAAAGTCATTGGGGCAGGACGGACACAAATCTCTGGGAAAATATTATTTTTGTCCTTTGCTTAATTTTTTTATAGCATGTTGTGTGATTCTAGCCAATGCAGCCTTTGCTGATTACTCATTGTTAACGACAAATTCAGCTGTTGAGGCTTACTTTAGAAATCATGCTTAAAACAACTCATTACCTATATTGATTCATTGTTTGTTTTTTTGATTAATTGGTTGGTTGGTTTAATATGCTGCCATCTCACTATAGTGGAACTCTGGGCAGCTAATATCTTATATTGAACCTTCAATTTTTGAATGTTGAGAGGGATAGCAAAACAATCATGTCTCTACTTTTGCGTGCCTGTTCCCTCCTCCTCCTTTCCGTATAATACATGGATGCTACTGTAGCTTGTGCTAGGGCTATAGATTTTGGGCTGGAAAAATCCAGACCTTCACTAGATGGCAGCAGTTTTGCAGTTCTATCCTATTGAAATGTGGAGATGCATCTTCTATTCTTATATTGTTTTTGAAACATATCACAAAAATTGCAGTTTTCTGGGATGAGCCTGGGTCACACTGGGTTCCTATTATACCAGTTTGATACATTCGTATAATTGGCTCCCAGGTTGCTGAACTGCTGCTGAACTACTGAATAGTTTTTCCCCATTTAAATCACTGGAGATACTCTAAGCTTTGATTAGATCATGTCCAACAACTTTACTTTTTAGATTCAATACCTGACAGAAGCTTATCCTTAAAAGTTCTTGGAAATACTGACAATTTTAAAGACTACATCATGCCTATTCACATATTCAATAATAAAAGTGTACTAATATTTAAGCTCAGTCCAGTGTTATTTTCTCTGGTTTTGAGATTAGTATCAGAAACAACTAATTTATAGCTATTTTATAGGCTGGATTTAAATATTGTCAGAATTTGTTTGACTTTATCTTGATGTGTTGTTTGAACCCCACTTCTGTGATTTAATGAACAAATCATAGTTACATCATGATTAATGCAATGCGCGAACCCAATCGCAGAATGAGCAACTTTTTGTTTTCTCTATGAAATAATTGTTACTGAGCAGAATAGATTTTAATTGAATTTGATGTCATTTATAGTTTGTCATATTTTCAGTGCTTTGATACTATTAGCATTTGGTTTCAATGCACTGTCTGTGGTCCATCTTGAACCTTATTGATAAGACGGGTGGAATCTAAATACTTGCATTATTTGTAGAATATTTAAAACAGGGAGGGTATAAAAGAGATTGGAAAATACTTGTAACCTGTAGAAGATAACCCACAACTTTTCTATCTGGTGTTGGAACACTGAGTTCTAATTAAAAATGGAAGTATATGTCAAGCTTAAAGTCTACAGAGGGATCTGACTTTCTAGGGTGAATAATTGGTGTTTACTTTAGACCAGCAATCTTGCATATTGGAGTCTGCTGTACAGTAATGTTTCAAACCAATTCCCTTTGCAATTTACAATATTCAATTTAAATCACAATATTCCATTAAAGTATTTATTTGAAAGTGATTCTGCAATAAGAATACTGTACATACTCTTTTCTCTCTGCTTTCTTTTTAAAGGCAGAATTGAGAATTTCTACACTCATATGATTCAAAGTAATAAAACAACTACTGGTATTTAAATTTTAAGACATAATCAGTCTTAAAATTTTCCCATTCAAGTCGCCTACTAAGATTGGGGAAAAAATATTGTGACATTATTTTAGGGTTTTTTACATGTATAGCCTTTGGCAAGAGATCTTGGGCATTCAGACGGGATTTATATATAAGTACCTTCATAATGCTTGATACTTGAGCAGAAAAACACAATTGAGACATTTGTATGTTGTACTAGAGACAAGTGTAGCTCTTAAAATGGTTGTTATTGAATATATTAAAATTATATAACTTTTAATATATTGTTGGAATCTTAGCAGATGACCTATTTTTTAAAGATCTTTTCTAACATAAAGACTTGTCCTCTCAGTTTTTTAGTAGAATGAAATTACAGCAAAACATTTCTGGGTAGTCATGGGACCTGGTGGAATCTACAGAAAGTTGGCTTTTATCTACATTCATTGGATGTATGTGAAATGCAAGATAGTAATAGCACTTAGACTTATATACCACTTTACAGTGCTTTACAGCCCTCTCTAAGCGGTTTATAGATTCAGCCTATTGTCCCCAACAATTTCGGTCCTCATTTTACCCACCTCGGAAGGATGGAAGGCTGAGTCAACCTTGAGCCTGGTGACATTTGAACTGCCAAATTGCAGTCAACAGGCAGTCAGCAGAAGTAGCCTGCAGTATTGCACCCTAACCACTGTGCCACCTTGGCTCATAAGATCCAGGCAACATTCTTATTTTCTGCTGAACTTGCTAGAAAGAAAAGGTTGGACTCCCTCACTCTCTCTACACTTATCTGTTCCTCTTAACTTACTAGTGCTACCTTCTGCTGATTTGATGAAAGATCCCTTTTGCGGAAAGCTCAGTAATTACCAAGTCTTGTTACTGCAAAATTGGGGAATATTTCTAGTAGTTTGTTTTAGGAGTCTGTGAAGTTACTGGGCCTTCAATCAGTGGGGCCTTGGAAGAAGCCATTGATTTTTCTTTTTTAACAATTGTTCTTTGCTAGGCCCCATTAAGGCCAATCAGGAGAAGGTAGGAGGGCCATTTGAATTGGGTTTCACTCTCAAATGGGCCTCAACTTTAGAGGAGAGAGAGTGTGTGTGCAATGCCTGTTGTATAGATAGGCCTCAGTAGATTCTAAGACTTGCAGAAATGAGGATCCGAGAGTATTCTGTGTGTTTGTGTCTGTAACAGTGTTTATGTTGGTTGCAACACTGATAAGCAGAAAAAGTTCAGATTGTATATGCATGAATCTTGAACTTTGTTGAAATCTGTGATAGTCCATAAACCGAGAGGCTGAATAATGAAGGAAATGCTTTTTCATTGGACTAAACAAGACCTAAGCCAACCTTAATAGATTGATAATATCAAAAATTATTGAAAGTTCCAGGAAAACAAAAAATGATGTATTTTCTGGTTCCATTATCAAGCAGACTACATGTATCAGTTCCAAAACCATTTCTGAGACGGATCCCTCAATATTTGGAATTGAGCCATCATACATAACATGTCCAAAAATTAACATTGGTGACATATTTTGATTTATGATCTATGACCTATCACTTTGTTGCTTGTATGTACACTGAGAGCTTATGTGCCAGAGACAAATTCCTTGTGTGTCCAATCACACTTGGCCAATAAAGAATTGTATTCTGTTCTGTTCTGTTCTGTCTAAAATCATGGACCTTAAAGAGTGTATCCTCAGGAGAGGATTCTCTTTAGTTTATTAAAAATGTTACTATTTTACCTTTCCTCGTAGAAGCAATGACAGCATAATAGTCAGATAGGCACCCCAGCAGTGCTTCTTTAAGCAGGTAAGAGTGGAGAAATGGAAGCTGTTCAGTTTGTCCTTCTTGTATTCAATTCATGTTCTTAGGATGAGGAAGCTAAAAAGTATCCATAACAACAGGGCAAGCAGAAACACATTGGAGTGGATGTCGCATAATTCTATAGATAAGCATCCCTTTGATTCCAATGGGTGCAAAACAGGGATGTTAGATAAGTTGGCATAAGGAAATAAGGGTGACTCAGAAAATGTTGGTGCATGTACACGAGGTGGGTTGTGTAAGCTTTTAACGTTTGGATCTTATAATATCCATAACTTTCACCTCCTTTTAGCTGTTATTATGTAAGGATGAAAGCAACTATCTTTTTAGCTGCACTGAAGCGTTGTATTACAGTATATTCCCTGAGAGAGTTATCTGTGCTTAAATTAATGTGTTATATACAAGAGGGCATGTTAGGGTTGTATATTTTATTAGTGCTTGCAGCAAAGTATTTTTAATACAACAGCTGATTTTCCAGATTTCCTGAATGTAAAATCCATAAACCATAAATAGCCTTTGAATATTTTGCGTAGAGAATTATGGCAATTGGTCAAACTCCTCTGGAGGACATAAGGTTTCAAAAAAAAAATGGCCTGGAAATATGTTTTCTAATGTAATGTTAGTTTAAAAACATAACACTTCTCAAATTTCAGCCACCTTATATTTGTCTTAAAGAAATAAATCTGACCACGAGAGTTTCAGGAAAAATACAGATTTCTTTTTACTTGTTCAGCTGACCAACAAGCTTAACAAACATGTCAAAAACATCATTTTCTCCCTGGGAGAGGATAATGTGGGAATGTTCAACTTAAAAGGCAATCATTTGCAAGAATTATTGGAAGTGGTTCTCAAATAAGATTTTGCATCTTCATGTTATTTATTACTAGACAGGCAGCATACATTTGTACTAGCTAAAGAGAATGGGAAAAAGGACCGATAGCTCTTTTGTATTGGGGGTGGGGGGGAATGCAGTAAAGAGAAAATATTCCATTTCTCATCTTGTCGGCAAAACCTCTAAATGCAGGAATTTTACTTCAGCAAAGGCTATCAGTAGATGGCTGACCACATCATCATATTTCTGGGATAGATGCATGTGAATGGATATTTTAAAGCCTCTGCTGGACTTAATTTTATCACCACAGAAGACTTGTGAAAACTCAGTCATTGTGTCAGAGAAGAGAAGAGGCCTAAATTATCATCATACTACTTTACCCTTCAAGATACTCAGAGATGATTTGCTACCATAATGTTCTTATATCACTACTGTATGTACTTACTATGTTCTACTTAGAGGACCCTAGCCTTATAAATAATTTATCCTATCTTCTCTACTTCTAAACAGGGACTATCTCTTCTCCAACTATATTTCTGAAATTCTTAAAATATTATGTATTAATAACTATGTATTAATAAATAATATGATTACTTTTTGGTATTCTGAGGCAATTCAGACTATCATCTCATTTACTTTGAAGTTTGCACAGTAGATGCTTAAATTATTCCTGAATATTTTCAGGTTCTTATCCTTTTTACATATTTGTGGATATATTTAGTGCTATAATCATGGGCATCTCTGTAATTTTCACAAGTGTAAAATTGGAAATGTACACCAACCATTAACACTGCCCTTGGTATCTTTAAGATGGCTAATAGCTAAAGTCTCTTTGACTTACCTGTAATTCTTCCCACCAGTTCATTGGGAAGTTAATTAACTTCCATTTATATAAAATTAACCTCTGTACCATACCTCAGGCACTGTGGAACCAAAGCTCTTCTTGAGATGACAAATTCCATGTTTTATGAATATAATTCAACATTACGTTCAGATCTTCAGTGTTTGTTTCTAAAATTGTACTCATTTATGTAGTGATTCAAAACTATAGCTAGACAAGATCAGATTATGTGAGCTAATGATGAGCCAGCCCCCCAAAATATAAGGCCCAAGTATTTTTGAGAGATTTAATAAATATATTAAAAATTCCTGAAGAATTAATTTCCCTCTTAAATTATAAAGACACATTTTGCCATTTCTTAATACTACTACCTATTGATTTCCAAACTGAGTATTCCAGATCTTCATCCAGATCTTCAGATATGTAACAAATTTCTATTTTCATTTTAATTCCTTATAAAATTGAATTCTTGGTTTCTGTTCATATGCTCATCTCTTAAGAATCCTAAAACTGCAGTTGCCTCAGAGGCTGCTAAAATATTTGAGCCATTTTGTTTAGTTAACATATGTTTCAGCCAAATATATATTTGCAACTGAACATTTTAAGTAATTTATATTCAAAATGCAATTTATCTAAATCTTTGACACAACCATTAGTAATTAACTGATTTGAGATATTGATCCTTTGTTTGGCCAAAGCATTCTAATAAGGCATTTTCTCATATAATTTGTGATCAAAGATACTCACTTACTTATTACTGATCAGCTATAATTGGCAGCTTTCTAAGGTAGAAATAAAGATCCCTGTTAAATATACCTAGACCTGAAAACTTGACAAGATTTTAGAAGTAGTACACATTTACTCTCCAAGTAGGCCCAAAGAAGGGAATATTCATACAAGTGTTTGTTCCCAAAGAATATACAGTAAGTGTTAGAATAAAACTTGTAGGGTAAAGCTGCTGTCATCACAAATTAATCTCACTTTGGTTTCATCCTGCCGTAACCATTTTCTCATTAACGTATCTTTTTGACTACAGTATCTAATAGGGATTAACACCAGAATCCTTCTTAAAATATACATTAGTCTCAATATAATATTTATTTGGATAACATTAATCTTACCTTAGAGAATTTAACCTTCACTTTTAACCATTCAGTTTTGTCTACTGAAATGCCACTTATAGATGTAGACAGACTTAATTCATTATATTGTGATGTATTTCAAGAAAGATATAAACCCAAATACTTTATAGAGGTCATAAAAATTTTAATCATAAAATTATCCTCCTGAGATTATTTTTGAAAAGTCTTTATGTTTGAAAAATGAGAGGGAGAAATAATATGATTCTATATGGTCTAGAGTTAATAATAAACCTAAGAACATAATTAATTTTGTATTGATATTGAGGAATAACTCTCTTCCCCTTTTATTAATTAATTGGTTTTTTTCTCTTTTTGTCACTCTTAGTTTATTTTAATCACTAATTATATTTAGGTATATTTTTTACTGTATAAATTATTAAGTAATCTTTTGTGGTGTAATGGTGATTGTAATGGAAAGATGGAATCTAAAACATTCTGAAGATTAGTTGGTTCATTCATATACATACACCTGCATACCCACACACAAATATATACATACAAGTAGTCCTCGACTTACAACTATTCATTTGGTGACTGTCTGAAGTTACTACAGTACTGAAAAAAGTAATTTATGACCGTTTTTCACACTGAAAAACATTGCACATCCCCATAGCGATAAGATCAAAATTCGGATGCTTGGCAACTAGCTCATATTTATGATGGTTGCAGTGTCCCGGGGTCATATGATCTTCTGACAAGCAAAGTCAATGGGGGAGCCAGATTCACTTAACAACAGGGTTACTAATTCTACAACCTGAGCCTGAGTGGCATAGGAGACTGCCTGCAATTACTGCAAGTTCAATTCTCACCAGGCTCAAGGTCGACTCAGCCTTCCATCCTTTCTAAGGTGGGTAAAATGAGGACCTGGTTTGTGGGGGCAATAAGCTGACTTTGTATAAAATATACAAAAGTATGAAGGATATTGCTTAACGCATTGTAAGCTGCCCTGAGTCTCCGGAGAAGGGCGGCATATAAATATTTTTTTTAAAAAAAAATTGCACTGATTCACTTAAACTATGGCAAGAAAAATGGTAATATGGGGCAAAACTCATGTAACAAATATCTCACGTAACAACAGAAATGTTGGGCTTAATTATGTTCCTAAGTCAAATACTACTTGTATTTTCTCTCAAATAGCAATGGGAATTATATATAGAGAATTGAGTAACAGTAAGATAGGGAGGCTGAGAATTAGTTTTTGCATTTATTTTTAGTCCATGCCACATTTTAAGAGTTTTAAGGGGATTTACCTGTTTTAAATTTGATTTCCGCAAGATAAAATGAAGGGATTTCAACACTGAGTCCAGATAGACATTACAAGTATAACAAATTTAAAAGGTTGGCCTACCTAAGATCTCCAGTATGAGAAGGCTTGCACGTGGATAACATTTCAATCCTATGTACAGTTTTTGGTTTAAGGCCTTCTGAATAAGGATATCTACAGGGGGGCAATGACAAAATGCATGTTTGGATACAATTATTACAATTATTAGTATTGTGTTGGGATTCAAGGATTTAAGAGTGGGATTTGGATTATGACACATAGGTCATTTTTGCATTTTGGCTTCATCTAGCTGGTGCCACTGCTACTTAATCCAGCAAACTTTCTTTGCAAGTTTACATTAATACAACTACATTGCATATGTAAAGATCCTTCCCCCCACACAACCGATCTTGTTCAAAACTGAACTTCATGGGTATTTTGAATATGCAAATGTGAAATTTTGAATGTGCAAATGAAAGCAGAAGCCTCTCTTCCCACAGTGTTCTCACATAGGGAGATTATTTATGGATATATTTTTTGCTTGCTTGCTTTATAATCTGCCTATTCTCCAGAAGAGAATAGTAACTGGCCCAATTCTTAGTTGACAAGAGTTTATTTTTTTCTGTTTCTGGAATTATAAAGTGTTCTGGATTACTATTATTATTATTGTTTCTGAAAGTTTGAAATATAATAAATTTCAAACTAATAGGCTTTGGATCCTCCCAAACTATATATAATGTTTCCTTATCCTATTTTTCTATAATGACAGTTCTGTGTGGTAGGCTAGTCTGTCACTCACTGTACATTTTTCTTGCTTAAAAGTGAATTAGAACCTGGAGTGTCCAAGATTTTGGTCCAGTACCTTAATCATGTATTATATTGTAACTTACTTTATTTATTTGTTCATTTATTTGTTTATATTCCATCTTTATTATTTTTATAAATACTGTAACTCAGGACATACCTAATATTCCTTCCTCCTCCTCTTATTTTCCCAACAACCTTGTGAGGTAGGTTGGGTTGAGAGTGGGTCAAAGTCATCCAACTGGCTTTCATGCCTAAGGTAAGACTAAAACTCACAGCCTCTTGCCAATTGGCCCAGTCATCCAGCCAATTTTCATGCCTAGGATGGGACTAAAACTCAAAATCTCCTTCCTTCTAGCCTGGTGCCTTCACCACTAGACCAAACTGGTTCACTAACTAACTAACTAACTAACTAACTAACTAACTAACTAACCAACCAACCAACCAACCAACCAACCAACCAACCAACCAACCAACCTACTTACTTACTTACTTATTTACTTGCCAGTTTTTAAAATTTCCTTGCTAAATGAATGACATTTACAGGGAAACTTGATTTTTCTCCATAGTGGTGCAGCCAGGAATGAGTTGTACTCGTCTGTTCAGTTGAAGGACTGAGTCTGTCAAAGTTGCAAGTCCCACCCTTGTTGCTAGGGTCTCCAGCTTTTGACTCAGTCCTTTAGACTGGATGGAGGTGTCAGATTATTTCTCTCCAATTCTTCTCTTCCAATTCCTGGTTGCTGCTTCATCTTATAGAGACCTTTCCTGGATTTCTTCAGATTTCTTAGGTTTGTGACTAAAAGGGCTGACTCTCCATTTGGTTGAGTGGTGGCCTTTCCCCAGTTTCTGGGCTTCAGCTCTGCCTGTTGTCAAGGGGTTCCCAGCTCCCTAACAGGTATTTTCCCTTTGGGTATTACCTGGTGCCTCTGTTGAACTGCAGGTGTTCCCGAGTAGCGGTGGAGCTCCACGCTTCTGTGGGTGCTGGAATTACTGACTGGTGGAGTTTTCACGCTCCCTTCTGTTGGGATGGATTTGGTGGAGCTTCACACTCCCGAACGGGCTTGGTCAGGCAGCCATTTGCTTTTACAACTTGGAAGGAGCTGCCCAACATTTAGAGCTGTCAGAGGAGCTTCGTGCTCCCATTTTACCTTCCTGCACTTCAGGCGATGGCCCGGCATGTCCCCAACTTGGCGGCGACATATTTGATCTTCAAACGGTATATTTGATTTTCTGGAGCTAGGGTTGCGGGATCCCCGTGCTTTACAATTTGGGTAATCTGACTATGGCTGCTGATTCTTCTATTTAAGGACAATTTCAGCCTCCAGTGCCTTGACTTTCAGGCTCGTGCCTTTCTAGCGGCTAGAGTAAAGGGCCTTGCATCTTCAATTGACTGTAGTCCCCACACAGGAGCAGCCATTTTAGGAGGCTCAATTGCCTGCCAAACGTGCTCTGGGGTCCATTATCCTGCTGTGCAGCAGCTGGTTGCACAGTCTATTGACACTGGACTCTTGATCGTGTGAGGTGCTGGCAGTTCCTTGGCAATCAAGAGTCCGTGCGCAGCTATGCCTAAGGCATTGGGAAAGTCTAAGAATGGCTGCAAGGCTGAAGCAGCCAAAATGGCTGCCTTGGTCCCAATGGACACATGTCCAGGGACGTCTAAGGCCAGCATTCCAATGAATGAAGCCAAGGACAAAAATGGCTCCCTCTCTCACCACAAGGCATCCCTCCAGGATGAAAGATGCAGGGATCAGGCCCTGCAAAAGATCTGCAGCAAGGCCAGTAAAAACGCAGTCTCTACTGTGGTACCCAGAGATAAGCCTCTTTCTCACGAACAATCCCAAGGGGCTACTCCAGACCAGGTCTCTCTCCAAGACTGCCCCTTGCTGATTTCGACAGCTGGATTGTGGGGACTGCCAATTCCACCATTGCAACAGCCTGCTGATGGTGCGGCCCCTGGCCGGAACCTTATTCTGGACTCTCATTCTACAGATATCCCAGCGGATGCCAGGACCTATTCTACACAGGACCGGGGATTCATCCTTCCAACCAATATCCAGGACATTATTTCCAGAGCTATACAGCAATCTCTCTCGGCTGAATTTCAGCAGCCCAGCAGAGGGTTCTCTGAAATGTCACTCACATCTGATTCACCTGTCGATCATTGTCTGGAGGACCGTCAATCCTTTCAGGATCCAGGTTCCCCAGCTCCTTCCCACTGGAGCCATCCATTGCTCCTTGAGGAGGTAGACCATTGGGGCCCAGATCTTTCGGATGATGATGGTTTGCTACTCGAGCAGCCAACACTTACTGGTTTATTTCCACCTACCATTTTTAAATCGTTGCTGTTCAAAGCAACCAATGTGGCATGCCTTGGCTCCCCTCCTGCAGGGGATATTCCCCTATTCTCGGAACTGAGCAAAGCTGTTCCTGCGCCTCGTCTGTTCCTCGATGTCGTTCAATAACAGTGGACAACTCCTGTGTCGGCCCGATCCCTTCTCTACAGACAGGCGGTTCTTCAATATAGCCCAGAGTTGGCGGCGTTGCTCCAGGTTCCATTGGTGGATGCCCCAATAGCAGCCTTTGTCAGGTTCAGACGTTGTCTTAAATAATCACATTTTCCAAATGAAAAGTCTTTGATGAAATCCTTCTTTTATTTAGTACAAACATGTCTGGCCCGACTCTGTCGGTGCTAGTACTGACATGCTAACCCCCCAAACCTTCCCTTTCCATTCCTTTGTCTCAGCATGTCATTGGCCATCTTCTATGTCACTCCTATCCCCTTAGCTACTTCACCTCCCAGGAATTCCCCCCTCCCATCTCATTTCCTAGGAACATTATCTGCCGATTAGCAACTGGGTGAAAGGTAACCTGTTTCTTCTCTCCTTTTTATTTCTTCTTTCATGGCAGCACTGGGAAGAAAGAAACTTGCAGTGCTGACAGCCTTATTATCTAACACCTCCATTCTGGGTGAACTGGACGAGGGGTTATGCCCAGAAGAACGGTGGTTGGACAAGTCCTTTCAGTGGGCAAACCAGGGGGCAGCCTGGGCAATTTGATCAGCCACCACAGTGTCGTTCTTTAATAGGGCAACGTTACTTTGGCTCCAATAGCTACAAAACAAATTGCCAGCTGATGACATCAGACTGCAGCAGGATGTTAATAAGATCATTGCTGCAGTTCAATTCTCGCCCGATGCTATGCTAAATTCTGCCCATTTTGCCTCCAAGTCCATGGCTTCTGTGGTGGTGGCACATCATCTCCTCTGGCTCAGGTATTGGCAGGCGGATGCCAGTCACAAGTGGCACCTCGCTTCTGCTCCCTTTACGGGGGACAACTTATTCGGGTTGGCATTGGACCCATTGCTGGTGAAGATGAAGGACAAGCATAAGATGTTACCTACATCTCAGCGAAGGGGTGATTTCTGCTACTCTCCTTTTTTCTGCAGGCCTCCTTTTTGGGGCTCCGATTGGGGTGCTGGAACTTCCTGTTCCTAAGGGTCTTTTAGGCCTAGACAGAGGGGACACCAGGACAAGCTGCCTCAAAGTAGAACCTTCCCAGGCAAATGGCCCTTTCGAGGGGGAGGAAGTTGTTTGTTCCGGCACCACAGATAACTGCATGTCCAACCCTCCCATCAGGGGCAGACTAGCTTTCTTTGCTGACTGATGGGATGAACTTACAGTATGTCAGACACCTAGGTCAGGGATACTGTAAGATCTGGTTTATCCCTTGAATTCCTTTCCATCCCCTGTATCTGTATCTAAAGCTGCCCTGTATCTAAAAATAGAAACAAAAAGGTCCTCATGGATTTGGCCGTGCAACACCTTCTGGACATTAGAGCTATCCAGAAGGTACCAGAGGATCAGGCAGGACAGGGGTTCTACTTTCTCTTATTTCTTGTTCCTAAGTCCTTGGATGGGTGGAGACCTATTCTGGACCTTAAGAGACTGAACTGATATCTTGTATATAAATGGTTCAAAATGCAGTCTCTTCAAACTATTCTTGCTGGCGTCCGGAAGGGCGACTTCCTCACCTCTATTGACCTCATTGAGGCATATTTGCCCATTCCGATTTTTTTCTCCACATTGGAGATTTCTTAGATTTTATTATGCCGGTATTCACTATCAGTATTGAGCGTTTCCCTTTGGGTTTTCTTCTGTGCCCCGTACCTTTACTAAGGTATTAGCCACTTTGGCGGCCCACCTTAGGGCCATACCCATCCGTGTCCAATGTTACTTGGGTGATATTTTAATTCAGTCCTCTTCTAGGCAATTTTCCATCGAGGATCTCCAAGTAACTATTCATTGTCTCAAACATCACAGCTTCTTTATTAACATGGAGAAAAGCAACTTGACCCCTTCAACCTGCTTGCTCCATCTTGGGGCAGTGATAGATTTGCTAGAGAGAAAGGTATACTTGTCTCAGGAGCAGCAGGCCAGCCTCAAAGATCTAGGTGGTAGGTTCAAAAAGACTGTAGAGTACCCTTGGCACTGCTGCCAAAGCTCCTAGGCAAAATGGTGTCAGCCATTCACATCACCCCATGGGCACACCTTCATGTAAGAGACCTTCAATGGTTTCTTTTGCCTTTTCAGAAGGCGGGCAGAGGCAATTTGCCAGCCAGGGTCCAGGTTCCCCTCAGCATCAGCAGATCTCTCAACTGGTGGAGGTCACCGGCCATCTCACGGGGGCGGCTGTTCCACAAGCCTCACCATCTGGTGCTGACAATGGATGCCAGCCACTTCGGTTGGGGGGGGGGGCGCATCTCTAGGCACAGGTGGCTCAGGGCAGATAGTCGGGCCACGATCTGCAGTGAAACATCAATTGGCTGGAACTGCGAGCAGTTTATTTAGCCCTCCTGCCCTTTTGGCAGTTGGTCCCCGACAAACATGTGTTAGTACTTACCAACAATGTGGCCACGAAGGCGCAAATAAACCGCCAGGGGGAACCAGATCCACTGGTCTGATGATGGAGGCAAGAGACTAGGCCTCTGGGCGGAGCATCATCTGCGCTCCTTGACAGCGGAGCACATATCTGGGGTGTCCAATGTGCAGGTGGACTGGCTCAGCCAGATAGTCACCGACCACGCGCAGTGGCGCCTGCACCCTCCCTCTTCTGGGAACTGACAGACCATTTTGGTGTCCCAGAGATGGACTTGTTTGCTACTCCAGAGAATGCGCAGCTCCCACGATTTTATTCAAGATTTCCAGCTCCAAGGGCGGAGGGAGTAGATGCTCTCCACAGCCCATGGCCACAGGGGCTCCTTTACATGTTTTCCCCTCGTCCCCTCCTTCCGAGGGTGGTGCAGAAAATTCTGGAGGAGCAGGCAGAGGTCCTGCTTCTCACACCTCATTGGCCCAGGAGGCCTTGGTTCGCCAACCTCAAGACATTAGCGGTGGCTCCACCCTGGAGGATCCCTCAGGGCATAGCTTTGCTCAGCCAGGGGACGTTGGTCCACCTGGACCCACAATGCCTCCAACTGACCACCTGGCGCTTGAGCGGCATGCTCTGACTGGGGACAACTTCTCCTCCAAGGTCATCAGAACTATTCAGGCTTCTCAGAGGCCTTCCACGGAGTGTATTTATTCTGCTACTTGGCGGGCCTTTTGTACTTGGTGTGACCATGCAGGTATCTCTCCCCTCCAGGCCTCGATAGCCCAGATCCTGGAATTTCTCCAGGACGGACTAGATAATGGGCTATCACCTAACACCATTCGGAGGCAAGTGGGGGTTCTATCATCTGTCCTGACTTGTGGGTCCCTAACTTCTCTATCTCAGCATCCCACCTACGGAAATTCCTGAAAGGTGCCACTAATTTATGTCCCCCTGTGGTACACAGGTACCCTACCTGGGACCTATCTATTGTGCTGAGATCACTCAAGGGAGCCCCGTACGAGCCCTTATGGACTGCTACCCTCCACCTTTTGTCCTGTAAAGCCACCTTTTTGGCAATTACTTCGCCAGGTGAATTGAGTCTTGAGTCTTCGGAGAAAGGCAGCATACAAGTTGAACAAACAAACAAACAAACAAATAAAATAAATTTCTGAAATTGCTGCTCTCTCAGTGTGAAGTGACCTCTGCATGTATCACATTGATCATGTGGTGCTTCAGCTGGATCCCTCCTTTATTCTGAAGGTCATCACACCCTTTCATGGAATGCAGGAACTGATCCTATCCAATTTCTGTCTTCACCCTGCCCACCCCTTAGAACGGCGTTGGCATACTTTGGATGTTGGAGGGCCCTCCGTATATACCTTAAGAGAACTGCTGGTTTGAGAAAGACAGAGTCGTTGTTTATATCTTTTATCCCAGTGTTCTGTCCCCCTTCCTCACACAGACCAAGTAATACCAAGCTCGCCTGCCAATATTTTATTAGGTAAACAGATTAGAATTCCTGGCAGACCAAGGTTTTAGCAGCAAACTGCTGAATGCCTGCCAAGACCGTTTTCACTCCCATAAAGCAGAAGAGGACTTATCTTCATTCCATTCCAGGAGCAACAAATTATCCATGAGACAAGAGTTTAGTCAATGTTCAGTCCAAAATATATCCAAGCCGAATTTCAGAGATCATGATGTGACTTTCAGGGTTTAACTTTGTCCGTCAGAAAGCCTGAAGAGCAATCCCACCCACTTTTATTCCTGGTGGGGCGTGGCTCCATGGCTCAGCTCAATCTCTGGCCCTCCCACGCCTCTTCCATTGCTGCACACGCTTCTCCCTTCGACGCTGCCTGGGATCAAGCCAGGATTCATCATCCTCGCTCCCTATCAATTGGTGCTCCGATATGCCTTCCTCCTGGCACATCCCAGGCTGTTCCTCCTGGCCTTCGGATGGCACCTGAGGCATTACCAGAAAGGAGAGTCCTGAAAAGGGAGGCCTTGTCAGTTCCTCCCCATCACTTTCCGAGTCCTCCTCCTCTGTTAGGTCAGGCTCGGGAGTCGGGGTCACAACACCCAGCTTCTTTAGGTTGCAGAGTAACACCTTCTACCATTGGCAGATGGATTTATCAACATGTATGAACTGTGTTCCCTACTGAAGCCCGCACATGTGACAGCACATTTGATCTGCAGTGCGGCCAGGTCAGCAGCATGGGCAACACAAGTATCTCTCACGGAAATCTGCAGAGCTGCTACTTGGATTTCCCTTTTGCCATTTATTAAACATTATAAGTTAGACAGATTCACCTCAGCTGAGGTGGCATTTGGTCTCAGGGTCTTACAGTGGGTTCATACCGAAGGGGAATCCTCTGATCAGACTGGGGCCAGCTTGTAGTTTCAGGGACAGTCAGTTTTGGTATGTCCCATTCCTGGCTGTTGTCTCCACCACTATGGAGAAAGGGTGTTGGTCTTACCTGAGATGCACCTTCTCGTTGGGTGGAGACAGCAACCAGCCCCACCATTGGGTCAGTCTGGTCTTCTTTAGGCAGGGCAACTTTTTCTTCCGACACGTCAAGTCTGTTTCTTCGTCTTCGCTAAAAGCTGGAGACCCTAACAACAAGGGAGGGACTTACAACTTTGACAGACTCAGTCCTTCAACTAAACAGACGAGTACAACCAATTCCTGGCTGCTCTCTCTATCCAATGAGAAGGTGCGTCTCAGGTAAGACCAAAACCCCTTCTATATTATTTATGCTTTCTGAATAGGTTCTGATAATGGGCAGGAAATTTTACATAGAGTTCAAACTTTTATGATTGGGTTACACTATTCAATAATAAAAGGAATTTGGTGCCCTCTGCTGCCAGCATTTGAGCCTTTTGCAAATAGATACTGCTGTTGGCTACTGTAGTTGCTTTTTATTAATCTCCTGTCATTTGTTAAAGATTTTTATTTTGGTTTGGGAAAACTAAGAATAGCAGAATCTTCTGCTGACCACGCTGTTTTTATTTTAGTGCCAAAGCAAATAACTTAATTGTAAGAGTGCATGCTGTGAATAGGAAGTTATTCTGTTCTAATTTTTTAGTGGGATCCATTGCAGAAGATAATCCAGTTTCTCTTCCTTTAACATATCAGTTGCTTCCCTCTCCCACGCACATACACTGGTGCCAAAAATACCCAAATAGTCCTATTACCTGTCTTCCCCCTCCCCCCCGATCTTCATTGTACGTACCCATTTGTTTGTTCTTTTTCTAATCTAGGTCTGTAAAATTCCACATAAAAGTAGCAATTATTTCACAATATAAAATTCTTTAGTAGTTTTAAACTATATACGAGCATTAGATTCAATGGAAGTAATGGATGTGTCATTTTCTATAGAAGTCTATATGGCTCTGATTGTATGTTTTTCAAAGCCGTAATTCTGTTATGCTGAATAAAATGCAACATTTACAATGGATATTTTGAACGGTATTTCAAACAAAACTTCTGATAAATTCGAAGACCATTTCCCCCATCTTGATTTCTTCCTTTATCATACTCCATTTGTGCTAAATATTACTTTCCTGCTTTTCTCTGAGATGTCTATGATAATAATCCAAATGCATACACAGTGCATATCTAGATAATGCATATTGCATACTGTCCATATAAGAAATTCCAAGCCCAAAATTTGGAACAGTTTCCCTATTTTCAGTGCTATCTTTGTTTATTGTTGTATCCTCAACTGAAGTAATCATCAGAATAATGCATTCTACAATCCCACATTTTTGTAATACCCCCTGCTAAGGTTTCCCCAATAATTTGTCCTCTTTCCATTCTGCATGCCAGATATGCTGGGAAGGAGGAAAATAAATCTTCTGTGTTCTTTTAGCCACTCATAGGAGAAGGTGGCTCGATAAAACAGCTCTCTCCAATTTCCAGTGTATATAAAACTCAATTTAGATTACCTTATATAGATTAGTAATAAATTAAGAAGTCAGCTTCTATTTATATGAGAAGGGAGGGAACATGTGTTTGCCTTTGAGCTTTCTTCTAAAAATAAAGGCTTTCTTGTAAAAAAATGAATAACAAAATCTTTGTCATAGAAAAGGATAGCTAGATGGCTGTGCAGTAAAATATTACAAGATGGACAGAGATGCAACCTGAGGCTGAAATTCTTGGAAGGTTTAAAGAACTTTTGGGGTTTAAAAAAGCCTCGGTCAATTTCTTCAATAAGCTTTAAGGCCAGAATTCTTCTCCAGCTTTCTTTATAAATTGAATTTAAGGCTGCTTGGAAGGATCATCTGAGCTTGTTTCTGTTTTGAAGAGAAAGCCATGGAGAGCTTGGAGTTGTGAGGGGAGAGCTTGTCCACCACTTATTAACACTGAAAGTCTTTAAAGAATTTCACCAAAAGCCTCTAAATTTAGACGTATTATTTATTCTAGACTATGTACAAAGGCATGGGATCTAGACTGAGATGATAGCTTGTCCAAGGCCAATTGGTGAATTAAACCAGAGATATTTATCGGCATGATGTATTTAGTTTATTATTTTGTGTTTTTTTCAAAAAAAGAACCAATCTTTAAAAAGAGGGTATAGCTTCTTAAAAAACAGTGTTTGAATAGCATTTCTACATTTTAATTGCAAAGGCAACTATAAAGGATGAGAATTAGCTAACAAGACATGTCCCATTGAGATTGCTAACCAACATGTGATTGCAGTGTGTGTGTGTGTGTGTGTGTGTGCATGTGCATGTATGAACACTACTGGCATGTCTATGGAAGTAAATTACATTCACTTTGCATTTGGACGGATGACCTATAGCTCTAGGCCAGTGATGGCTAACCTTTTTGCCGCCGCGTGCCAAAAGTGGGGGGGGGAGTGTGGGGCAGTCGCGCACCCACGTGCCCACACCATTTAATGCCTCCCCGCCCCTGTGCATGTGCGCTCCCCCTGCTTTTGGCACACAACAACAAAAAGGTTACCAGTGGGCCCGGTAGGCCTGTTTTTCACCCTCCCCAGGCTCCAGAGGCTTTCTTGGAGCCTGGGGAGGGCAAAAACAGCCTTCCCCATTCACCCCTGGAAGCCCTCTGGAGTCCAGAAACAGCCTCTTTCCTGACTTCCGGTGGGCCCGGAAGGCCTGAAAATCAGCTGGCCGGTGCATGCATGCATGCTGGAGCTGAGCTAGGGCAACGCTCGCGTGCCCACAGATATGGCTCCGTGTGCCACCTGTGGCACCCGTGCCATAGGTTCGCCATCACGGCTCTAGGCTCTTATAATGTCAAAAAGAAATACAGGGGAAAGAAGAACATCCAAAGGGGATTTTCAGTCTGGTATTGTAATAAAGGTTGTTTGCACATGACAAGATGATCCAGAATATTACTTGTTCATAGTTGTCTCAAAGCGCAGACCTTGAGACATGGTAGAATGAACTTGTAATAAATGGAAATAATCATTTGCATATTGTTTAATAAAATTGTATGTGAAAGGTGTTAGGGAGATAAACGGCCAAGGTACAGGCAGATGATGATGATAGAAGATAAAGCAGATGATAAATGATAGATGGTTTATAATGTGTACCACAGGTGATTCATTATTTTACTATCAAAATAATAATAGTAGTAGTAATTTTAAAATATCCCAAATATGAGATTCGAAGTTTTCATTTTAAATGTCAGCATCTGCATATGAAATCTGTAGAGATCTCTACTAAAAATACTAAAATTCTTCATGGTAATCTTGCAGACTGTTGGTCATTTTTAATACATGTTTGAATTGGATTCCATAGACACAAAACTGGAGGGAAGATCATGCATGCCTTCTCTCATTGTTTTATGTGATGATCTGAAGCATCTTTAAACAATGATAGAGAATTTCCTAAGGGATTTCTAGATATTTTATAGGCAAATTTGAAAAAAAAATTCATAAGTTCTATCTATATTATGTCAGAGAATGTCCAATGTAGCTTTCAAAGTTCTCCTCTGCCCTGAAATAGACATTTGGGAGTTAGAAATGAAATATCACTGCATTGTGCTTTTATATTAATTTAATTAGAGAATTCTAGTATGATTTCATTTCTGCCAGGGACACACCAGGACTTAAGTTAAGGTCTGCATCTAATCAAATATGATTAGAGATGACACTTACTTCACTATTAATCCTGTTCCCTAGGATATCTAAATTGTTAAAAATATCATCCTTTGGCCAGGTTCAATAAAGCTCAAGCTCTGGCAGGCTCTTTAATTTGCCCCATTTCATTCCACTCCATATAGGAAGCTGCCAATTATTTTCCAGATTGGAATTCTCTGCTGACTGGTAGATGAAGATGCAGAAAAATCTTCAGAGTTCATCACTGTCACTGCTAGGAGAGTTCCCAAAAATGAGCTTAATCCTGAACCAGAATGCCTAGGAAATGATCCATCCCTGTCCTCATTTTTAAAGCTGCTTTTGTTTTGTTTTGTTTTGATTTTTGAGATGACAACATGGCAGTCTTTAGACATTTCTAGAGAATAATGAGTTTGGAAAATAAATTTCTAAAAATGTAAAGAAAAGGCCAGATGAGAAAAATGCCCAAAATGGAATTACAAAAAGGTGACAGCAAAGTGCTCTGACAAGTCTTGAGGTACCAGAACAAATACTAATCATTAGAATTACAGGTGCAGTTCTGGGCAAACATCCCTTCCTTGTTTGTAAGTGGGAGGCTATTGAAAAGAATTTAAGTACTATACTCCAAAAAACATTAAAAAAAGAAACCCTGCATTTGCCCTGAAGCATTCAACATCATGCTGTGGCATTTGAGAACTAGGTGAGAATTTGAAAATTGCCACTTGCAAGTCATGTCCTGATTCCTCTGCAGGGCATTTTCAATCTATCTAGATTTTAAGGGGTTCCTCTAATAGATTGATCCTATATATACATTCTCCAGGCCTTGCATTTCTCTGCTTGTTCCGGATCTTAGATGAGTTGAGGTAGTAAAAAATTAGGCAGAGTTCATGAGGAAAGAAAGCTGGATAGCACAGTTAAATCCAACATCTATCTCGTGTGTTTTCCAATTAGCTGAACATTTGCTCTGAAAGCAAGACACATCTTAAAGACTGAAAAGTCTGAATATCAAATAAATATATTTCTGATATGATATGACCTTTAAGCAGATATGCCAAGGAGAGGAAGAAACTTGAATTATAAGGAACGGTCTGTATCTAACAAGATTTTTTCTTCTTTTTCTGTAATAGATTTCTTCTAAATCTAACTGAAATGAGTCATGAGGACTTCCAATTTCTGGGATCAGCTTTGGCCATTTGTTCTAAATAATATTTTTTGGGATAGTCTGCCTTCCTCCAACAGTTAAGATTTTAACCAGCAAAGCTCCAGCTTTCTACAGGAGATAGATCCCAAATATCTTGTGTATTTTCAGTCCTGAAATCCACCATGCCTCTTTTTTCAATCTAGTTGCCAGTTCTTTTTCCAAAGAGCAAAAATTACTTTAAATTACTTCCTTTGATACTATAAATTTCATGAGGGAGGGAAAAAAACCTAGGTACTTTTGCTACAACAGGAGTCCTAAGCCACCTTCCATTCCTCCCTTGTTTTATTGTAACAACCCAAAAATGCCAAATTGGGGTCTGCTGTTGCTGTTCAGTCAATGTGTCCAGACACATTGGACACCACTGAAATGGTGCAGAATGATAGCAATAGCACTTAGACTTAAATACTGCTTTATAGTGCTTTATAGCTCTCTCTAAGCAGTTTACAGAGTCAGCATATTGCCCCTAACAATCTGGCTCCTCATTTTACCCACCTCGGAAGGATGGAAGGCTGAGGCAACCTTGAGCCAGTGAGGATTGAACTGCCAAATTGCAGGCAGCCGGCAGTCAGCAGAAGTAGCCTGCAGTACTGCACTCTAACCACTGCACCTCTGTGACTCAGTGCATTCTGGGAAATAGTTTTCTAGGCCCATGGAGCTGGAGTAAGGTTTTTTTTTTACTTTTGTTTCAGGGTATGTTTTGATGGAAAAGACCAAAAGAACATTTCCTCGCTAGGATTGTTATTGTGTTCCTATATATCCTGGTCCAGCACAAAAGTTTGAAAAAGCAATAAATTTAATTTTTGAATTAATGTCTTGCCCATGCCTGATTAATAGAGTTACTTTTTTTTATTCTCTTTCTAGCTATTCTTCAGTCATGTTTTACTTATCCTGCTCTGAATGTGTTTTTTTTAAAAAATTCAGGACAGATGCATTTGCTATTTCTTTCTGCTTGCTTTTACCCATGTGTTCTTGCTGAATGTTGCTATTTCTGTTTCATTGTGGAACCTTTATCTCCTACTTCAAATCGATTCTGAAATTTGCAGTGCATATTCATTTCCTTGCTGAGTTTCCTGGTGTATTTTTGATCAAACATTATTTTGAGGCTTTATGAAATTTACCCCTGGGTCATGTATCTCTTTTATAGAGTGTATAGCTTGTTATAATAATATGGGTGAAATTGCATTTTAATCCTTCATATAGGGCATGACTCATTTGTATTTAGAAACCCCCTGCACTCGCTTTTAAGTAAGATATCTGAATGATCTGAATTACATGCAAAAGTGTAAGAGTTCCTATTAAAAAAGGGAGAATGATTTTGCTAAATGAATCACTAGCAGCTTCCAACGTTGTATATAGTTGTCTTCTGAGAAGAATAGTTTCTGACACCTCATGGTTTTCAAATCAGCAAATAATGTATATTTGACTGCCACAAATACTTTGTATTGGTTGTTTATTTTATTTCATATATTTGTATCTTGACCTTTATTGTTTTTTTTACAAATAATTCAAGGTGGCAAAGGTCTCCAATACATCTTCCTCCTCCTATTTCTCCCACAACAATCCTGTGAGGTGGGTTGGGCTGAGGGAAAGTGGCTGGCCCAGGGTCCCCCAGCTGATTCTCATAGCTATGTCTTTTGGCCTCTAGCCTGATACCTTTACACAGTAGATCAAACTGGCTCTATGTGTTTCTGTGTTGTATTTTCTAATTTATTTCCTACCCAAATTCATGTCTTGTGTTTGTATTTTGCTTTCTAATATGTACTTACAGATTAGCTGAATTTGCTGTAGATTACTCCCACATCTTCTCAGAACAGATTGTCATTAGCAATCAGTGCTTAAATACAGGATTGTGGTTTATAGTTAAAAGCTGAAAAAACTTGAAAAATGCATTTCCTCCTTAGGGGCCTCTCTGGACCCAACAGTCTCTGATATTGATCATGCAGTCTCCAATCTTTCATTTCTGGTTGTTAAAAAAGTACTTGGTCTGCAGCTGATGAGAACCCTGGCGAACCTAGACCTATTTTAGTCATGTTTCTGGCCAGAATTTAGCTTTGAGACAGTTTTGGTTAAACTTGTTGATGACCTATGGTGGAGCTGGGTCAGCAATGGTGAATCCATCTTTACATTATTTGATCTCTTGGTGTCTTTCGATACTGTTGATCATGGTTTCTAAACTGGCTCCTTGGGTTGGGGATTGGACACATATTAAAATGGTTCTCCTTCTTTCTCCAGAATTGGTTCTAGTTGGTGTTGGTTGGCAGGGAAAGATCATTTTCTAGGTCCATATTTTGTGGGGTGCTGTAGGTTTCTAATCTCTCTCCCCTACTTTTCAGTATCTACATGTAACTGCTAGGTGAGGTCATCTGCCAATTTGGAGTTTGATATTATCGGAGTGCTGATGATATCTAATTATATTTTTTGACTCTAGGTTTTCCAAGTGATTCCATAACTTAGCTCTTAACTACAGGCAAATTCAATAAGTAACTTTTTCTTCAATCCAGGTATCAGCAAAAAAAATAATAATAATCCAGAGTCTAAAATAATAACATTAATTAACATTTATAAAACTGAATATTCCACATCACAATTCTTAAGCTATAAACAAAACCACATTTAAAAGGCATAAAGTTTATCCTAGTATAAACAAAAAACTAAAATTTAACATGACAAAGAGAGACCATTTCTCCTTTTCTTTTTTTTAAAGCAAGCTCATAAATATCTCTAGCTTCTAGAATAACTGTAGGGAAAAAGTTTAAATACCATGGTAACTGTAAACAAACCAAATAAATATTTTTTTTATTCTAAATGACAATAATTTCAAAAAGAACCACCCAAAACAGCAACATATCCAATTCAGACAAACTTGATATATCTTGATGCTTAACAATGAAGAAAACCACATTTGGCAAATATCAATATTCTACAATAAACAAAAGACTAAAATTAAACATAACAAAGAGGGAGAATTTTAAAAAGAGCATATTCACAAAATCTTTGTATGTTAACTAAAAAAACATGCCAGTTTTAAAGATTGTTCAATTAGGATACATTTAACACCATATTAAATGCAAGCAAATCCAATATACATTTTTCCTGTCCAGATCAGAAATCCCAAAAAGAAGCATCTAAAATAGGACATGTCTCATTTTAATCCTGGTCAAATAAACTGACTTGTGGTCCTTCTTTTTACATAAAACAATCTGGCTCTTAATCTGTTCCTATGGTTATTGATTCTTGTCTTCAATGTTTTAAACAGCTTCTTTTGTAAATCCATCAAAAACAAATTGTTCCAACTGCTCTCTGGAATTGTCAGGTTTTTTTATTATTATTATTTCTTTCTTAACTTTTAAAGTCTCATCCATTTTTTTCTTTATAGCTGATGACAAATTTGTATCGACATTCTCATTCATGTTGATTTTGTTGCATATTTTTTCTTTAACTTCTTCTGGGAACAGACTGTTCCCAAGAAGACACAACATAGCTGACATAAATTGATCCAGTCCAGTTCCTGAAACACTTCTCTGGACATAATTACAAGTTACTTGTCTTGTTAGGTCTCCAATATCAAAAGCAACATTTCAAAGCCTTAACACTCGAAATCCAATAGTTCAACTTCTCTGAGTCTCTAACCAATTTAAAACTTTCTTTAGCCAAAACCTTGCCTTGATTTTTTACTGTTTATTTTAAATCCTTAAAAATTATAAACATACGCCTTCAGTTTCTTATGTTAAGAATTGAAGGCAATTGGCAGGTATTTACAGTTTTGCCACTTTGAAGCAGTTAATAGGCAATTTCCAAAAGTGGTGACTTTAGTATCCTTGAAAAAGGCCTGTTCGAGGCTAAAGCATGTGGTGAATTTCCTTATCTTTCACCCTCTGAAGACTACTATCTTCAGGCCTCCTCATAAGGAGCAGCTGTAAGGAGAACTGCTTGGCCAATCTTGTGTCCTGTTTATTCAGAGATGGTTGAAGGAGCTGATATTTATGGCCGCAAATGGTGATTGCCTTTTGTGGAGCCACCTTCAGTCTGCCATATTCCCCAGAAGTTCCTTCAAGTTTAAGTTCCCAGTCAGATATTGTCAGGATTGTGTTTTTCTTCCAATATTGAACAAAGTTTATTCTTGCTGATATAAGCAACAACTCATTAAATTATGATATTTCTTGTTAGCTTTCTGAGATTATACTTTATAAGAACAATTCTGTTTCATTTCAAATTTAAATTCCAACATTTTCTGCATTATACTATGTATATCTTATCAATACTGTCAAGTTTTTACATGTCCATCTTATGTGATAAACTGTTCCTTCTGTAAAATGACATTTCCAACATTTATTACTGAATGATTTGTCTATCTTAGGTTTTATTGATGGAGTTTTATATCATCTATAAAACCATTTTTCCTTTTAAGTTATAACTTGATGTAAAATGTATATATTTAGCCTACAATTCTTCCCATTATTGTATAGTAATTGCTTTTTTGAAAGTCTGTATCCGTTTTATTGTGTAGTTTTGTTTGTTCTGTCTCTGTATCTAAGAGTTTATATGTCCTAATATACATCCTAAGTGCTGTTGATTTTGTATGAGAGTTACAAATTCTGTTTTTTTCCTTAATATCTGTCCTTCCTTTTTGAGATCTGATTTTATCCTTCTTACTTTTTGTATATATATCGACCATGGCATATTTTAGCTTTTATTAAGTAGTAGTTGTCTTTGTAATTTACCCATAGAATTGGAAAACATTACTCATATCTACATATTGTGTATAATTACATTTTTTGCTGTAATTATCTCCAGCATGAAAAATATTTGAAGGACAAGCTAAGGGGGAAATTGTTGGATTTATTATTCCATTTGTAGCATTCTATACTTTAATCAAACTTTGTCTGATATGTCCTTCTAAGATTTTTTCCTCCTCCTTTGGGACTTTCTACCATAAGTATCTATGAAATCCAATATATTTGTTTCTTTTGAGTTTCTTGTATTGTAATTTGTTTTTAAATGTTTTTAAGAATTTGTAAACTGCCTAGAGTTGCTAAGAGTTAGGCAGTATATAAATTTAATTGGTGGTGGTGATGATGAAGATGATGATTAGTCAGCAACACTGACTCACTGACATAAAACTAGAATATAGTCTTTATACTTAGGAGAAAACAATATGAGTTTCTTGTTCAAGGAAACATTAGTTACTTATATTAGCCTCAATTGATAAAATTACAGCATCACCACTGAAACCAAAGTCAGCTCTTTAATGCTAAGACAAAGAGACAAACTAACATTTCCAATAATCTGGACTAATGATTTCCTGTGTCATTATAGTGGCTTCCAGGGACTGAGCAATGATAGGAGAGGAAAAAAAATAAACACCATTCAACTCTTCTGTTTCTAGGACCAAACACCTGATTTTATCCTGTTATTACAGCTGGAACATGTTTTGCAGTAATAAGACAACCTCTGAATGCTTGGGGAACTGCAGTTGTTGTAATAGACTCTGATTTAAGATATAAAGGCAGTACCTTGTGTTCAGGTTTACTGGATATATAGAAGGAATGATAGACAGATTAAGCCAAAAGTTTGATACAGCTGTTCCAAAGGCACATTAATCTAGTAATAGGAGCCAACTGTGAAACCATATCACATAAACCCACAACAGGTATTGTGTAGTGGGCTTCAACAGACCATAATAGATACAACAACATTAATTGACTAAAAACTGGAACTGAGGAACTGCAGGCAAATCCCTGTAATTTATACTCTGGGCCCACAAGGCCTTAACCAATCATAATACTTGAAAAAGCCCACCCAAATATGAATGTTCTAAGTTTCCCTCCAAAACAGTTGGAGTTAACAGTTAGGGTCATCTAAAGACTTTAGCAAGTCTTAACACAACTATATGTATTCAATACATAACAACAGGGATACTAAGAAATTGAATGGGTATCATTACATAAGAAGAGGCTGCAGTTAAGGAAAAAAACAGAGCAATGCTCATCAGAAAGTGAAACTTACAGAACACCTATAAGGCGTAAAGTTTTCTGGAGACATTATAAAGAGTATTACACCCAAGCATGCATTTGAACCCAGGTCTCCCCTCATAAATCTAACTCTCTTAAGTCACACCAGATGCACTACATCTGCAAGAAATTCTTATTGATATAATTCTATTCTTGGTTCGGGTGGTTTGGCATAACCGTTGTTGTTTTTTTTCTAAAAGAAGAGCTATCAATAATTCATTGTGACCAATACAATCAAAAGCCCTTGCATTATCAAGAAAGTAAAAACAGACGTCTTTTTGGAATTTCCTTGGCCTTTCCACTGTTAATCAAATGAGAGCAATGCAATTTTGGTGCAGTGGTCCTGGCTGCATCTGGCTTGTACATATGGTGGTTATTCCATATATTGTTGAAATCTAGACCAGAAAAATATTGAGCATTGTCTTATTAGGCATATTTTTAGGTGCACACACACACACATAGCTATTTGATACATTGATCACTGAGTTAAATGTTTTGAGTTAAATGTTTTGAGTTAAAAACATGGCTACGTTCTCACCATATTATTTGCATTATCACAACAAGGTCACTATTACACAGTTGCTCAATACTGTATGCACTTTGGCTGGGTCAGTTAATTCATAAATATTTATAGCTATAATCCTGCAGCACAATTCTTGAAGTGCTTAAATTAAAATGATGCTACTGTTGTAAATCTAATATTTAGATTTACAGCCTCCTCAATAATCGTGCTATGTTTTGTTTAATTCTGTCCTTACTCTGTTCAGGGGTTATATTTGCTAAATTATTAGTAACTGATTGATCCTCAGATACCAGGAATATATAGAAAACTATTTCAGTCATTCTTTGTAGAGTTTCCCAAGATTTCTGATCTGTTTTTTTTTTTGTTAAGAGAAAATGTATTTTAATTGTATGCTGGGTGTTTGTCTATGTCAGTGTGTATGCTTACAGATTGTTCTCAATTTATAACTACAATTTGTATCAGAATTTCTATTGTTAAGCAAGGTAGTTGTTAAGTGAGTTGCACCAGATATTTTTTCCATGGTTGTTAAGTGTATCATATAATCATTAAGCAAAACCAGATTTCTCCGTTCACTTTGCTTGTTGGAAGCCAGCTGAGAAGGTTGCAAATGATTACATAACTCTGAGATGCTGCCACTGTCATAAATACATGCTGGTTGCCAAGTGCTCAAATTTTGATCACAGGACTGTGTAGATGTTACTCTGGTTGTAAGTGCAAGGAGCAGTAATAAGTCACTTGTAACTTCGGTCACTAAACGAATGGTTGCAAGCCAAGGACTATCTGTACAGTTCAACTAAAATAATGGAAGATAGATTATAGTATTAGGGCTGGGTTCATGCTTGTTGGCTGAGTATTAAAGTATTAAATCTTAAGCTATGGCTTGTTTAATCATGGCTTGTTAACAATGTCACTGTTACTGGATACACAAAGTAGTAAACCAAAGCCACAATAAATCTGTCCATATTATACGAACCCGATCATTCTTGTGTGTTTGTGTGTATATGCAGATTGTGGCAGTGGATGTTAAACAGCGAAGCCTATTACATTCAGTTTTAAATGTTAAAAAATAAATTTAAAATCTATAATTACAAGTAGAAGATGTGCCCAATGACTTATCTGTGATTTATTTATGTATTATAAATAATCCATTAACTCATTTTAAAATAAATATTCTACTTTTTAAAAAAGATAAGGTGGTACTAGGTCACAGCATATCGTATTCATTATTTCCTTTGAGAAAAACCATTACATATATTTTTAGGTGGGTTTTTTTTCCCTATAGGCAAGCATGATCTCATCACAATACAAGTTGTTTTTATTGAGTACTTCTGCACTTGTCAAAAGCTGATATTTTATATGCAGGGAATGGCTATACTATTAGCATTTTATTAGAATAACTGATATTTTGATCTGTGAAAAATTACAGTGTCTTCAGTCAGATGCCACTTGAGAGCTATGCATAAATATGTGAGCCGTTTGTGTAGCTGAGAACACATTGCCTTCCCTGAGGAAAAGATCTTGTTAGACACATAAGCATACAGTGCATAACACATATTTTAAATGTTGCCTTTTCCATATTAAAAGGGTTTTGTGTTGATCTAATTGCTCTACGTGGAGACAATACTAGCATAGCTGTTAAACTATGCAAAGCAAAAGGATAACCATCTCTCAGCCTTCTCTCCATTTTTTTAAATAGCTTAGTAAGGCAAGTTATTTGCTTAAGGAGAATTGATATTCTTGGAACCTGGAATGCAAACCTGATCTCATTTGATTAACAGGGCAAGAATTACAGGAAGTCCAGCATGGAAAGCTATGCATTGTGTTTGACCAGAGATGAGGAAGTAGAGTTTGTGGAGTTGAATGCAATATAGCTATCTTTTCATGTCTCTCATTTATTTTCTCAGCGCTTGTCTTTAAAGGGAAAAAAATGGATTGATTCCCCATTAAGAATAACATCTTGAGCCCAATCCTTTTTCATCTCTCCTCGCTGATGAAATAGCAGGGTCTGTGGCTGAAGGGAGTAGGGAAATATGAGCGGTAGAATGCCTTTTGAGAACAACCCTGGGACTTTGGTTTATATAGGTAGTCCTTAATTCCTGACTTCTCAGTCAGCGACTGCTGAACTTACAATAGCACTGAAAAGCAAGACTTATGTGGGTCCCGAAAGAAGCATCCCCATAGTCATGTGATTGGAATTTTGGCAACCAACTCTCAATTACAACTGTCGGACTTCCCTATGATCACATGATTGCCATTTGCAAGCTCCACAGGTGGCTTCCAACAAGAAAAGTCAATGGGTAAATTGACAGGAAGTTGAAAATGGGGTCACATAGGGTTGCCAGATCTGCTTCCAAAAAATAGCGGACAAGTGGGGTGGGGATGTTAAGTAGTAAAAAAATAAAAAAAATTACAATTAAATTATATATTTTCTTACAAACATTTAACACGTATTAAAATAATCACTTCAAAACTTTACTTAAAATTCAAAACATCAAATATATTATAATAATATGTAAAATATTAAATTACATTTTACTTTGCTGTCGTGTGTATTTTTTATTTGACTGCGCAGCTTTGATCAATTCTTTGTGTTTAAGGAATAATTCTTTAATTTCAGTACAACGTTGAGAAATATTAAAAAATATACAAAGTTCACTTCGAACTGATGGTACAAGCAGTCGGTTACGTTCATCAGTCCACAAATTTCCCATGACGCTGAAAATTCGTTCAACGTTTGCATTTGATACCGGAATTGATGCACAATACTGGAACAGTTTCAGTAAATTTGGAGCTGGCTCTTTCTTGAAAAAGTACATCCACTTATCAAGGGATGAATCGCCCTGCAGATGAACATAAACTTCTTCTAAGGCAGAAATTTCATCGAAGAGAGTGTTGGGTGGAAGTTCTTCTCACCATGGTGATAATAACCAGATGTTCGTCATTTCTTCTAAAGTTGGAGGATTATTGCGATCAATTAGATTGAAAAAATTTTATATACTTTTATTAAATGTCTTGTGAAACAATTGAGTATGATTAATAATTTATTCGGAGAATCGAGTTCAATGGATATTTGATCTTTGTCTCATTCTAACTTATGAAAAAAAAGGCAAAATGTGATTCTCCTATCCTTATTCTCTTAGACTGTACAGCTTTAGATTATGTACCATTTCATCATAAAGCTTCTGAATAAAAAAATGTCCACTATTTTGTGAAAAAAAATAGTGAACATAATATGAAAAAAGCGGACTATCCGCTCAAATAGTAGACACCTGGCAACTTTATAGTCACATGATATCACACTTATTAATCTGCAGCCATTTACTTAATGGCCACAATCAGAATTGATGGAACTGACATTGTAAATTAGTATAATCATGTGACATGCATGTTGCTTAGCAATGGAGTCGCTGGTCTGTGTTGTGGTTGATAAATAAGAACTATCTGTATTAAGAGGTATCCCAATATAGTGGTTTAAAATCCCCCAAATTCCTAGACAAAACAGGGATGCTATTCAAAAGACTTGGTTAGCTGGTAATGCCAGGAACTGTTATCCAGTACCTTTGTAGAGAGACTAACTAGGAGAACCTGTTTTAAAACATATGTGCATATGTTGTACATATGTTGCACGTTATTCCTGAAATAGTGGAATTCTTTTTCCCCTTATCCAGGAAATAAGCAAGCAACATTTCAGGAGTAAGCAAACAACTTGGGTATGTGTGTGTGTGTAAATATAGTACCCGTATATACTCGAGTATAAGCCGACCCGAATATAAGCCGACCCCCCAATTTTACCCCCCAAAAGTGGGAAAACTTATTGACTCGAGTATAAGCCGAGGGTGGGAAATGCAGCGGCTACTGTTAAATTTCAAAATAAAAAAAGACCGGTCAAAAGTGCGAGGACCTGTCAGAAATCACCTTTTTCAGCCCTCTGGGTAGTCCTTTTGTGCATATGGACTACTCAGAGGGCTGAAAAAGTAATTTTTGACTGGTCCTCACACTTGTGACCAGTCCTTGAACTTACGACTGTCCTCACATTTTACCTTTTTGCCCTATCTTGTCACCATGGTGAAGAGAAGCAGTTGTGAAATGAGTGACATGGTTTTAAGAATGCTGCACGGGCATTTTGCATGGTGACAAGATAGGGCCAAAACGTAAAATGTGAGGACAGTCGTAAGTTCAAGGACTGGTCACAAGTGCAAGGACCAGTCAAAAATAACTTTTTGAGCCCTCTGAGTAGTCCATGTGCATAAAAGGAGAACAAATATGAATAAATAGCAATAATTAGAAACACACATACAAACATACAATGTATTTTCTTTGAATATTGAATATTCCAATTATTTCCATGCAATCCAATTTCTTACAAATCAATTAATTATATTTACCAATAATAATAAACCAAATAATTTCCCCCAATATTCTTCCAAACCACAACTTAACCATTTCTGCTTTCAACACAATATACAATTAATAATATCTCAATTATTACAATTCTCTATTTAAATAGAGCTTTTTTTTCTTTTGTGTTTTAAAATCTTGAACTCCCCTCTTTTGCCATTTGCCATAAATTTCCCATTGTTTGCACCAACCTTTTTTGATGAGGAAAAAGAAATCAAATCTGCCTTAGCAAACAGCAAAGCCAACAAGCTGTTTTAGTTTCGCTTTGGGTTTCAGCAGGAGAAAAAAAAATGTGCTCTTTGCAGAAGGCACCTTTTTAAAAAAAATGTGTTCTTTGCAGCAGGCACCTTTTTTAAAAAAATGTGCTCTTTGCAGCAGGCACCTTTTTTAAAAAAATGTGCTCTTTGCAGAAGGCACCTTTTTGTAGCCGGCACCGATCTTCTCATTTGTTTTTTTTTAACCCTGATCAGCTGTAGGGGGGGGGCCTTTGAAGCCCCGTGGCAAGAATTTAAAGTGTTTTTTTTCCCTCTAGCCATCAGCTGGAACTCAGGAGGCAGTCCCAATAGATTGGGAGTGGGTGGGTAAGCAAACCCCGTTCTCCCGCTGTTTCCTAGCTTGCAGGGAAAGTCATTTTTTTGTGACCCGCCTATAAGCGGAGGGGGCGTTTTTCAGGCTGAAAAACGGGCTGAAAAACTCGGCTTATACTCGAGTATATACGGTACTTTTAGACATACTGTGAACCATGACAGGCTTCGAACTGTCTGTGGATGCCACAGTGGGCAAAGACAATCACAAAATGCATTCTAATTGGAAGAAAAGCAGTGACTTGCTCCCTTCCAAGTGTACCCTAGTGCTTCAGCTTCCACCCTTCATTTAAATATTCTGTGATGGCCTATAAAGCCTACTACTTTCCTGTTAA
This sequence comes from Ptyas mucosa, assembly GCA_012654045.1. Taxonomy (NCBI): domain Eukaryota; kingdom Metazoa; phylum Chordata; class Lepidosauria; order Squamata; family Colubridae; genus Ptyas; species Ptyas mucosa. The sequence goes on along the minus strand of WNWU01000017.1, from coordinate 10,431,721 downwards.
GTTATTTTAATTAATTTTTAAATATAGAAATGAAAATGGGGTAGGAAGTCTGCAGGTACTAAATAGACATCCATGGGCATGGAATATCAATAGGTAGTGTATTGTCCATCCATTTTTAAACCTTTAAATGAGCATCAATGAATGCTCTCTCCAGAGAGAGGGATGCCCAATTTCTGACATTACTGTTTTTTAGCCTCCAGCAACAACAACACTATTCTCTCAAGACATTTTATTCAGTCAATATGCTAATTTAAAAAAGATATACTCTTTACTTTTAAGCTAATCTAGTTGCTTTTATTGTCTTGCTACTTCTTATGATCTAACTTTTAGGTCCCTCTCTCCATTATTCTTTGGTGATTTTAACGGATTGCAAGTGACCTCGGGAGACCCTGCTTTTAAAGGACAGCATGCATCTTTTAAATAAATATATAAACAAACAAAATAAATTTCCAGACACTTTATTGAGCACACCATTTGTAACTCTCCGTTCACTGACTTGCTTGTCCAAGGATGTCCTTGGTTATAATAAATGTGGTGCAAGGCCATGCTTTTTTTTTAAAAAAAAGAAATGTTTGGTTTGTTTTCAAAAATCAATTCCACATGCATTTAGGCTTATTTTTTTTGCAGAGGGGTGTGGGTGTGGGGGCTTCTAACATTTTGCTATTATTTTTTCCCCATTTCTGTTCATTCCTCATCATAGGGTTTCACAGCCTCTGAAGGGCGAATGTAACCAGCACAAGTTCTCCCATTGCTGCCTCTTGTGAATACCTGCAACGCAAACAAAGCTCAGACATTATGGGGACAACTCAGGTACTGTTAACTTCCCAGGACCAATGCCTCTTTTTTTGCACAGAAGAAATAATATGTGCGTTGCTCAAAAAAAATTAGAGTAATTGACACTTGAAAAGTGGTACTGTAACTTGTCCTGGATTAACTCTTTTATTAGATAGTCTAAAATTTGCTGCACTCTGGTAAATGAAGGGTTAAGAAACATGCAACCAAACTAATATATTTATTGGTTAATAAGAGTGAAACTAATGTTTCAATATATATTCAATATATATTTATATTTCCCTAGTTAATAAATAACTGGTTTACTTAGTACGATATCATGAATCTATCACATAATAAATTAAATGATGCGTGCCTTTTTTCCTCAAAGCATTCAGTCTTCAGAGACTTCCCTGAAATATATTCCCTAGCAGGAAGTTGAAAGGAAGGCAGGCAGGCGGGCGGGAATTTATATTCCTTATAGGAATTTCAGCAATTTGCTTTTAAAGAACTCCCAATAAATAGATGGGAAGTGGAAACTCCTGGTTAACTTAGTTTCTTCAAATTCTTCCTGCATTTATTCTCTTACAAAGGTACCCCAAGATACCATTTTTTAATAAAACAACTCCCAGACTAAACTTTAGTTTCTTTTTTAAAAAAATCAAAATAAATTAGTGTCCTGATTTAAGAGATAGAGATAAGATGCCCTTTCCTGAAACTTTTGATGTTGTTGGGAATAGGGGACAAAAATCAGAATGGAAGCAAATGGTCTGGATGTTATGTTAAAAGATGCAATATAAAGGATACTGCAGGAGCACCCTCTAGTGTATATTTAGCCAAAAATAGTAGAGCTGCTAGTAATAAATCCCATATCTGCGTGAACAATATATTTTTCTTCATATTAGCATTTATATAAGCAAAGTACAATAAATGTTGATGAAACCTTGGCATACAAAGGCCTGCATTTGTTTTAAGCTTCTCATTTAATGATATTCTCAAATCTGCTTGCTTTTGTGTGCTGAGTTTACCTTCATAAATCTATAGAAAATCAGATTTGTACAAAGCTTTTCAACGTTATATATTACTAGGACCAATTAGCAGATTTTTTATTCTCGTTATGGTGGAATTGAATTAGTTTTATTCCATTTTGAAATTTACATCTAATAGGGAGCTATCAAGGGAATATCGTAGATCAAGCCTTTGCCTTGAATAGAGTACAATCAGCATTTTGTGTCAGAGTCATAAGCGTAACGTAACCTATGCAAACTCATCCTGGAGGGGGAAAAAATTGTGTGTCAATTGTTACATCTGAAACCAAGTTTATTTCACTAGAAATACATTAGCCAAAAAACCTGCACTTTGATATTATTAACAATAAATATTATATTGCAAGTGGGGTATTTTACAGATAGTCCTTGGTTTATGACCGGTCACTTAGCAACTGGATTTGAAATTCTGACAGTTGGGGGTCCCTCTGCAGTCACGTATCCAAACTGTAACACGGTTGCATTTGAGGCCGTTTGCAGTATCCAATGGACATATGATCACATTTTATGATGGTTTTGGAGAAAAATAGCACTTCCAATTTTCGGCAAAACCATGGCCATCACAAACCTTTAGTTCGCTTAACATTTATGGTGATTAACTTAACTACTACTGCATAAAAACATAAAAAATATGTTTGTCACATCATACAATCATAATGGGCAGGCTCCATAGCCTTTGTATGTTGAGGACTACCTTTATATGCTATTGTAGATGTTCTTGATTTAGAGTGGCAAAAAAGCAAAGGAAGAGCGGTTACATAATTATCTTTCTTTCTTTCATTTGCTTAGGTTTTTTACCTTTTTTATCCTCAAGGTAATTTTGTGCAATATTAAGTTTGACAGAGAAAAAGAGAGTGCAGTGATTCAAACTGATCCAGAGAGAGTTAGGTCATCCTTCAGGACTGATGAGACAGAGGTCTTGCCTCCAGATAATCCTTGATTTATGACTGCAATTGGAACCAGAATTTCAATTGCTAAATTATGGATTGTAAAGTGTGACCATATCACTTAGTAACAGCAATCCCAGCAGTCCTGGTTGCCATTGTTAACTAAATCCCATAGTGGTTAGGCGAGGTGACTTCCTGCTGGCTTCCCACAGTGAAAGTCAGTGGGGAAGCCAGCAGGAAGTTATAAGTCCCAGGCTAGCAGGCAGGAAAATGCTGCTGCTGCTGCTGCTGGATAGAAAAAGGAATGAGGTTGCGGGGTGTATGGGCATCTTGGGGAGGGTGAGGGTGTGAGGGAGGGTCAGTAAGGGTGTAAGGGGATTGCAAGACATGTGTGGGTCAAGGAGGTTGCGCAAGGGTGCAGCACAAATTGGGGAGGGTGTGCAGGGATTTAGGAGAGGTGTGGTGAGATAAAGGGAATGTGCACAGATATGGGAGATTTTCCCCTACCAACTTGCAGCCTTCCCTGACAGCTTCCCATTGACTTTCCGGGGAAGTCAGGGAAATTTCATATAGTGATCATGTGATTACAGGGCACTCCAACCAGTTGTCAGTGTGAAGCAGATACGAAGCACCCTGGTCACAATCATATGACCACAGGGATGCTGGGACCAGTGATAACCATTACTTATTTAGCACCATCATAACTTCGAACAGTTGCTGAACAGATGACTATAGGTTGAGGATGACCTATACTCACAAAATAGTTGCCATGGTGACCATTGCCAGTAACAAACAAGTATTTACCAGAAGACAAATTAGACAACTTCTTGCATTCTCCTCTGGTTCCTCAGGATTCTGACTACGACTCAGATTTTTTTGGTGTGTGGGGCGAGGGGTGGGGGGGACCAGGAGTGAAATCCAGCAGGTTCTGACAGGTTCTGGAGAACCGGTAGTGGAAATTTTGAGCAGTTCAGAGAACCGGCAAATACCACCTCAGTGATCAGTGTTGACACCTGTTGGAACTGCTTGGCTAAGTCCCTGCAGTTTTAGTAAGATTTCAGAAGTGGTTTGCCATTGCCTGCTTCCTAGGCCTGAGAGAGAGCGGTTGCCTCAAAGTTACCTAATTGGCTTTGTGCCTAAGATAGGCCTACAACTCATGGTCTCTGAATTTGTAGCCTGGTGCTTTAACTACCACACCAAACTGGCTCTCGCCATTTAGTTTACCTTGGTCTTTTTTTTTCCTAGGGCATCAGGCAGATTTATAAATAAAGCACTTAATTGCAGCCGCCCACTATTTTGATTTTATATGAATGGAGCTGAGATGTGAGATCCAGAGTCATTCTAAATGAAGATGATTCAAGAGGATTTGCAGTCTGTCAGCTAACCATTCTATTATTACATTTTCAAGTATCTGAAAAAAAATGTTAATTGGGGTAGGGACCCTGATTCACAGGAGGCTGTCAGTTATTTGTAAGAGTTCTCATGCAGCGAGAAGCAAAATTCCGAATCTGTCCATTAGCAAAATAAAAGGCAGAAGGAAACTTGGCTTCCTGTCCAAAAACAGGAGACATTTACCCTGTTGTATCACTCAGACAAGAGGTGCAAGAATGAATTTTGGTTTTACTATAAATAGAGCTCATATCTGAGACACAGCAGTTTGGAATGCTTTCACAGTGTCTTTTCTTTTACTGATTTATATCTTTGGAAATCTGTTCTTCCAGCCTTTGCCTTGTCAGCAAAAGGAAGCTCAGATCAATTTTAATTCAGATAATGCTGTGGGGATTTCTACAGATCAATCACATTGACCCAAAGGATATCCCTCAAAAAGTTCCTTGGGGGCATGGGCCTCAGATCTGAAGAAATTATTGCATGATGAAAACAAATCAGTCTGTCAACCCTCTTTTCAATCTCATTCATAAATCAATGCAAGGGACGAGTGGAGAGTGGGCAGGAGGGGCGAGCGGCGAGTGGGCAGGCCTGGGAGGAGCCAACCAGAAGTTGTATTTACTGGTTTGGCGAACTAATTCAAATTGCCACTACCAGTTCACCGAACCGGTCCAAACCGGCTAAATACCACCTCTGGGTGGCTCCATATTTTTTAAGGCAACTGGATTCCTGGAAGTGGTTTTATTAGACCTGCATGATCAGTTTGGTTATGGTAATAAAAGGTCACCCATTTTAATTTTAATAACTCAATTGTTAGATAAAACCAAAGACCTACATAGATCCTGCCTAGTCTATATTTCATATGTTTGAAGCATTCTTAAGGACAGCCTAACAGCTTGACAAAAGGAAAGTAATTGTTTTATTCTCCCTTACTAATTAAAAGATGGGTTTTCTATACTGAATTATTAGTTGTCACTCATGACCTTGCCCTCCCAATCAACTTTCAAAGCTATCCTGGTTGGTGGTCATCACACCAGTAGGCTATCCCATAATTTTTATAGCTGCAGCATCAGAGACAAATTCCTTGTGTGTCTAATCACAGTTGGCCAATGAAGTATTCTGTTCCTATCCTATCCTGCCCTGCCCTGCCCTGCCCTGCCCTGCCCTGCCCTGCCCTGCCCTGCCCTGCCCTGCCCTGCCCTGCCCTGCCCTATCCTATCCTATCCTATCCTATCCTATCCTATCCTTCTTCATTGAACCAGCCCTCACTTTTATTGAATGATCATCACTTCAAGTATTGTGAAAGAGGAAGACTTAAGCCCCAGTAATTCAGAAGCTTTGCTTCTGAGTAGTACATAACACTACAGTTTTAAGCATGAATTCAGTGCAGCTTATATCCAGCTAAGTACACTGTAAATGGTTTAAGTGTATCTAGAGAGGCACATCAGGGTCCATCTAGGTAAATAATGGTACAAGTAACATTGCAGTTAAGAAAGTGAATATTTATTGCATTAAGAATTTTGTTGATGATGCAAACTGAAATTAAACCATGATCGTCTTTAAAGTGTATCTGAATAAATGTGCATGAAATAGATTAACAATAACAATAATTAAAATTACCGGCTGAGATGCAAGTGTTTTCTAATGGATCTTTAATAACCAATTTCCCTAAGATCTTATCTTAATGAAATCATGTTGTGCTTTTAAACAAACACATTTTTGTTCCCTTTATTTCTTTAGTTTTTATGATTCATACATTTTAAAAAGAATTTTGTGTTGCTATGCATTTCTCTCTGTTTGGAGACTAACCAATATCTAGATCTATCATAGAGATTGCAATCAGTAGTAAATGAGGCTATATATCACATTCATCTTCCAGAATAGATTAAGCATCCTTTGAAATGTTTTGTAAATTGCCTGTAGTATAGTAGAAAGGAGATGGGGGAAACCAGTGATTTTTTTTCTTTTACAGGCAGTGGAAACACATCCGTTGCTGAAGAGAGAATCACAGTTAGGGAATATGTGGATGGATGTGTAGTATAGTCTTGCTTCAGGGAGATGGTATATTCATTCTTACAATGAAACCATTGTCAGTATCTGCAGTTCCAAGTATCTTAGAACTGAATAAGAATAATGATAACCATAAAAAGTAACTATATCTGCCCACTCTTGTACTAATTCCTGCCATTCTGCCACTGAAAAGCAGAAAAAGATCTCTTTAAAGATATTTTACTTCTTTCTCAAAAGCTCCAGCTCTGCCCTTTTCACAACCAATCAGGAGAAGGTGGAGTTACCTTAGCTTGACTGCAATTCTCTGGAGAGCCATTGAATGGTAGCAGTGAGACAGACAGCGCTCTGAACTCTTGGCTGCCAAATAAGCATCATCTGGATGTGTTCAGCTTAAATCTGGTAGATGTGTAGGAAATGCTCCTAATCCTGTTCTTACAGTTTGTCAGGATAGTTTGCTTAAATAAAAAGAGAACCATGAGATGTACTCATCTCCTTTGAAGTATTGTGGAAATGTAGATAGAACAGAATCTGTTCCATTAATAGTTTATACTGATTCTGTAATACTGGGTACTATTACGGAACCTATTGAGACCTGCCAACTTCTCCATAATAAAATGCAAAGGGGAAAGGAAAGGGAGAGCTATTTAGTTTAATGTTCACTAAAGTTTCTGACTTTTCTCTTGAGTCTTCTTAAATTGCAGAATTATCTGCCCACAATACATTCTTCTTCCAGCTATAGAAATTGGTCAAGGGATTTGACTACCAATTGATTGACAGCTGCCTTCAAAATATTGTCTTAGGCTTTACTGAAGAATAATTAGATCTACCATACCTGGAACTCAAAAAATTAGATAATTATACTGTAAAATGTAAACAGGGAAATGCTGTTTTGCCTTTGCTTGTCCTGAATTTTTCTTCTTTTTGGCTCAGATATGATAGAATAAATATTGTCTAGTTGTAGATGTATGTGTATGTCTGTGAAGATTGTATCTTGGTCCAGTGCACATTGATAAATAAATAATGTCTAACTTCCCAATCTAGGATTGAGAGAAGTGACTGGCCCAAATTCACCCAGCAGGCGTCCAGGCAAGGAAGGTCTAGAATCGTGATGACGAACCTAAGTCAGCAGAATTAGCTTGCAATACTGCATTCTAACCACTGCGCTACCATAGCTCCATTCCCTTCATTCCCTAATTTTTAATAAGTAGGGAAAAAAACACAGAGGGGGCAAGGTCAAAGATTTATGAAGGTCTCCTGCAGAATCATGTGGACATTATGGCCTTTCCAGTAGTCTCACCTAATATATTCAGATAACTATGGATCTAAACCTAGAAGAGAATTGATGCTAAGAAAGATGGTTACTTTTTAGGCATATGACTGGTTATGTGGTAACACATATTTTATTGTCATTTCTTGCTTTGCAACAAATAGTTTTGAATTGTTATCCGGTCAAGCCAAAGAAAAGGATGTTTCTGCTGTGCTGAGTTCAAAATGGCTGGAAGATTTTAAATTGTAGTAACATTATAAAAGGTAAACTCCTATGTCTGTGAGACATGGGGGCCTGACTTTTTACTCTGAATCAAAGGATCCGGGGTTAGCCTGCTGACTGAATGCCTTGATTGTTGCCTCCCTTTGAAATCATTTTGTTCATTTGGTTCGTGCTTCCCTTTGCTGGGGCTTTGTCATGCATTTTCATTCACACTCCATAGCACGCATGCTAAAAGAATATGGCCTCATGAATACAGCTTGAGATATGACTCAGTCTGTCGTCAGTGTGCATGATCAGGTTTCAATAAATTGCTTTGAAGTAGAATGTCATTACCATAAAAGAGTCACAGAGGAAACACTTTGTATATGTTTTATTAAGCTTTTTAATTCCATGTATTTCTTTTGTCTCAATGCTAATTTAGAAGGAAGGAATGCTAGTGCCAGACTTCATGCAGGCAATGGCTTGATTCTTCAGATGCTCAACACCCCCCCCCCCTGAGTAATGATTTAGAAGCAACACTTTCAAGGACTCCATACAGTTAGGTAGAAACTTTATTGCAAATTAGAAGATGATATATAATATAAATGATGAAATAGATATAGATGATGAGATATAGATGATATAGAACAGTGATGGTTAACCTTTTTGGTGCCCAAAGCGCATGCATGCGTGAATGCACGTGTACACGCACAACCCCCCAAAATGCAATGCGAGTGCCCCTGCACATGTGCCCCAGCTCCCCTGCACCCTGTTTTGGCTTCCAGGTTGGTGCGGGAAGCTTTCCAGGCCCAAAACAGGACATGGGGGGCCTCGCACGCCCCTCCCCCCCCGTGTCCTGTTTTGACTTCCAGGTTGGTGCAGGAGGCTTTCCAGGCCCAAAGAGGTTGCAGAAAAAAATACTTTTAGAAGCTTCTGATGATCAGGCAAGTCAGCTGGGATCGCCAGAGGCTTTTTTTTTTCCTTTTAAAAGTATTTTTTCGGCCGAAGAGGTGGTAGAAACAATGCTTTGAAAAGTAAAAAAAACAGCTTCTGATGATTGCGCAGCTCAGCTGGCATGGGTGGTGGTGGTGGTGCAGGGATTTTTGCTACCGGTTCTCTGAACCACCCACCGCCATCGCTACCGGATCGGGCGATCTGGTCCGAACTGGGAGCATTTCACCCCTGAATCTTTCATATAAGTATTCCCAGACTTGTATATTTTCCTTTATTCAGCAGGTGGCACTATCAACTTAAATTTCAGTGTTGCCACTAATCAGTCTAATTTTAATTATTTTGATCGTAATTTTAATTGTAATTCAATTATAGAAGCAGGATAAGTTTTTAAAGTAAATAATTCCAGCCTTTTAAATTGGTAATTCCAATTACCACATCTTCCCAGTATAAGAGTCCAATTTTCTGTATTTTTAGAGATTTATTGTTTTTCTCTCTTTAAATCTTTTCCTTCCAGTCTGGTAATTTTCTCAGAATGCTTAATCGCTGCTTTAACAAATAATTCTGAACAAGTAGTTCTAATTCCTTGAGGTTAGGTTTTATGTGAAAAAGAATCCTCTCCCCCAGTTCCAGTCACTGTTCACCTGTTTCGCTCCAGCACCAGTCTTAGTTGTTCCTCGGTTGTCCCAGTTTCATGGCAGCCATCTTTAGGCTGCCTCTTCTCCTTATCGTGGCTGAGAGAGAAAAAGAACCCTGGGTCAGACAGGAGAGTTGCAACTCTCCGTGACCTCACAGGGCACCTCTCTTTGTTTCACTGCCCCTATAGGGTGGCTTTGGCTCCTTTCGGAGCGCACCAATGGGGAGAACGTGGCATGGGAGACCCGCTCCTCATGTCTGATCTCACTGCAACCTCAACCAGACTTCCTATTGGTGTATTTCAGGAGGAGAATTTCCATTTCTTCATAGGCCAAAATCAAAGATTCTCCCACCCCCCTTTCCAAAATGTCTTCCCCTTTCTTGGCATCAGGCAGCATAAAATTGGGGATGAAATTCCATCTCCTCTACTTCTTTATCTACAACTTGCCTTTAAGAACAATCTCTACTTCACTTGACAGCAAGAGAGTTTGAGAGCAAGTCATATTCATTTATTTTGAAAACATCCATTTTCATTCCCAAAGCAAGGAATTCCATAATGGTCTGCTAGAGCTCAGATGCATGGTTTCAACTTCCAAAATCTTTGAAGTATGGAGAGAAATGGGGAATGAAACAAAGAAGTGATATCTTTCTCTCCCACTTGTATTCTGCCACAGTTCAACTAGCAGAGATGGATAAAAAGCCAGTGAAGTGACCTGCCCAATGGTAAATCCAGTGCTTTGCATTCCAGCTCCCCTCCTAAGATAACAACTGAAAGTCAGTGGTATATTCTAATACACATCCGTTATCCTGCTGTAGGCAACCGAATTTGCAGTTGGCAGTCATCTGTTTAATGAGATGATTGAGTGTAGCCCTCAACAATGTCATGAAATTGTTTTAGTCTGGCTAATCTATGTCAGAAAGAAATTGCCCATTTGTCAGCTCTTTCTGTCACTAGGTCAATAATAAATCGTATATAAGACACATTGGTGGATCTTAGAAAGTTCTTGCCTTAGGCAGATGTATTGAAGGGAAGAAATTTGCTGTGATTTCTATCATACTTATCAGGTAAGGAGATGGGAGATAAACGTCATATACTTTGCAAGCTCCTAGACTATGGCTAAAGAATGTACCAGAGCTGCTTGTTCAGGTAAATGCTGGGCTAGTTGATTCATTGTCTGGATTAACTGGTCCATCTGAATCACTATTTCTCTCTGAAACTGAAAAAAGGCTTTGGCAACCTGATCCATCACTGCCAGAGTATTCATGGAATTGTTTTAATCCTAGGCCAGTGGTGGGTTGCTGCTGGTTCGATCTGATTCTACAGAACTGGTAGTAAAACCGGTGGGAGGCTCCGCCCACCCACCATGACATCATCATGGGTGATCTGCGCATGTGCAGAAGCTTATGCACATGTGCGTGCGCGCTCCCGCTGCAAACCGGTAGTAAAGATAAGTGGAACCCACCCCTGCCTAGGACAGTCAAGCTGGACTGGAAACAGATAGACATTATGGGAGAAGGAGAACCTGAGGGTGGGGGTGAATAGAAGGATCAGCCTAGAATCCCTACATAGCCCCAAGGAGACTAAGTCCAATCTTCCTTGAATGTTGTTGACCCTGATCTAACTCTAAGCAGGTACTGACCATTAACTGAGCAAATTCTTGTGCATAGGCTATAACAACAAAATGGTTTAATTGAACCTTCTCATGTGGGCCTGGACTTTCAAGCCTGACAATATTGAAGGATTGAAGAATTTTCAATTAATGGGTTTATTTTTTATAAAATAAATTTGGAAGGGCCTTAAAACCTCGCTCTGTCTGAACCTCAATGGAGCATTTTAATTCTTAATCCATTAACCATTAAGTGTTTAATGGATTAAGGATGACAGCATTTCAATACTTAGCTGATTTTTAATATTAATATCATTTAATGATTGATATTGTCATTTTTATCTTCTTGTAAGCAGCTTGCTTGATAGTGAGATGGGCGGCATATAAATTTAATAATAAATAAATAACAAATATAGTTGAACTTTTCCTTTTGTTTTCAAGTAGTCCCACATATACTACTTATAAACCAAGCAAAGACATTTCTTAAAACTGGTGAACCATCAACTTAGAATGAATTCTGTCAGTGTTGGGAATTTTTAAAATTCTGTTCAGAGCTATAACATTTTGTTGCAAACACATAATCAAGATTGAATGTTAAACTACTGTTGTGATGGGAATTGCAATGTTTTGTTTTTATTATGTCTATATTTTATGCAAGAATTTCTGGTAGAATGTTATACATATTTTTATTCCCCTTTCCGTTTGTCAGTCTTCCACTAAATTTTTATTTAGGTTTCCCTTTATATTTGCATTTAAATAGCAGACTAGTTCAGAGGAATAAAAAAGGTCATTAGAGTGTTTCCCCCTTAACTAAGACATTTATTGGGAAGCAAATTTTAAAATGAAGAAGTTTGTTTCCATGCCTGGGACATTTATTTACTGATAACATTCATTAAGAGTGATTTAATATATTTTATTCCAAAGTTTTAGATTTGAAATTGCTATAGAATTGCAAATAGGGAGAAAAACACCAACATTAGAATGCTGGTTCTTTGAGAGGTTGGCTTCTGGACAAATGCTCGCTTGATTGTTCTTCTCAATCAATGTCTGATGTCACAATTTGCATTAAGTCATTATCAGTATTTAGGGTGGTACTTTATAAAATATGCTTGTGCAATGCTGTGAAAATACATTCTTCATTTCTTCTGTAGTCTCTAGGTCTTGAATTCCAGCATGCAAATGCAAACAACTATTTTAAAATTGTGATAAGATTTACCATGGGTAAAGCACTGTTCAGTCTTGTTTCAGGGGAGATTAATAGTCACAGTCAAGTTGAACCATACTGAAGGATCATTTAAATTAATGAACTAGAGTGCATAGATCCTGCTAGGAAAGGAAGAATTCTATGTACAAACGGGAACATTCTTGAGTATAGGAATTTCATCCAGGTACCCTGTTTCCCTGAAAATAAAACATCTCCTGATAATAAGTCCAATCGGGCTTTTGAGTGCATGCGCTAAAATAATCCCCCCCTGAAAATAATCCCTCCTTGAAAATAATCCCTCCTCCAAAAGATTTAAACGCATGTGCAGCCAGTCCCTGCTATTTCTTCTGGTTAGGGTTAGGGGGAGAGAGCTGAAAATCAGGTAAGACGGCAAGAGGATCCCCGTCTTGCTCCACGCACCCTAAAATAATAAGACCTCCCCGAAAATAAAGCCAAGCGCTTATTTCAGGGTTCAAAAAAATATAAGACAGGGTCTTATTTTCAGGAAAACATGGTAGTAATGAAGCAGATCTAAAGCTGGATTAGAGAGGAGATTTATTTACAGGATATATAGGGGTAGGCAAAGTGTGACATCCACATTCTTCCATGAGTGTGTGCCTGAAGAAGGAAGCAGCCTTCAATTAACAATCTCTTAGACAAGAGCAGGCAGAGTGATAGATAGAGAAGGGATTCAGGATACTTTATTAACTCTCAGTTTACATCCCACTCTTCCTTTGAAGCCGGTAGGTAATTACTCTGAGTGTTGAAAAGTCAATGGCGCTGGATCTGCACTTCCAAAAATATTTATGCAAGCTTAACATAATTGATTTCCAATTAGTATGCCACACTACTTCTAGGAATGCATCTAAAACCAGTATAGAACTGAAGGATTCTATAATACTACATTTTCCTTTATCCAAGTTTCTGTAATGCAGACCTGTGCATTTACAGCCTGTGGGCTACATCTGTCTGTGTCTGACCCACGGTGATGCTAGCTAGAGAACTGGGGGAATGGAGGTGGGGCAGTGCCAGTGGGGGTGGGGGGAGGCAGGGTGGACTGTGGGCAGGTGGCAGTCCTCCACAATAGTGCCAGTTTTTTATGTGCCTCCTTTGGAATATTAATTGCCCACCCTTGCTATAATGTGTATATTCCAATTTAGCTAGCCAATTCCCTTTCAATAAATACTGTCCTAGGGCTGACAGTATGGCTCAGTGGTTAAAGATGCTGAGCTTGTCAACTGGAGAGCTGACAGCCTGGGTTTGAGAACTGAGTACCATGCAACAGGATGAGCTCCCATTACTTACACCAGTTCCTGCCCACCTAGCAGTTCGAAAGCATGCAAATCTGAGCAGATGAATAAATACCACTTCAGTGGGAAAGTAACAGGGTTCCATGTGCCTTTGGCATATAGTCATGCTGGCAACATGGAAGTGTCTTTGAACAACATTGGCTCCCTTGGCCAAGAAATGGAGATGCGCACTGTGCCATTGTGTTGGACACGACTGACAGGGAAACCTTTATCTTTTAAATATTGTCCTAGATACTATTGGGGAACATCCATCCACCAATTTGTTCTTTCCTCTGGTTTCAGTTCATGTCATAAAATGAGTCATTTTGGTTCAGACGAATGGTTTATCTAGTTCTCACGGTGCCAACCAGATGCTTAGGGAAACCCACAAGGAAAACCTGAGAGCAATAGCCTCTTCTCACTTGTCTCTTATTACTACTCAGTTTTTCTGGAATAAGTATCAGTTTTTTACCTCTATAGACTAGGTTACAGTGTAGTGCAATAGAAGATTTCTTCTCTATCCTTATGTGATACGTGTTTTGATGACATGCAATTGATACACTTGTCTTTTCTGGAAGAAATCCTTCTGTCCTTGAAAAGAAATAAAAACACAACAGGTATTTTATGGAACTTTTTACATGGCACTCAGCCATAAACCTTACTCATGACTATCTCACCAAATAAACACCAAATGGAATTTATTTTCTACATTTCTTTTCTGCCCAAAGAAGTGTACAGTAAAACCCCTATTAAATAAAGCTTCTATAATAAATAGACCTTAATAAAACATCACAATAAAATCAGCAGTGCCTAAAACAATAAATCCAAATATTAAAATACAATTATTATTATTTTTTAAAGTAAAATAAAAGGCTGTCAAAATGAAAGCCTCATCCTGGGGTAGTTATGATATTATGAGTTTTTGTTTGCTGTTGTTATCATTTATATTTAATTAGGCAAGATAAAATTTAGTCAATATAGATGTCTCTAGCATGAGTCCCAGACTAATAAAAATCAGCTGTAGCAAGAAGGGAAGGGCAGGCCTCTTCTGAAAATGTGGCCAAGAAACCTCAAGGACTTGCCCAGGCAATTGAGAGGGGTGAAAGCTGACTCAAAGCACCCACAAGAAGTATCTTTACTAATAGGAATGTATTAAGCCAAGTAGGCTATCCTGGTCCAAATAGATCATAGCTAAGGACCAATGGAGAACATCCTTGCTGATAAAATTATTTTAGCCTCTCATGAAGGATTGGGATCAAGGAGGATCCTGAAGCTACTTGAAAGGAGTACTGTATTGTCTTTGAGGACCAAAATGCACTATTCGATTGAATCTTCATTTCTCTCTCATTTGAAAGAAATTCCAGTAGAACTTTAAATCCTACAAGTTTGAAATAATGTTCATCACATTGCCCTGAATAGTTGCCATAAAAGTAGGTTGAACTGTCTTTATATTGAACTAGAATGCCTGGTTGCACAATACAGTAATGTGTAAATCCACTAAAGATTAATGGAGATTCCTTGGCTTGTTATCTGGATGCAAAAGAAGGAACAAAGGTGATTAATAACCCAGAAAGAGTTTTTCTGTTAATAACTCAGAAAGTCTCCATTTCTTATATTATAAATTTCACATACACCAGATGTGGCCACTGTGTGGAGATAGTCCAGTTTCTTTCTTTTTTATTGTATTGAAGTGATGAAAAATAATAATTCAACCAGCAGTGTTTAGAATGCAGAAGTAGTCTCTTTTGTTAAGAACATTTTAGGATTGACTATAGTAGGACTGGGCAGCTATGGCCCCATTATGACTTATGGACTTCAACTCCCAGAATTCCTGAGCCAGCATGGCCACCTAGAGAAAAAACCAGCAATAAAATGCCTATGCAGATTCTCCCTTCCCTTTTCTAAGAAACTCTGGTAATATTAATAAAGACAGTTTATCTTTCCTCTAGATCAGGCCTGTTGAATGTATATAATAGAATTTAGCAGAATTTCTCCAAAAATCTTACAATTATTCATATTCAATTTATTCATATATAAAAACTGCAAAGCAAGAGTTAAAAAGCATATGCTTTAGAAACATTGTAAGTTAATATCTACATGCATATCTATCTATATAGTGTATAGGTATATATACATACAGAAAAGAACAACTAGGAGTGACATGATAGCAGTATCCCAATATTGAAGGGGCTGCCACAAAGAAGCAGGAGGTCAACTTATTTTCCAAAGCACCTGAAGGCAAGACAAGAAACAATAGATTGAAACTGATCAAGGAGAGAAGCAACCTGGAACTAAGGAGAAACTTCCTAAGGACAATTAACCAGTAGAACAGCTTGTCTTCACAAATTGTAGGTGCTTCATCACTGGAGGTTTTTAAGAAAAGACTAGACAGTCACTTGTCTGAAATGATATAGGGCCTCCTGCTTGAGCAGGGGATTGGACTAGAAGACCTCCAAGGTCCCTTCCAGCTCTATTTTGATAGATAGGTATGTAGGTAGGTAGGTAGGTAGGTAGATAGATAGATAGATAGATAGATAGATAGATAGATAGATAGATAGAAGTGTAGCACTGATAATGTTTCCTGGTTTGGGTAATGAAACATCTTCAAGAATACAACCAAGCTCAGAGAGCACCAAGGACCCGTCAGAGTTAATATTTCCTCTAAATGCGGATGTACCCTGAAATCTAACAGAAATTATCGGAAAAAAAATACTACATGATTGCTTAAAATGATGCACAATTTACAAGTGAATCAAAAGGATCTAACACCAATGCTCCCTGATTCCCTGCATATATTTAAAGATTACCCCATGACAACGACAAGGATAGAGGAGGTCAGGAGTTGTACTATGCGGATGCCTGTTATAAAGCTACCAGGGCTTCGTACAAGAAAATGTCATGAGGTACCATTGTCCTTCCTTCCTCTATTTATTCTTACTACTCCACTTGTGAAAGTTATAAGAGAGCCTCAGGGTGTTGCCAGGCTGCATTCAAATTGACTGTGTGTGTTTAGTGATGTGAAAAAATGAGAATGCCCGAGTACACCAGCTCAGTTTGCATACTAACAAATTTTTTTAAAGTGCTCTTGAAATGTCAGGGCAAGGACAGTGGGAGTAGTTTAGCTATATCTGGGAATTAAAAGAAGAATAACAAAAATGCTGTTTGAGGCTTCAAAGGTTTTTGTAACACACTAGGACAGTGATGGCTAACCTTTTTGCCGTCGCGTGCCAAAAGCAGGGGTTGTGGGGGGGGGGGTCGCGGGTGCGGGTGCCCACATCCATAATTCAATGCGCCCCGCCCTCCTGTGCATGCGCACGTGACCTCCCCACACTTCCCCCTGCTTTTGGCACACGATGGCACGGTGGGCCCAGTAGGCCCGTTTTTCCCCCTCCCCAGGCTCCAGAGGCTTTCTAGGAGCCTGGGGAGGGCAAAAATAGCCTTCCCCATCCCCCCGGAGGCCTTCTGGAGGCCAGAAACAGCCAGTTTCCCGACTTCTGGTGGGACTGGAAGGCCTAAAAATCAGTTGGCCAGTGTGCGCATGCGCTCTGGAGCTGAGTTAGGGCAACACTCGCGTGCCCACCAATATGGCTCCGCGTGCCACCTGTGGCACCCGTGCCATAGGTTCGCCATCACGGCACTAGGAGAATGAACTGCTTGGTAGGATATTTCAGAATTGGATGTACAGCATATGATGTGATAAGCATGGAAGAAAGGTGTGGCTTGGAATTTTTATTTTTTAGGGTGGGGTACATAGCATGGCTATGGGGGGACGGGGGGACGGACATGGGCCTGGAAAACCTTTCTTTTTTCCATCCTATATATTTCTTCTATATGCCTGATGCAAGAGAGCCCTTCATAACTTTTATCAAATGCCCTCTGGTATATTTCTGTTCCAGTATCTACTTTATTTAATGGGAGTTTCTATTCCTGTTCAAACACATTTGTCATTCATTTTGTGCTTTACATTGTCAAGTTGCATGACTTTTTTTTTTACTTAGTAGTAAATAGTACTCTGGTTTGGATTTCTGTAGAAGGAAGACAAATGAAAATATATGTGGCATTGTAATAATATTTGGATGATAACGCAAGTTAAATATAAGTAATATCAAGCAACAGTGCCTTTCTGTTACTTCAAAATCAATGTACTCCAGATCAGATCCCTAGAAAGAAGTTTTTAGCCCAACTTCCCCAACTTATGAGCCTAGTTTAGCACACAAGATTTTCTGGAAAGCCTTGTTCCCTGTTTCTCACTTAGTAGGGTCCCATAGCTCTAATATGCTGCTATGCTATAAACTTTAATAAATCTATCTCTAACCCACTACCTTTTGGCTCACCTAGAGTTTCAGTTCTGAATTTCTTCCATTCCTTCACTTGTGTACACTAATAGCTGTTCATTCCTATTTTGTGATAGTGTGTTAGATTTGATTATATTGTTAAGACTTGTGATTGCATACTTATGAGACTATGAGAAATTGAGTTACAGGTTTGGGTCCATATGTAATATGTAGTGCCTTTGACTTAAAGAGATTCACAGGCAGAATTATAGAGTTGGAAGGAAGCTTAGAAGGCCATCTACTCATAACCCATTGGAGCATCTCTGACAGATGACCATTCAGCCTCTGCCTGAAAACCTCCACTGAAAGGCAGGTTCACCATTTCATGTGGCAGCCTGTTCCACTGGCTGACGGCTCACACTGTAAGGCAGGTATCAACACACCCCATCCTAAAAAGTTCCCTCTTAAGCTTCCTATCCTCAGAGCTGCTTCTGAGGATCCACAGAGCATCTTGAACACAATAAGTTGAGGTTAGGGGGCTGAATTTAATACAGAGGATCTGTTTAAAAATGTGTTCTCAACGCAGTTGTAAGCACTTTGGAAAAAGCAAACCCACCACAGGATGTACTCTTTTGTCTTTAATTGGGTACTTCTACTTCAGATGTATATAATTAACAGCCCTAAGCTGTTTGAATTGGGAAGAAAGCAGAAATGCTTCAATTATGCAAGTAGCTGGCAAGAAAAGGAAGCCTATTGATAGCTGGTGCTAAAATTAATCTGTAACCTCTGAGATTATGACTTGCTTCAAAATGACAACTGTCACTGCTATTTGTCTGTTTCCATAGTCACCTTTTAAAATTTTAAAAAAACCCACATTGGTAGAGATTCTTCGGAACCAAAAGTGCATCAATAATGTTCTAGAAAAGGCAGGCAGGAAGTGGTGGAAGAAGAATGCCATTTCCTAAAAATAAAATATATAGTTATTTTGTGGGCAGTCTAGTGATTCATTATGACAGAATAACTGATGGTTATTCATTTTTATACTAGGCCTTATGTCAACTTGGCTCCACTGTCTGGGTGAACCAAGTAGGTGGTGGCCTCTTTCTTAGTGTTACATTTGCTCAATCCTTAATGCTGGTAATTTAGTTATGGCACTGAATGACTTAACTTTTGATCTTCCCATTAAATAGGACAGCCCAGCTTAATTCTGATGACACACATTTATTCGACAAAACAAATTCAAAACTCTTCTTTAGACATCAATCACCTAGTAAACACAGCATGTTAGTGGTTAAAAAATAAAACCTTGCACTAAATAAAGAAGGACATTAAGAAATGAATTAAATTATGATAACTGTACTTCTTTTTGGTTTGAAATGTTTCACTGGTTATCCAAGTAATTACTCCAGTCTTTAACTCAACTTCAACTTCCTTCTCTAAAATTTTCCCTTTTAGGGAAGTTAAACTTGGAAGAAATTTATCCAGTGACATTAAATCCAGGGATGGGTTTTTGAGAAGGGGCACACCAATGTGTCTTTCAAGGAAGGGCAATCTCCTTAGTCTAGGATAATAAATGGTCTAGTACTTTATGGAAAGATGATTTATTGATGTTAATTTGTACTGTCATGGTTGATTAATTATCTATGGGTGATTTTGAAAGCCTCTTTTTTGTACAAACACACATATATTCTTCTACCCCCATTTCCAAAAAAGGAAGGAAGGAAGAAAGGGAAGGGAAGGGAAGGGAAGGAAGGGAAGGGAAGGGAAGGGAAGGGAAGGGAAGGGAAGGGAAGGAAAGGAAAGGAAAGGAAAGGAAAGGAAAGGAAAGGAAAGGAAAGGAAAGGAAAGGAAAGGAAAGGAAA
>WNWU01000017.1:10327068-10412320 GCA_012654045.1 Ptyas mucosa | reverse complement strand
AAGGAAAGGAAAGGAAAGGAAAGGAAAGGAAAGGAAAGGAAAGGAAAAGAAAGGAATTTCTTATTTAGTTATGAAAGCTCGATAGAAAGAAAAGCAACTGTATTTTATTTGCCATGCATAATCTTCTTAATATCTGGTGTTGTACAATATATGAAATAAAAAGCTTTCTCTGATTTTCTACATACAAGTCCTGGACTTTAATAAATCCCCCAAACAGCTGCTTTGTAATGTTCCACGGAACGGTGCAATCCATGACCTATTGACACAGAGCAAGAATCCAAAAACAAATCTCCTAAGTATTAGCATAGTGGTAGTCATTTTAGCTTGAAATAATCCTGCTTGAGAAGTAGTATAACAGTATAGAAATGGGATTATAAATAAATCTGATTGGAGCAGATTTGGGGAAACTCCCCTATGAAGATAGGCAGAAATGGCCTTCTGAAATTTCCCAACAAATCTGTGGGCAAAGGAATGGGGGGGGGGGGGGGTGACTTTTCCAAATTTCTGCAGAAGAGAAATTCTCCAGCAATTAATCAAGGGCATGATTTCCCCGCTTCCCCTTGTAATAAAAGTAACATCACTACTGCAAAACCCAGTGGGGAAAATCCTGTCATCATGTTTTCCCTGGCATTTCTTGGAAGTGGGAGAGGTTGGAGAAATAGCTTTACCATTTACAATCACCCTGATACTTGGTGATTATACAAACACAAGGAAAACTTACATCACCCATGAAAATTTATATTCTCCTTTGAAATAGCTCCAAAAGCAAAGTTTTATTGAGAATGCTTAGAAGAAGAAAAAATGCAGGATACTTTCTCTACTGAGCTTTACTCCCCTTATCCAAATAAAATACAAATGTGGCCTGATTTCTTTTATGTGCATTTTGTGGGCCTTAGAAACATTTGGGCAACTTTTCAGGGGCTTGTAAGTATAGCAGGGTCAGACCAATATCTAGATGGCGCGCGCACACACACACACACACACACCCCAAATGCCAAGAAAATAGAAAACTGCCCAGAAGAAATCCAGGATAACCTGGATTTCTTTGTCATTGCAAAGAAATTTGCATAGAGGTACCCATGTAACCATTATGAGTTGAAATGGGCTGGAAGGAAACTTATTACCCTAATTTTCTGTGGGCTGTCAGCCTTGACAACTTTGTAATTGTGGCTCAGATTAAGACATATTATAATCACCTATATAGGCAATGATATCCTTCCTTTGTCTGATACTATCCATGTGTTAGAATTTAGTTCCCATAATTTGTAGATACCATGGCCTTCTTCCATGACTTGGTCTAGAAGGATTGAAATCTAACATATCTGAGTTTGGGGAAGGCTGGAGCAAACCTTATAAAGACCAATCAATGATGTGCAGGGGTGGGCTGCTGGGGGTTCGCAGGGGTTTGGGAGAACCTCTAGCTACGATTCTGTGCAGTTTGGAGAACCCCCAAATCCCACTCCTGGCTGGCCCCGCCCACCCCGCCCCTCCCAGAAGTCCCCATGCATCCTGTGTTGGATGCAGGTAAGTGCAGGGCCCGCTTCCGGCCTCCAGAGGGCCTCTGGAGCCTGGGGAGGCCGTTTTCGCCTTCCCAGAGGCTCGAGGAAAGTCTCAGGAGCCTGGGGAGGGCAAAAATGCCCCCCCCATGGTGCAGGAGGTCAACTAGGCCATACCCACCATGGCCATGTCCACCCAGCAACCGGGCAGAGAACCCGGTGCTAAAAGTTTTGAAGCCCACCCCTGATGATGTGTCTGATTAAGCTCTTAGCTCTGTTACTGGAGATGGAAGACAGTAGGAAAAATTCCTTAAATTCAGTCAGATAAATGGATTGATTCAACGGCACTCTTGCTCCGAATCCTAGAAATTGTCCTCAACTCTATGTTATTTCTGTGCAATTCCTTACAGCACCAACAATAGCTTTTTGTAGCTCAAAGTCTGCATGAATAGCACTGTTTTACAGTGCAGAGTTTTCTCCCAGGCTCATTGTTCATTTGAAAAGGAGAACATTGCTTCTCAGATAACCTTTCTGCTTCTAGAAGAGATGTCCCTTGATTAATTGTCAGCCAGGTCAGCAACATTTTTGGGGGGGAGAGTTTTGCTTCGGGGAAGACCTTGTCCTTCCTGTTTGATGGTTTGTTATGACTGTGAGCTGTCTGGGAAGTTAGGTAAAGTCTAACACTGGTTTAACAGATGTGTATCATTGATACCTTGGTAATTAATGGTGCTTGATACTTGCTTAAAACAGAAATAGCAATAGCAATAGCATGTAGACTCTTATAGGTAGTTCTCAATGTAGGACCACAATTGAGCCCAAAATTTGTGTTGCTAAGTGAAACATTTAAGTGAGTTTTGCCCCATTTTACGACTTTTCTTGCCACAATTTTTAAGTGAATCACTGCAGTTATCAAATTAATAACATGGTTGTTAAATTAATCTCTGGTTTCCCCATTGACTTGGCTTGTCAGAAGGTTACAAAAGGTTATCATGTGACCTTGGGACACTGCAATGTCATAAATATGAGTCACTTGCTAAGTGTTTGAAGTTTGATCGTGTGACCATGAGGATGCTGCAATGGTCGTTAAGTGTGAAAAAGGATCAGAAGTTACTTTGTTCAGTGCCGTTGTATCTTCAAGTGGTCACTAAATGAACTGATGTAAGTTGAGGACTACCTGTATACCACTTCATAGCGCTTTACAGCACTCTCTAAGCAGTTTACAGAGTAAGGATATTGCTTAAAAAATGTGTGCATTATAAATGTTATTCTCTCCTGAGTTTCCCACCCTCAAGCCTTCAGTAGTGTACCAGTCAGGTACCCTCTGCACTTATATAGCAGTTTTTATTTCTCCTCAATTTCCTTTCATGGAAATTTGATCAGAAGAAGATATTGGAAGGGAGAAATGCACTGAAATGTCTACCTTTTTCTTTGATTCTTGTCAAGTTCAAGTCCAGGAGATCTACACGATTTTCTTGTCAGTATTACAGAAATAATTTGCCATTGTAGAAGATTGTGTTGTTGTTTTTTTAAAAATCCACATCTAGCCAGCTTTGGATGGGATGCAGACTCCCATCCAAGGACTTACCAGACCCTGACCCAGTTTAGCTCCTCAAATTAGTTTTGGTCAATAAGCAGTCACTGGTGCAAGATATGAACCAATTAGCATTCTTTTGATACTTTGCAAGACCTATTAGCCATTCTAGTATGAAGAATGCATGGGGGGACATTTTGATTTAGTACAGTGGGGAAAATTTAACTTTCCACTTGCAGCTGTTATACTGACTGCAAGCATTATGCGATGAAGAATTAGTCAGAGTATACCTCTGTTTGCAGAGGTATACTCCAGAAAATACATTAGGAGATTATTATTAGTGACTAGTTAATAAACACATCAGCTCCATTTCTGACCTACAAAATATAATTCGTTTGTGTTTTCAATATCAGATATCCTCAATCTTATACCATCCAGAAGGTTCACTAGGGAAGCTGTACTGTATGGGCAGCTATATAATTTTGTTTAATAAATTTTAAAAATTGAAAAGGGACAAATCACATCTTAATTAGGGGTATAACTGATAGATCTTCATGCCTGCCAATGCTGTTCAATTTGGCCCACTGCTTAGAGGTTGTGAGCATCTGGATGGAGATGATCTGGCTCCAGTTCAACCCTAGAAAGTATAATGGAATGTGTGGTTGACCTTGGGCGATGAGGAGAAAAAAATGCTGCCTATGGAATGATCAGACAAGAGAGGGAGGAGCCTGAAGTCACTTAACGGTCAGGGAAAGAAGCTTAACAAGAACCTGCCTTAATTGTTCAAGCGGTTAAATGTAGCAATGGGAAGGTTATAGCTTCTAACTTGCAAGATTCTGTTAATATAGCCTTACAGTAGAATGGATTTAGTTCATCGTGTTTCTTGTCTGGTTTACCCGGGAAGGCTGACACAAGATATAATGGCTCCGGATATTTGGTCATCTTGGATTTTTTTTATTTTTTTATTTTTTTAATTTGATTTATATGCCACCCTTCTCCGGAGACTCAGGGCGGCTTACAATGCGCTAAGCAATAGCCTTCATACTTTTGAATATTTATACAAAGTCAGCTTATTGCCCCCACAAACTGGGTCCTCAATTTACCTACCTTAGAAAGGATGGAAGGCTGAGTCAACCTTGAGCCTTGGTGAGATTCGAACCTGCAATAATTGCAGGCAGCTGATGTTAATAACAGGGCTTTAGACCACTGTACTATCCAAGGCTCTTGGTGAGGTATCATCTTGTTGGGGTTGCAGAGTCCTCGATAGAGACAATTCGGGGTCTTTCTGGACTCATGGCTACTAATTGAGGAGCAAATGGCAGCTGCGTGTGGGGGGAACTTTGCATAGATTCATCTTGTGCACCAATTGCATATATTTCTCAATTGGGATAACCTACTCACAATCACTCATGCCCTCATCATTTCTTGGTTGGATTAGTGTAATATTCTCTACACAGGACTGTTCTTGAAGATTATCTGAAGATTCCAGAATGCTATGGCAGATGAAGTTCTGGGCCCTCCACAGTTTGTTCATATTACACCACTGCTCCTTGAGCTGCAGGGATTTCCACCTTTAAAGTTCTGAATGGCAAGGGCACAGGCTATTTTTGGTACTGCCTCTCCTTGAGGGCATCTGCTCATTTCCCCAGGTTAGAGAGGATGGGCACATTGCAGATCCCTTCCCTGTTTCTGGTGGGTCCCAGGCAAAATACCTTCTCTCTGGAGACCCCTGCCCTGCTACCCTCGAGATCCAGCAGGCCCCCAATCTCCTGGCTTTCCAGGAAGCCTTGACGAGCTGGATCTTCTCACAAGCATTGGGGTAGGGTGAAATTGGAGCCCAGCAAAATTAAATTTTGATGTGTGGAGAAATGTTTGCCTTTGGGTCACTGGGAGTCTTTGTTATGATTTTATGGGTTTGGGGTGTTTTTACTGCTCTTTTGTGAGCTGCCCAGGGTTACAGGTGACCATATAAATCTTTTGAACAAATAAATATCAGCAAATCAATTAAGGCATGAGTGTAACAAGTCAGCTGTAAAAATATACTGACTATTGGCATACATAAAAATCTTACGGGTTTTACTTACGAGATTTACTATGCCAAGATGCAAAAACATTGATCCAAATATGCACGTTTAAGTATGTGTGACTTATCTTTATATAGTTCTCGCAACATTACCTTTGCAGTTGTCATTGATTTCAGATAGTGCTCAATTTTCGTATATTTAGATATATATACATATACACATTAAGAAAGCCTGTCTTAAAATATTTGTCTTACATCAGTTAAAAGTTCTAACAGTTTATATTTCAAAATCTTGTTTTTTTTATCATGTGTAACAAAAGACATTAATATGCCATTTTTCTCCAAAAAGCATAAATTGGTATTTAATGTTACTGTGAACTTTTTCATGTTTTGTTGTCTTCATTGAGAATCTTTTATTGAAACTCTTTTGATCGCAGTGGGCCAGAACAATATTATAATAACAAACATAACCATGCAATACTGTTCTTATATCCCATCACCATCTCTTTCATATTTTAAACATCTCCTCATCTCCCTAACTCCAACCAAGTCTTTTTGGCTGACAATATTTTTGCATCCATATTTAACATTATGGATTGTGGAAAAAGTAACTTATTAATATAGAATATTGGCTAACATTATTTTAATGTTATATTGATAATATAATATTGATATAGAACTGGCTAACATTATTTTAAAAGGACATCCCATGACTTTGAAATGTATACCAAGTATAAGTATAAATGTTTAAAATAAGTATAAATGTTTAGGTAGTCCTCAACCTATGAGCAGAATTGGAATAAGAATTTTGTTCACTAAGCGATATTATTATTAAGCGAGTCATCACATTACCAAGCATAATTTTATGACCACTTTTACAACAGTCAATAAGTGAATCCCTGTGCCCCACAATAGAAGAATAGATGGAGAAAGTGATAGAGCTAACAGAGATGGCAAAATTAACTGTTTTAATTAGAGGGGGATGGGGAAATCATATCCAGCTTTGATTTGACTTGGGAAATTACTTCTGGACTTTGTGCTTGAGATAGAAAAAAAATTGACTTTGGATTTTTCCGATTAACTTAGTTTACCATTATGTCTAGTATTTGTTAAGTTGGTAAAATAAAAAGATGAGGCCGCAATTCTATCTTGTATTGCACTGCATTGAAAAAAGTTGGAAGGCAATTGCCTTTTTTTTCTTTCCCTCTTTTCTCTTTCCCCTTTCTTTCCCTTCCCTACTTCCTCTTTATCTTTACTTTCTTTTGTATTTTATATTATGATAACCCTAATTAAAAAAAATAAGTGAATCCTCGTGGTTAATCAAATCACATGGTTCTTAAATGAATCCTATAGTTCAGGGTGAAATTCACGTACCTTTCCCTACCGGCTTACAAATGTGAGTGTGCGCGCCTCCTCCACGCATGCACCGAGCCTTCTGCACATGTGCAGAGGGTCAAAAACAGGATGTGATGATGTTCAGGAGGGTGGGCGGAGCCTCCTGCCACCGGCACTACCGGATCACTCGATCCAGATAGATCTGGCTGAATTTCACCACTGATATAGTGAAATTATAATTAAGTCAGTGAACCTGACTTCCCCCATTGATTTAACTTTGTTGAAAGCCAGCTGGGAAAGTTACAAATCATTACATGTAACGTCATGTAATCACAGGATGCTGTGACTGTCAAAATGTGATCTGGTTGCCAAAAGCCCAACTTGCGATGATATGACACCAGGTGTTGTACAGTGGGTTTGTACACCGCTTTCTCAAACACCATTGTAATTTTGAACCATTGTTCAGCAAACAATCGTAAGGTGAGGACTGCTTGAGTTCTCCATAGGAAAGCAACTTGGGTCAGGAGTTTTTTTTCTGCTTTCATGCACTAAATGCATTTATTATTTCTTGGAGAAATAAACCTACAGCTGATGAAGTGCTAGATCGTTTGCTATCTAGGGAAAGGTATGTTATGTAACCATTATTAGATTCTGATTCTGTTGTTCTCTTCTACAAATCTTGGAATAAAATTCAAAAGGTGTTGGTTTATTGAAAATTACACACACACACACACACCCCACAGTGACTGGAGTAATAGCTGCAATTGTTTCATCCTAGGGACCAGCTAACTACGTGGACTTTTCACTTCTATCTTAGAATCGCCACATTGCGCTATTCAATAAAGATTTTACTTCAAGTGCACAAAGAGAAATGTGTTTCTTTTTCGCACTTATGAAAGCTTTATATAGATTTGTGTGGGATGTCTTGCGTATGCACTCTAAAGTTCCCTAATTTTTCCCCCAATAGCCTTGCTTTATTTATTTTTTAGTTTTCATTTAATGTGAAGCATAAGCAGTATTAGAACCTTGCATACCAGCCTTAAATATGTCCTGAGCAGTGGATAAATTAGTGGAACGTCTATTCATGAGGGGGGGAAAAATCTTGAAACTTTTTTGAAATGGTTTTTATAAATCATTTGTTAGAGATGTATTTAACTACTGTCTAGATCAGTGTTTCTCAGCCTTGACAATGGCTGGCTGGCTCTTAAGATGTGTGGACTTCAGAATTCTCCAGCCAGGTTGCCTCAAGTCTCACCCTTTTTTCTGTGCATTTTTTTACTCTTATCTTTTTGTCACCCTCAACAGATATCACTTCATTTTCAGAACATCTGGGTAATAAATCTGGAGAGTCCTTTGGAGGACCAGATTAATTAATAAAAGCAATTGCATTGCCTTAAAAACCGAATAAGCCATATTTTATATTGTCTTTGTGGACCACGTATTGAGCAATTCGGCATTAAAGTTATTACATCTTATGCAGATTTTGAATTCCCACTTGCATATGTTTGTCTTACCTATCCCCTAAATAAAATCCACTTTAAATGTGCAGTATACTAATTTGTATAAAAAATAGTTTTCAGGTATTAATTAGGCTAACCTAATAAATATTTGCCTCCTCTTGGAGGCACCACTAAAGCATTTTACATTCCATGAAACTTCATGATAATCTGCAACTCAAGAAGTTCATAAAATGGCATATTAAGAGAGTTTATAATGTTTTCTTAGAAAGGGATTCAGAAAATGAGCTAGTTAAAGATTGTATGATTAAATGGGCACAAAATTTCTCTCAACCAGTTATGATGGAAACATGGGAAAAAATATGGGTTCAGAATGTTAAATTTACACAGTCACAAAATTTATGAGAAAATTTTTATAAAATGTTTTATAGATGGCATTTAGACCCCAAGAAATTGTCTTGCATGTACCCTAATGTGCAGCCAAAATGTTGGAGATGTGATTGTTTAGATGCTACATATTATCACATCTGGTGGACTTGCAGGAAAGTGAGGGCTTTTTGGATAAAAATTTGGTGGGTTATGCAAAATGTTTTAAAGAAAAAAATACAATTCTCTCCGCAATTTTTTTTATTGGGTATAGCTAAAGACTTTACACTGCGTGAAACTAAATTGATTTTGTATATGGTGACAGCAGCTAGGTTGTTGATTGCCCAACATTGGAAGAGTGATGTTTTACCAACTGTTGACCAATGGACCCAGAAGATGGCTGGATTTGCAGAAATGGCAAAGGTTTCAGCTTTTTTAAAAGACCAGACGCATGAGAAGTATATACAGGAATGGAAATTATGGATTGAGTATGTACAGAATAAGTATCAGACTAGAAAATATTATATCGCTTTTAGCTGAGATGATTATGTTAGTATGTTAGTAAATATAGAAAAAAGATATGGAAGATTGAATAACATATATATTGTTTGGGAATATTAACATTGCATATAATGGAAGTCAAGGGGGGGGAGGGAAGAGGGAGGAGGGGGAGGGTTAGGGTGGGGATGGGATGGAATTATATATTGTTTTTATATGTATCTTATAATGTTGGGTTAGGGAGGGGGGGGAAAGGGGGAAAATTTGTATTGTTAAAACTTTTTCAATAAAAAAAAAGAAGTTCATAAAATGAATTAGACAGACTCATATGTGCAAAATTTAGAAAAAAATGGAAAAACCCATAAGAGAAAAAATAGCATGCTTTGCTTTACACGGTTCCTTACTGTGTGTCAGGCTCCAAAAACCAAGAAAGATATATAGAATTACTTCTGAGCAGTTTCCTTTATCGTTCCTCATCTATAGGCAGAAAACTTGCCAAGCTAAAGCAGCTACTTGCATCATTGAAGATATACTCTGAGAACTTCTAGGGATGAGCTACTGTGACCTTCTTCTACATAAACTCAGCTGTCTCTTAGTCCTCTGGAATGCGGCCCCTCCCTCCTGGGAATCCAGATGACATTCCACTGCACTGGGTTCTCACATCTGTATATCTGCCCATGGATGTAAGATGCATCAAATACCTGCTTATGAGATTACCTTTAGAGAGATACTGGCAGGCAGCTACAACTGCAATTGTCTGAATGCTTATTTGAACACCATAGAAGTAACTAATACATAGAATTTGCAATACCCAGAGATTAATATAAATTATTTGAAGAAGGCATACAGTGTTTCCATTTTATGCCTTTACAGAACTTTGAAATGGGCTGCCAAAACTTTATAAAGATTTAAAGGTGATCTAGATGACATCATCTTCCATTTGCACATTCCCATATATTTCTAGCACTTGCCAGAACAAATCTATTAAAGAGGGAAAGATGGAATAGAGCATAGAACATAGAGTAATAGGGCTAGAAGGGACATTGGAGGTCTTCTAGTCCTACCCTCTGCTCAAGCAGGAGACCCCTATACCATTCAGGACAAATGGCTGTCCAGTCTCTTCTTGAAAACCTCCAGTGTTGCTAAACCACAACTTCTGAAGGCAAGCCATTCCATTGATTAATTGTTCTCACTGTCAGGAAATTTCTCCTGAGTTTTAGATTGGATCTCTCTTAATGACCTTACACCTGTTACTTCTTGTCCTGCCCTCAGGTGTTTGGGAGAATAGTTGCGTAATATCATTAGATTCATTGTTCTTCGCCTTTCCACCTTTCCTACTTTTCTGTCTTTTCCAGAGAGCTGGTATTAGCATACAGTAATGTACCTGAAGTAGAATAATTTGAGGCTGGTCATTTGTGCCTTGAGTGACAATTCTGGGTTGATTTGTTTGATGATCAATCAATTTGTTTTCTTGAATATCCATGGTATTCATAGAAGTCTTTTTCCAACACCAAAGATGTCAATACTCAACAGCTGAAAATCCTGATAAATAAGGGCTGGATAAGCACTTCTTATCTTTCTTCAATACCTTTCTTCAAGGTTACTGTTTGGCTCCTAGGAAAGACAATTGTACTAGGGTTACAGGTACTGCAAAAGCCTTGACATAATTGAATCTCACATGGAGTTGTGTCTTTAGGGCAGGGGTGTCAAACTTGTGTCATCTTTTTTCCTCTTTGCTAAACCAGACATGGGTGTGACCAGTGCATGATACATCCGGCCTGCGAGTTTGCCAGCCCTGCTTTAGGGTTTATAATAAAGTAGAAAATTGTAAGACCCAGCCAGTTGAATCCTTGCTCCTTAGTCAATGAATTCTTTTGTCTCTGCATCCCTAATCCAGAGAAGGGCCCAGCATACTTTGTAGCTCCAAACTTAAGTAATGATTACTTAGGGGCTAACTAATGGGTGTAGGAGAGAAGAAAGTAAATGTAGATACTACTTTTAGTAAGAGGGCAACAGGGGATTTTTCCAGATTTGATAAAAAAATCTGAATTACTAAAGAATTTAGGAAATATGAGTTTCACTTGCGATAATGGGTGAACAAAACACACACACTATATATATATTAATTTTATTTTTGTGTGCTTTCCTTATCTAGCATTTGATCCTCACTGTTTAAGTATTTATACTGCATCGAAATCAAGTTTATGTGTTCCACAAGACATGTGTCTTGTGTAGAATATGATCTCACAGCCAGTATTATTTGGCTGACTTTGAGAAACTAAGGCAAACAGATATAGATAAGAACACATAATGAAACCCTGTGTGAGATGATTCTTGAACTACCAGTTTTCTAGCTCACTACTCGGTCTCTTAATTAAGTATATTATGGAAGCTCAGAACGTGACTGACAACATCTTTTCGTAACTTCTTCTGTGAGACTTACAGAGACTTACTTAAAAGAGATGGATGCCTCTCTAGATAGCCATAAACCTTTCAACATTACATGCATCTCAACTTGGTTGGTTGTGGTATTTGTCTCAATATTGCTTGGTAGAAAGGAAGACAGTATAACAGAATCTTTGGAAATAATTGAGAAATTGAAGAATGAGATTCAGTTGCTTCCAGTTTTTGAAGGAAACAAATGATTGGGCTCTCCATTTATAAGATGAGAAATTGCAGTGAATTTGTAAAAAGAGAGCTGTCTATCTTCTTTCTAGAATAAAGTATATCAAATGTTGAAGAAGCATTGACTTTGACAACTATATATCTATATATGTGGGGTATAACCAGTTAACCTATCAAGCTTTTCTATACAATTCAAGCTTTGGTAGCCTGGCCTTTTTTCAGATTTGGGAAGGGAAACTCGCATAAATGATAGAGACAACAAGGATTTAATATGCTAGTGTTAATTTATTAGAATAAATAATGGGGTGAGGTTGTGAGGATCAGAACTTAGGTGTGTTGGAAGGGTTCTCCTTAACTCTGTCCATCTCTTACAATTCTGGTGAAAATTCCTTCTCCAAAAGATTCTATAAGTCAGACAATAGAATTGTTGGGACAACACTTTAAGCTACTTATTCTAGGGATACAAATAGTCCTTAACATACGACCATAATGTAGCCTGCAATTTCTACTATAAGTCATGCCAGCCATCAATGGAGGCACCCACATGACCAGTTCAATTTTATAACCTT
Source organism: Ptyas mucosa (assembly GCA_012654045.1). Classification (NCBI taxonomy): domain Eukaryota; kingdom Metazoa; phylum Chordata; class Lepidosauria; order Squamata; family Colubridae; genus Ptyas; species Ptyas mucosa. The sequence goes on along the minus strand of WNWU01000017.1, from coordinate 10,400,420 downwards.
TTTTGGTGATAGTCATTAAGCAAACATGGCAACTGTAAAGTGAGTGTGGCAGTCATAAAATGGGTTCTTTTGTTGCTGGAAGCCACCCAAAATGGCTGGAAACTAACAAAAAATTTTTTTTGGTAAATCATAGTCATATGACTCTAGAATGCTGCAAGTGACTGCAAAAGTGAGTTGCCAAGCACCTAAAATACGGTCATGTGACTACAGGGGCACGTGACATGCTGCAGTTGGAATTCCAGAATTGTGTCATAGGAATCTTTGGAGTGAGGGGGTTTCCGTCATGTCATTGAATGATTGCTAAGCAACCAGTTATTTAACAAGGACTACCTGTAATGACATACCTCCTTTATTCAATACACTGTAATCCCAGTCTGTCTGAAAGACCTCTCAGTGCTGGAATTTTTAAAGTCAAACAAAGAGTTAAGTTTTGATGTTTTTTCAGAAATTAATCCCTCCTCTAGTCACTAAAATGGACTTCCAGAAGACACGAGAATGGTACATAGCAGGAAGACAAGCTAAAACAATCCTTAACATTTGTGCAAATTCTGGACCACTAAGCTGACATCCAATCACATGATTTTGAAAAACAAAGAGACTACAAGTAATATGACGATGGGGTTTGTAGGATTTTTTCCCCTTCGTGGTATATTACACATTTTTTGCTATACTTTATTGGGGCAATCACCTCATGAGACAAGAACAGAGTCCCCAAATTGTAATCTTAATTGGAAATCTGTGCATCACACTGTTTATTATTGAGCGGTTACCATATTTCTTTGGGACAGTAGTGCATTTGATGTTCCCTGTCAAGTGACTGTTTTGATTCGAATATCAGGGGGAATTTTCCTGTGACAATTAATTTGTTAACAGAAGAACACTTAAATTTAAAAATCACTTAGCTATGAAATTAGACTCAAATGAAACTCTTGTAAATCTTTTAAAATGTAAATAGCTTTACTACTTATGAATCCATACTTTTGCTCTGCTCAGCATACAAATATAGGATCAACATCATGGCTGCCTTTTCTATAACCTTTCTCAGATTTATGTCCTATCTTTCTTTCAAGAGCTGAAGTTGGTATATACAACATCCCCTCCTCCATTTTTTTCCCATCTACCAACATCTCTATAAGTAGATTGTAGTGAGACTTTGTTGTTCAAAGCCATCTGGTCAATTTATGTGTCTGAGGATGGATTTGAACCTAGGCCTTCCTTGGTTTTAAAATTTCACTGTTATAATTGCATGTCATTGAAACATGAGAAGTTGTGTAACTTCCTCTCAAAAAAAAAGACATAAACAAAGGAAAAAATGTTGGGATTCTCTGTCTTCTTCTTTTTTAATTGCAGGATTTCACTGTAATGTTGGGGTGCCAGCATTAAATTGTATTTTCTTTCCAAAGATGATCTCATTTTGTTAGACTCTTTCCATCAATGGTGAGAGACCAACTCTTTGCAACCACCAGCACTGGGTTAACCATGTGTTTTTTGCCTACCTATTTCAACTGGTTGCATTTTCTCATAAAATTAGGACAGGCTGTCAAACTCAATGCCCACGGGTTGGATGTGGCCTACAGGGCCATCCTGGAAAATGTAAGGGGCTGGCCCGTGTCGCTTCAGCCTGGTCTACCCGCATTGCTTTGGCCTGGTCTACCCAATGCGAAGAGGAAACATCGGGCCAGCGTGGCTTCGGCCCAAGTCTACCCATTGCGAAGAGGAAACTTCAGGCCAGTTTGGGGAGTGTCGCCAAGCTGGCCATGCCCACCCAGCTGGCCACGCCCACCCAGTCAGCCACGCCCAGTGAGTGGCATCAAGATGGCCATGATCACCCAGTCGGCCATGCTTGCCCTGCCTCCTGAGGTCAACCACAGCCCTGATGTGGCCCTCAATGAAATTGAGTTTGACACCCCTGCCCTAAACAAGAGAAGCTGACAGTGTAAGCCTATTCTTCCAGTAGACATTGTTTTTGCCAGTAAATAACTCTGATCATGATGCAAGTGCTGTCGTGCCACAATGTGTTTATTTATTTTATTTGACGTTGTGCTGCCCAACTTCAAAGTAACCCTGGCAGGCTTTCACAGTACACTCAACAGAATAAAAACAGTGTAATAAAAACTTAACAAAAAACAAACTAGAAAAGAAGAAAACCAACAAGATGGCCAGCCTGACAACAGTCCAAACATCCTGCAACATTCATTAGCCAGCCAGAAGTTCCTAGCCCAAGGCCTGGGAGAATAGCTAGGGCTTTATGGCCTTCTGGAACACCAGCAGGGTGGGAGCCATCTGGATCCTAGGAGCACCTCATTGCAGAGGGCAGATGCTGCATCAGAGATACATCTTTCCTGAGTTCTAATAGGTGACACTGTTTGACCAGAGGAAACTAGAGTAAAGTAAAGGTAAAGGTTCCCTTTGCACATATGTGCTAGTCGTTCCTGACTCTAGGGGGTGGTGCTCATCTCCGTTTCAAAGCCGAAGAGCCAGTGCTGTCCGAAGACGTCTCCGTGGTCATGTGGCTGGCACATCAACCCTATTTTCCATGCAACACCATGAGAAATGGGGATGGGGTGGGGCTCAAATGATCAAAACCTATGCCATGTAAGGTTTTATAAACCATAATGGGCACTCTGTATTGTACCCAAAAGCAAACTGGCAACTAGTGCACCTTGTACAGGAGAGGGAGAGGGCAAGAGGGAGAGGGGGAGGGGGGAATAGGGAGAAAGAAAGCGAGAGAGGGACTCATGCCTCTAAAATGGATTTATACTTAAATACATTCTTATCCTGTCTTATAGTAATCAAATATTTTTCTTTTGTATCTTGTTCTTATAGGTTTTGCCTGGCATTCTGCAGAAACACTGCTGTATTTTACCAGATAGGAATACAGGTAATCACCAAATTTTATTCTGCTCTTTTAATGTCTTTCTTTGTTTTGAGACAAAGAACTCTGAAGGAATTACAAGAATTAGATGATTCTCCAATTGCTCTTCATAAGGAGGATTGGGAAAAAGTCCTCTGAGAAATGGGTTGTTAATCTTGAATTTAAATTAGCTGTTGTAAGTAGAATAATATATTTACAAATGACATGCCATTTGGGGCTAATTGCTCTTCTAGAAAATGGATTTCCACTCTCAGTATTTGCATATATACATTCATGAAATATATATTTATTTCCAAGCAAACATTTCCAGTTATTGGTTTGCTGAACATCTACAAACTCAAGAGTATATATGGGTTCTTGTAGCTTGATTAAGAATAATTTCCATTTCTCTATATAGAATATGAATTATTTCCTATGCTTGTTTGAAGGAGCAGTTAAGGCTTAACTTCAAAGTTTCATTTTAAAACTATTAAATTACTAAAGCTGTAGAGGGTTCATAATGTAGTTTGTTTCCAATATTTTATGAAAAAATTGCTGTCGATAAATAGCCAAAGTAAGGTTGCATACAGTATATTTATACTGAAACTTAGATTAATTTGAAAGCAGAATTCTCAAATGCACGTTCTGTGTCATGATTCTCAATGAAATGATTATTCATTTAAAGCTGGAATGTTAAGTTGAAGTTAGGTTCTTACTTATGGCTGAAATGCTGCTTCAGTCTTTTAGGCCATGGAAGAGCTAGACTACAGCATGCACAGGCAGTGGTGCGATTCAAGTAATTTAACAACTGGTTCTCTGCCCTAATGATTTCTTCCAACAACCAGTTTGCCAAACTTCTCAGAAAGTTAACAACCTGTTTTCCTGAAGTGGTGCGAACTGGCTGAATCCCACCACTGTGCACAGGCTACCGGAAATGATCCTTGAATCCGTCATGTGAATCTTCCAAGAGACTTTAAAGTTTCAAAGACAGGTGATTTTACTTGTGCTTTTCTTTTTATATGAAATTCGAATTTTTAATGAGTCCTTATAGAGAAACGTTGATGAAGAGACATGATTACAATCAATCTGAAACATGATTGGTACAAAATAAATAAAATATATCAATATTTTACAGCATATATAGCCTTCTACTCACTTGTTATTCAAAAATAACACTAAGCTACTCACTTCTTTTTTTAAAAGAACACCTTTAGAATGACTTGCGATATATTAATACTAGCTAAGGCACAGTTAGTTTGCATTTCTCCCCGAGAAGTGCATTTACACATTTCTGACTGGAAAACTGCCTAATAAAATTCAAAAACAAATCGGAAGGATCAGAATTTAGTTCACAGATTAACTCAGGAAGTTCGCATATTGGCTCATGAAAACATACCCCTGGCAGATTACTTGCCTTTCCTACTCTGGTAGAAGAGACAACTGGGAAGTAATCCTTCTAAATTGTTCTGGTAAAGCTCATCTCCATGAACAAATCTAGTTTCTTAACGTGGGAAGTATCCCAACATCATTCTGAAATCAGAGGTGTCTTTAATACCCATTAAATCAGCATTTTGTGGTCTGTAGATTTGATGGCTTCAATTTAGCAAAAAAGCTGCCTTACCAAGAAACATTGCTTTTTACTAGCCACTAAGGAAATGAGGGATTAGTTAAAGTGTGTGCCATGACTCGGTAAAATGAGCTTGAATAAAATATACAACAGAAACTATAACCATTGCAAGCCTCCAGAAGCAGGAAAGTTGCACGCTATATTGCAAGTGCTTCTAAATTAAGATTTTCTTTGATCTGAATTTCTACATTATTTCCTTATCATTGGTATTTTCATAGGGAAAGTTCTCTTCAATTACCACGTATTAGATAAAAGGCATGGAGAGGGGAGAATCATTTTCCCAAGGCAAATACAGGAGGCTGGTGATTTTTTTAACCTTGCTTTTTTATTCCAGTTTATATTCTGTACTTGTGACTGCGTTTTCCCCAAGTGAGTTGTTAAAAGTTGATTTATTACTGACTGAGTTTGTTTTTTGGTGCCTAGAATTGACATGATGATTGAGGCAGCTTATAAATCAATTAAATAAAGCAGCCCCATTGGTCAGTTTGATTATGGCTGTTGGGTCTTTTTGCTGATCGTAAGATGGAATGAACTAACACATGACTTGTGGCACATGATATATGGATTGTGACTGTGTCATTCCATTTTCACTAATTGAGTTTCTCTCTGGTTTTCTAGCTTTAATTTCTTGTCCACTGCAGACAGTCACAGTTCTGAGATGGCTGGCCAAATAAACGGCTTTAAATAAATAATAGTTCTGCTTTCTGCCACTGACATGATGGCCTCTTTTGACCGATTTTCAGGAAGTTATTAATGCTAAGTAGATAATTCAACAAGGGTAATAGTCTTTGAAATGTTGGCACAGCTGATCAGATCCTTAGAAACACTTCACATATTAAAATATTGGATAATAAGTTTATCTCTATACTGTAACAAAATAATACCTCTTGGCCTCCAGTTCTAATGAGAGAGTCAACAAACATTGCATTGAATTTAATATAGATAATTGGATGCTGTGTGTTTTCTTTTCTGTACAGGTTATACCAGGTTGGAGATGATTGTGAATTTGCTCAAGTTTCAAATAACTGTTTCAATGTATTGTTAGTTTCAAATAATTGTCTATCTTTTTTGATAAATGGGAACATCATTAAGCAGTTGTAAACATGTTCTTGCTGAAATAATTTTGATTTAATACAGCTATTTATATCTCACTTTTCAAATGAATTCCCAAGATAGAATATCTAGTAGAACACCTTAAGATAACACTATAAATTTATATTTACAAACCCTACTTAGGGCAGGAATACAATGTGAAGCAACTCCAAGAAATAGGAGTCTATCCTTTAATTGAAAGCATTCAGAGGAGGTGTTTAACACCATACAAGTTATTGGATCTACTATTAGCAATGTTTTGTGTTAGGAAGTTATTCTTTTTAACATTTAATTGGAATCTGAATTTTTATAACTTTTAAAATTTCTTTTTTCTGTGCTCTTTACCCTGGAAAGATACAGTACAGATCTTGATTTCTTTTTTTTAAAAAAGTAAATAAATTATTTAACATTAGAAGAAAAGTTATTTAAAATTAAAAAATAAGTTATTATGTATTATTTAAGTTTAAACAAATAACAATAAATAAGCAATAAGAGTGTTTTCATAGCACCCTCAGTCTTCTCAGAAGTAAACATTCCCAGGCCCCTAATTTCTCCTTGTAGCAATTCCAATCCTCTGATCTTTTTTTTCATTACTTTTCTCTGAATTTGTTTTAGTTTTTGAGCCTCTTTTGGAGTATGATGGTCAGAACTAGACCCAGGACACAAGGAAGGGGCTTAGCAAAGTAGAATACATTGGAATAATTACTGCTAATGATTTGTTAACTTAAATCCCTTGGTGCAACCATGATTTCCTTCCCCCATCTTTTTTGCAGACAGTTTCTGACTCATATTCAGTTGCAGCCAACTACCATCCTAAGGTATTTTTCACAAATACCATAACTTAGCTAGGAATTTCACATTCTAAACCTGTACATTTGATTTTTATTTCCTAGCTGGAGAAACTAAGATCATTTTAATTAAAATTCATTCTGTTGCTGTCAGGCCATTTTTCTAGCCTAAGAAGAGTATTTCCAATGTTATTTATTCAAGGCATCTTAGCTATTTCACCCCATTCTGTATCATCTGCAGATTTGATAAGCAATTACTCTACTTTTTAATGCTAATCACTAATAAAAAATATTAAGACAGTAAAGAGTATAATTTATAGGCAGTCCTCAACTTATAACAGCAATTGGACCAGAATTCCTATCACTAAGTGAAGCTGTCATAAATCCCTGGAGTCCCAGTTGCCATTGTTTACATCATTAGGCAAGGCAGCTTTCTGCCTAGTTCCCACAACCAAATCAGTGGGAAAACTGCAAGTCCCAGCCTGGCAGAGGTTGCAAGGGAGAGTTGAGAAGGATGCATGAGTATGTGAAGAAAAGTCAACAAGGTGTGTGACAGGTGCAGTATAGGTTGGGGAGGATGTGTGATGGTGTGTGGAAGAGGCACAGCATGATTGAGGAAGGTGTGCGAGTACAGTGGGGCTGGGGAAGAGTGTACAATATTTACCCCATGACTTAAAATCTTCCCTGACAGCTTCCCCATTGACTTTCTAGGGAAGCCAGCAGGGAAGTTGCAAATGGCGACTAAGCAATCGCAAAGCACTGTAACCCAGTTATAAGTGCAGCTGGTTGCCAAGTGCCCAGGTTGTGATCATGTGAGGAGGCTGGGACAGCTGGAAGTCTCAGGACCAGCTGTAACCACCATTCATTCAGTGCTTTTGTAACGTTAAATGGACACTGAATGAATGGTCGTAGATTGAGGACTACCAATGGGGACAACAATAGATCCTTCTCTATAGAAGCATCCAGAAGGTAAAATTCTGACATCCAGATTTTTTCCATTCCAGCAACAGCTTTTGCTGTTCTGTTTTGGAGAATTGATGTTTAGATTGATTGTCTATAAATATTTCTGGCAAATTTCCAACTTACATTAATCTTTCTATGAATGCAATAGCAAACTTTATAGCAAACTTTCTTATTCAGCCCAGAATTCCATATAAGTAAAATGACCTCAGTCATTCAAAAGGGGGCATATGAAATGATTGCAGATAAAATATTTCAAAGAATTGCCAATGAAAATGGAACTTGCCGATACGAATACCATACTGGCAGGTGTGGGTGCATGTGTCGGGGAGCAAATTAGGGAAGGAACAGGAATGAAATGGTGGTGGAGACATGTAAATAGAGCACAAGAACTGCACATTGCCACACACTGTGATACAGTCTTCATATGCTCCTACTGCCAATCTGAAATTAATCAGGTGAAAACCAGTATGGTTGCATTCACCATGTAGCATGCTAAGCATCCCCACATTTGGAAGATCAACTGCTACCAAATTGAGCAAGTAAAAGCTTTCAAATATCTTAGCCTTTATTTCCACTCATCTTCCTCCTGTCATCTTTACTCTTCAAACCTTTATTTGCATGCCCATATAGCCTCTAACACAATAATTAAATATTCAATCAACAGTTACATGCTTGCCACAATTCAACTTTTTAAAGCTAGAGGCTAGGTTTCTTGCTCTGTGGAGGGCAATGTTGCATTAAAAGGATTCTTATGCCTTGGAAGCTGTTGAGTGTAAATTCCTATCATCTCTACTTCTACTTGTTCTTTGTTCTGTAACTAATGCACTTCTCTTAGCTTGAGCTTGGCTACAGATGTTCAATTACCCTGTTTCCCCCAAAATAAGACATCCCCTGATAATAAGCTCAATCGGGCTTTTGAGTGCATGGCAATAAGGCCAAGCGTTTATTTTAGGGTTCAAAAAAATATAAGACAGGGTCTTATTTTCGGGGAAACACGGTACCATTCTGCTAGTTGAAGTATCGGGTTAAACAAATTTTTGGAGGCAAATTTCTAGTCCAAACTAATTTTGCTAGATAGATGATTGATAGACAGGCAGGCAGGCAGGCAGGCAGGCAGGCAGGCAGACAGCAAACATAACTGATGATGAATAGTATTCTGAACATGGGAAGCACTATAAACTGTTACTTTTGGTAATGAGTAGAACTCACCTTTATTCCCACTTAAATTTCTATACTGTTCTCAATGGGACAGAAGAGGTATTACTATTTTGAAAGATTAAATTAATTAACCTGGTTTAGCCACAATTCTGATAATGATAATAGCTATCAACTATCAAGATGAATTGTGTTATAGCCTAAAATATGAACAATTCAAATGAGATAGATTAGATAGATAGATAGGTAGGTAGGTAGGTAGGTAGGTAGATAGATAGATGTTATTTAAATTAGATAGAGCTAGAGCTAGAGCTAGACAGACAGGCAGACAGGCAGACAGACAGACAGACAGACAGACAGACAGAAAATATACTTTATTCTCATCAGTCCTTAAGAAGTCTCAGGAAAAGTGCCAAAATTTTCTGAAATAATTTTGTGCACCATTAATATATTAAGTCTTTACATTTTATTGGCCAAAATAAAAAATAAAAAATAGAGATTTTTTAAAAACAAAAACAAATATAAAATATTTGTTCATTAAAACAAATATAAAACAAAATAAAAACAAAAAAAATTGTAAATAGAGATTAATATTTATATAAATTAAGCATACACAAAAGAGTTAAGTTGTTTAATTTAATTTTCTAAATTCTAAATCGGTAAAGATAATGTCAGTTATTCCAAATTATTATAAATATTCTCCATTTTCAGTGTTAATTTCTTCCTGCTTATTATTTATTTATAAGGAGATTTCATGAAAGAATTGACAGTAAAATGATTTGGTACATCAATTTTTGTTATAGGGTTTTTATATATTTTAGTTATGTTCCTTGCAATTGGGCAGCACCAAATAGAATTAACTAAAAAGTTTTAAAGAAAAACCCAGCTGTTCAACCACTTTACCTTAATGATCTTAACAAGACAATTTATATAATGGCACTTTATTCCTCTAGATGCTGTTTACTTGCAAATATATGCAAGAGTAGACCTATTTTAAGCTTGTACTTGACTTGGTTAATCCAGTCAGCTGTATTTGCCCCTCAAAAGAGCTCCAATCATCATCCTTAAGATCTATGATCTTGAGATAGCTAGCTAGCTAACTAACTAACTTGTTTGTTACCTTCTAGAAAGATTAATCAAACTGTGTTTAGATCAGGAGTCGGTGAAGAATGGATAGGAACAACTGGTGAGATTGTAACAGCTGATAAAGGTCCACATTGTTTGGGTTGGTTTATTTAAGAAGTGCTGTCTTTTTAAAGAATGAAAAAGCAGATGCTTACACTAACAGGTTGGCAGTGTAAAAACAGACATAAGGGAAGGAGGAAACAAACAAACAAACCTAAGAAATAAATACACAGGAATAAATAAAGGGAGAACTAGTTTCCATGTTTTTAAGCTTAACGATGAGAGAGTTTGGGGACAATGGTATTGCTCCACAAGTTTAGGATTCTATCATTACCACATTTCTTCAGCCATAAAGAATATTCTCTTCTCTTGTCATTGGGTGTGCTAGATTTGCTAATTTTATTTTTTGACAGCTGGTGATGAGAAAGGACACTTCAAGGGGTAGCATGCTGGGAGCTGCATCCAAGATAGTTTTGGTGCTTCTGTATCATACATCTGGAGGTCACTGTCGGTTAATTTAAACCCGAGCTTGATCTGCCATGAAATGGTCTTGCAAAGAGATTGCTCAGTTTTCTTGTTCTCAAAATTGGGATGAAAATGAGTTCTGCTCCCAGAGCATCATTTTTTTTTATTGAGGCTAATGAAAGCAATTTGATCTTAAAGAATATCACTTTGAAAAAACAAAACTAAAAAACTACTAAAACTGATTAACCAGCATATCTATGCCTTTGAAAAATTACTTTTAAAAAGACAACTAGCACGTAGTGTGAGGAGCACTGTGAGTTGCATCAATTAAAGTTTATGGCTTGTATTGATGCTGATTAACTACAAAGCTAAATGAAGATGGGAAGTGGAAAGAATGATTGATGTTTTACTTAAAAGCCACAGTGGTTCACTTTAATTCATAAAAAGGTACTAAGGCTGCATATAAATTATACTGTAGAATTTACTCTGTATCAGTGAGGGTTTTTTTAACATACATTTGTGATTAACATAACACTGAAGTGTGTAGCTTAATGCTCAATGTGACTAATTCAGCAACAGACTATGCCTCTGCCTGTGTGTATGGGGTGCTAGAGAGATTTCTTTGAGGTATACTATGCCTCCTCCTAGAATGAAAAACTTAATGTTTTTGTTTGAAAAGCAAGAAAATGATAAAAAAAATTAAGAAAGAATCAGGAATGACAACCATACTTCAATGTATCATTGAAATTCAATAAATATATTAATGCGAATACCATTTTATATATACAACAATCTGATTAAACTCCTGTTTAGAATAAGAGAAAACATCTGAGAGATTCATATGGCCATGCAGATTTAGGATAGCAATACTAATTAGATAAAAATTGCTTTGGTTCAGAAAGCATCAACAAGATACAACAAGAGAGCTGAAGAAGCTTCTTGGATGAGAAGCAAAACGTCTTCAAAGAAAAACAAGAATGTCCAGTTGCCTCTTGAAAAAAGCACCTTTGGGACAACCATGACCTGGATGACTGAGAATCTCCATATCAACAAGATATCTATGGGACCGCCTTCTGCCACCAACAGCCTCCCACCAACCAGTTCGCTCCCACAGAGACTCCTCAGGGTGCCGTCGGCCAAGTTATGCCGGCTGGCGACACCCAGGAGGAGAGCCTTCTCTGTCGGAGCCCCTGCCCTTTGGAATGAATTGCCCCTGGATATTCGTAACATCTCTGATCTCCAGGTCTTTCGCTGTGCCCTTAGGACCCTACTGTTCCAACAGGCAGGGCTATCTAATTGAATGATTTTAAATCGGGTTTTAACTTTGGGTTTTAAAATTTGGCCAAAACTATTTAATGAATTTTAATGAATTTTAACTTTAATACTGTATATTTATGTTTTAATTGGCTGTACACTGCCCCGAGTCCTTCGGGAGGAAGGCGGTATATAAATAAAATTATTATTATTATTATTATTATTATTATTATTATTATTATTAGTCTCCAGACAAGAAGCACTTCCAGAAATACTAGATTTACCTTATTGTAAGGTTCCATCAACAGATTAGCTTTTCTAAGGGGCAATTCAATAAATACTGTTACTGAAATAATGATCTTTTAAATAGAGAATTAAAGTACAGTATATCTAAACTGGTTAATTTTAATAATAATTTCTGCAAACAAGCAGGAAAAAAATTGGTCATATACTCAGCTCTTGGGAAAAAGATTGTACAAGCTGATGATAAATTACATAACACAATTGCCGAAGTGACTCACTGGAACATCAGTAAAAAAAAAAAATCATGTGCCAGTAGTTAAAAAAAAAAAAATTGGTGGAAACACAGAATTGAAAAGTAATCAAAAATGAGCAGGTTAAAATACTGTGGGATTTCTGAACACAGATGAAGCCTTGGCTCGTAAGACCATATTTCACTGTGGTTGAAAAGAAGAAAGGGTGGATAATTGATGTGGCAATATCAGGGGATAGTAAGAACAGAAGGCAAAGATTCAGAAAGATCACAACCTCTTAAGATCTGAAAATCGAAACTGAAAGATTATGATATAAATTGCCCATGGTGGTCCCAGTGATTATCAGCACATTGGATGCCATATCAAAAAATCTTGAATGGCTTTTAGAAAATTTACTCATTGACAAAATTTCCATCTATTAATTGCAAAAGACCACACTGCTTGGATCTGTACATATATTATACCTGTGATGGCAAACCTATGGCACGTGTGTCAGAGGTGGCACGCAGAGCCCTCTATGTGGGCACGTGCACCATCACCACCTGGTCTTCTGGTTTCTGCTATGAGCTTGCATGCCGGCCAGCTGATCTTCGCGCATGCCAGAGCCCCGGAAACCTGAAGACCAGGTGGCCAGTATACACATGTACGTGCTGGCCAGCTGGTCTTTGAGTTTCCGGGGCTCCAGCACATGCATGTTCCGGTTTGGGCACTCACTGTATTATACCAATACATTAAGATACCTTAAGTTTTTGAGAAGAATTTGATGAATATGAAGGCCAATACTGTGGCTTCACATTGTTGTGATCAAATAACAAGAACAATAATAATATAAGAATTTTATTGTTATCTTCTTATTTCTACCCAGAGAGTTTACCAAAGATTAATGAAAAGGATCTTGAAACTGTTAACAATAAAGCCAATGATCCTTAAAATCAATAATAGATTATTATAGAAGCAATTGCAAGCACAGCAAAATAATACAGAAACAATATATTATCTTGCAAATACTTTAAAGTGTTGCTGCAGTCTGAATTTCAAAATAGCCATGTGGTAAAAAGCTGGATTCTTTTGAAAGCAATAAAGATAGGAAACAAAAGAGTTAGAATAATGCTCACCTCCGAAGACGGACAGTGATAAATTACTTTTTCTGATATCTTGGCCATTTAAAATTCATTACTGTGAAAATGATTTGTGAATACCTATTTGAGGTTGAAAATTATTCAAGTTAGTTCAGAAAAAGCTTAAAGACTAGATGAGCTGCAAATTTCTATAGAGTCAAGGTTTATAGCAATCAGCATTTCTTTAAATCTTTCTAAGAATGCAAATTCTTTTACATTGTTTCAGCAGTTTTTATAACAGGTTTCTAAAGCAGGCTAGGAAAATCTTCCTGTGATTTTAAATTGTGCTGTTCTAATAAGGTCAGCTGTGAAAAAAAAAGTTCAGGTACAAATTAATACTCTCTTTTGCCAATGTAATTGAAACAGTGATAAAGCTCTATTGATTTAATTTTATTGGATGATCTTCATTAATGGGCTTAGAATTTGACTATCTGGAATTAAACTGCAATGTATAAGGAGACATATTTGAATTAACCTGTAGATAACAAATGTAAGTAGGAAAAAAATCAAATATGTTTCTAGGAAAGAATTAGAGTTACAAAATAAGGACTATTCCGTCTTGATATCAAGTTTTCATTCACTTTATATAGTATAACCTTCAAAAATGGACACTTCTTTTAAATGGATTAGCACGCAGTGTTTCTTAACCTTGGCGGTTTGAAGATGTGTGAACTCCAACTCCCAGAATTCCCCAGCTAGCATAGCTTTCTAATCTTATTTTGTAACTAATAGCTGACTGGGAAATTTTGGGAGTTAAAGTCCACACATTTTCAATCTGCCAAGGTTAAGAAACACTGGATAAGGCTTTTCTCTCAAAGCTGAGCTTCTGAAATAACCCAAAAACATTATTGAAACCCCCCCCCCCAACACACACTTGTTGTTAAGGAATCAACTCACAAATAATCAAGAGCAATATTTCTGAACTAACAATATATTAACACAGCCTTAACTGTATGGTAACACATTTTGTCAGTTTTAATGGGTGTTGGATGAGAGAAAAATCTGAATTTGTTTCCTAGTGCTAAAATTTTATGACATTTAGCTTGTTACCGTAGCAACAACAACAATATGCAGATACCCTAACCAGATGCAGTACCCTATAAGTGCCTCTTTCTCTTATTTATTAAGATCGAATTCTCCCAATGTTGGCCTTGAATGATTCCATTTGATCTACATGCACACACACACGTAATTATTAGCTCTGCTTTAATGGCCTACACATTACTGCTGTCTCCATCATCCTTACTGTTCATTAATAGATACCAATCAGTGTGAGCTATTGGGATGTGTTAATGCCTTCTTTCATTGGAGAGTAGAGAAGATTTATAGCCGTGCACTTATTTCAAAAGATGAAAAGCATACAAACTACAGGAATGTCCCATCTAGAAATAATCCCCTTCTTTAGTATTTTCAGTATGTTGCCATGGCCATCCATTTACTGCTCTCTCACTGGGTTATTCAAGTAGCATTAAATGTCCTGTGACTGGTTGGGTCATTATTTCAGAGACATTTCCTTACCTAAACAGAGAAACAGAACAACCATGGGTGGGCAAAAAAGCAGTAGCGATGGGGACGACTTCCTGCTGGCTTCCCCATTGAGATTTCTTTTAAAAAGCTGGCATCATTGGCAATGATGATTGCACGACAGTGTCTGACTACAGTGGTGTGGCTGCACAGCAGCACAGAAGTACTGAAACTACCTCAACTTTTCCAAATCATGGGTCCTGGATTTTAGACACATTCTGAAAATTAGACTCAGATGTGCTGATTCAAAAATTGTTCCCTTATGATAGATACTCTGTTTTGCCCAATTGAAGGTTACAAACAATCAGACACAAGTGTTTTAGTAGTATATAGAGAAAGGGAGGTGCTTTAAGTTGGATGAGAATCTTATTCATTAAAGTCCTTTCAGTAGTCACAATCAATGAAGTTGGTTTGGTGGATGGAGTTGTCATCTCTGGCACAAGTCAGGACTGTCCAGACAAACCTCTCATGGAATTCTTTTTAAAGAAAGTATGATTCACTAAATTGGAATTTACTGCAGCCAGTTCAAGGCGCCAGATGGTATCTTCTTAAAATAAGGGTGGTGTTTTTTTTGGTAGTTTTAATTATCTTCAAAAAAGTACAAGCCTGCATATGAAATGTGTATGTTAAAGAAGGTAGTACATTTTTAATGCATTGAATGGTGCAGAGCAAATGTAGCCGGGGTAGAGAAGTGAATTGACTCTGCAACTCAGGTGTGGCATCTTGTCTTGTCCATGGAATAGATGATCTCAGGTGATGGGCTTTTGGGAGGGACACCTCCCTCTTGATTTTATAGATTTCCTCTGTTCTGCAAGCAGCAGAGAACAATGTTGTTTTGTTCTGTCTATATTTGCCACAGTGCCATTCATTTGAAAGGGAAAAGGATAAGTGTGGTTGTTGAATCCACCAGATATCCCTCTACTCTGATTGCAGTCAGGTTTTGCATCATAAAGAAAGCAGAGAGGTAAGAAATGTCATGTGGCTTGGACCATGCCTGGCCTTTTTCCATTTGAAAGGTTCCTGCTGGTATTTCAAGAACAGCACCAGCTGTGGTAGCTTCTGATGCCTCAAGTGAGTGAAGAAGCTGAGCCTGTGGGAAGGATGTTGTATGAGACCCATTGGGCAGATGAAACTGAGCCGTAGTTCTTGTCTTTGAACTATAGTAAGTTCTCTACAGTGTTTTTCTAAAGGGGGGGGGATATTCTGAAAAATCTGAATATGAATCTAGACTCAGCAGTAAGAAATGATAACTGTAATTATTATTTTTTCTCACCCTAGAGAATTTCTAATATTGTACAATATTCAAGACTAAGAACTTTGGGAGTTGTTCTATATTCATTGGGAGTTATTTAGCACATTTAAAATTGGCCTTCTGCAAAGTTATCATAAACATTAAAACATTTTAAAAAGGGCAGCAGTGTTGTAATGCAAGTTGTAATGTAAACACATGAGTGTTCTATTGACATTAATAAAGACACCTTGATGGTAGTATATATGTCAATGTATTTGACTTTGAACTTTTTTGTATGCATCCTTATTTTTCCTCCATCTCATGTTTTACTCAATGAAGGCACTTTTACCATGCCAATAGATGATCCTCATAGAGGTCTGTCAAAGCTAGATATATAGTAGTTTTCTTGCAGAACCAGAAGTTTAAAACAGTTTATGCCCATCAGTAAAAATGGAAATCAAATAAAAAGCCTTGATAAGTATAATAGTATGCTGGAAATGTCTTGGCTGGGAATTCAAAGAAATAGAAGAAGATTGCACAAGAAGTCATAGTCAATTGTAAAAATTGCCCAAGCACATTGAAATGTACATTGACTATTGATAAAGGTTGGGGCTTGTCAAAGCATTCATCTTGAGAGAATATAAAGCCTGACTCATTCATTTTTCAAATTAAAACTGTAGGAAACTTGATATATCCCAAGCAACGTTTTATTGAATTAAATGTGAAATTAAGAGAACAAGTACAACTATGTTAATTTCTATCCTTTAATGCATGAAATTAATGGTATTAAAATGGTGATTAAATCTGGTTAGACTGAACACCACATCAGGTGGGGGTTCCCCCCCCCTCTCTCTCAGCTTCTTTGATGTTATAAATATGATTTCTGTTATAGCTGAGCCTAAATTAGGAATGGAAATTTTGGAGAGGGAGGACATATTTCAGTGGATATGAAAAACAGCTTTTTTTAGACTATTTTTTTTCTCTGTGTGACTACATATCAAAAGAGGTTTCTGCCCAGAGAAAAAGCCAAAAAAAGCACTGCAGTTGGGGAGCAACCAGCTAAAAATGAAAGGTTAGAATAAAATTAGGGGAGCTATTTCAACGTTTGCATGTATAAACAAGCAGCAAAGTAAATGTGTGCGCAATTGCACACACCCGAGAGAAAGCAAGTTCCTCAGAGTCCAGCAAGATTGTCTTGAGAGAGTTCTAACTCCAAAACAGCAGGCATAAGAGTGGTCAAGGGAAATCCAAGGGTCCAAACATTGTAGATGGGTCATCAGCTGGTCCTGATCCAGAGTCAAAATCATGAGGTTTCATATCATGAGCCAAGGCACACCGAGTCTAAGTATTGAATGGTTGTTGCCAACAGAGAAGCTTGAGCTTGCTACTCATCTTAAATAGAAGCTACCTGATGTTGCTCATTTGGAAGGGTGAGAAACCTCGTAGAACATCTTTGCTCTGCTTGGCAAGCCCTTGCAAAGGGAGGGGATGGCACCTTAGTCTCCTCATCTTCAGAGACCGAGATCAGCTGTGTCTCCTGGTTACTGGAAGGCACAGCTTCTGATGCCTGGCTGGTACTCTGAAACTGGCTGCTCATTGTGGGTCACCTCATCAAAGTCCTAGTTGGCCATGACACTGGGCATATAAGTAAATGGAAGGATGATTTTCCTTGCTTGTCTGGAGAAAGCAGTCTCCCTAATGAATTGCTGAGGGATTCTTAGTACAACAAAATGAGCAAGAATGGGACCATCTTTTCCACACACATGATGTGTCCCAGTTCAACAGCACAGAAATATTGACTGCAACCTCTTAAATGAGGAGAAGACTTATTTCTCACTTCTCTTTCTCATAGGTATCTTTCTTTCTGCTATGCTCCTTCCTTCCTTCCTTCCTTCCTTCCTTCCTTCCTTCCTTCCTTCCTTCCTTCCTTCCTTCTCTTTCTTCTCTCACTCTCTTTGTTGGTTTCACTTTGTAAAAGACAGAGAAAGAGAGCCACACAGCATCTCTGTGACAGATACACAAATTCATTTTTTTAGTTAGCCTCCTCTGTGCTCCTCACCCCCACAGATTGTTATCAAATGTGCCCACAAGGCTTCCCAAATATTTATTTAAATTCATCCTTTTCCATGGAGAGAGTTATAGAATTTCTCTGTCTTATAGTATTATTGCAGGCAAAATATTATAATAATATTATCTGACTGATAATATTTTGCCCGATCAATATATGCCCCCTTTACATTGTTTCAGAGAAAAATATAAGTTCCAGTCCTGTTCTCCAGAGCATGATATATTACCAGCTCACATCTGCTGCTTTCTATATTACCTGCTTACAGTGATATTAGCGCTTCAGTTTAGGATTTCGTTGCTCTTGTTCAGTTGGTAAATCATGCCCAATTCTCCATGATCTAATGGATTACACTACACCATCCTCCCCCCATCCTCCACTGTCTACTAGAGTTTGCCCAAACTCATGCTTACCATGCCGGAGACACTATCTAACCATCGCATCCTCTGCCTTCCCATTCTCTTTTTTCCTTTCATTTTTCCCAGCATCAGGATCTTTTCTGGTGAGTCTTCTCTTCTCATTAGGTGGCCAAAGTAATTGCGCTTCAGATTCAATATCTCTCCTTCCAAAGAACAGTCTGGGTTGATTTACTTTAGGATTGACTGATTTGATCTTCTTGTAGTCGAAGGGACTCTCAAGAGTTTTCTCCAACACCACAATTCAAAAAGATAAATTCTTCAGTGCTCAGCCTTTCTTATGGTCCAACTCTCACAGCCATACATTACTACTGGGAAAACCATAGCTTTGACTATATGGACCTTTGTCGGCAAGGTAATATCTCTGCTTTTTAATATGCTTCATTTTAGGATAATTTCTGCTAAACAGAAATAAACCACAGAAGAATTGCATCTCACCATTAGCTTTCAGCAGGTCAGGCTTAATCTCATGAGATGGCTGCATATCTAGAAGTACAGTGCCTCTAAATAGTATCATATAGT
Source organism: Ptyas mucosa (assembly GCA_012654045.1). NCBI lineage: Eukaryota > Metazoa > Chordata > Lepidosauria > Squamata > Colubridae > Ptyas > Ptyas mucosa. The sequence continues at coordinate 10,381,727 of WNWU01000017.1, read as the reverse complement.
AGAGTAGATAAAGATCAGTGTTATACAGAGCTAAAAAGAAACTTTTAAGAAAATTGGTTTAACCATTAAATGTTTTCCCCCATAATTCAAATAATTTTTTTTAAATATAGGACTCAGGCGTCACTATCAAATGAGGCTATAATACAACGACTCCTTTCCAGATTCCTCCATTTGAAGTTCTCTTATATAATTGCATAGAATTAGTACAATCCTATTTTCCACCACCCCCATCTCACAACCCCTTTCCTTATTTCAACTAAGAGCCGTGGTTCGGCAGTGGTTAAAATGCAGTATTGCAGATTAATCCTGCCAACTGCCAACAGTTCAATTCTTACCGTCTCAAGGTTGACTCAGCCTTTTATCCTTGCAAGGTCCATAAAATGAGGACCCAGATTGTTGGAGGCAATATGCTGATTCTGTAAACTGCTTAGAAAGGACTGTAAAGCACTATGAAGTAGTATATAACTCTAAGTTTGGTTGCTATCTAGCTGAGCTCTTTTTTTTTCCTTGCATTGATTCTCCAGGTGACAGACCTAAATATAATTATTCTCCAGTTTCATTGAGAACTTCTTTTATGTCATTCTCCTTTCTTTGTATAAATCAGAAGTCTTGTGGAGGGAATAATTGATGACAGAGTATGGCCTCAAGTCCTATATAGTAATTGAACCCTTTGTCATGTTTGTAGTGTCCCTTAATTTAAATAATTTTAATGAATCTACAATCTGAGCAAGACATTATCCTGGCAACTGCATTTGGTGTTTTCATTTCCATAATATGAGTAGTGATTGAGTGTAGGTTGTGATCCTAGGATATGAGGGAGTAGATGGGAGGGATGTTCTCACTGATCCCTTGTACAACCTCACTGATCTTATGTACTTCATTATGAAAAAAGTCCAACTGAAGCAGGGAAAGGGGACTTCTGCTTATGTAGATTACAAATATGGGTCATTCTGAACTGATCTGGTGATCACAATAAGGGTTAAAGCTCTACGATTGAAGGCCATGAGTCTGTCCTAACACAATTGAATAAGGGAGTAGAGATGACAAAGGTACTAAGTGCTAAGTGTGCATTCTGTTCAATTGTGTCCAATTCTCAGAGACTTCCTGGAAAAAGTCCCAGCAGTTTTCCCAGCAAAGTTTTTCAAAAGTAGTTTGTTGTTGCTTCCTTCCTAGGGCTGAGCTAGAGTGACTGGCCCGAGCTGGCTCTGTGCCTAAAATAGGACTGGAACTCATAATCTTCTAGTTCCTAGTCTGATGCCTTAACTGCTATACTAAACTCCCTCCCTCCCTCCCTCCCTCCCTCCTTTTATGTATGTTTGTATGTATAAATAAAACTTTGACATTAACTCATGCTAAGTGATATTACAATACATTGTGTATTCTAACCAAATATAACAGAGAAAATCTTGGTAAAGGATAATGCTTTTACTCCTATTGAAGGCATCTGAACACTATTTCCCCATGTTAAGTTCCCTTCCTAACATATAGCATCATTTACTATATACCATTTGGGTATTACAATCCTTTTTCCTAGCTTAGTGGCCTTTAGATTTGGATAGGATACTTCAAGTTGCATCCCAGCCAGCCATCACTCCTGTTGTGATGTCTTTTTAACTTAATAGCCTCAACCTTCCTTGCCCATTTGTCTCCTTTTCCCCTTCTATTAGTTGTTTATTCCTCTCTCAAGTTTTCTCTGCAAACCCCTTATCTTACGCATTCACTCCAGTGTTCTGGTTATACAAGATTTGGACATCAGAGGATGATGCCACCATAGCCTACAAAAATGACATCAGAGATGCCTGCTGACATTTAGTTTGGTCATGTTGTTCTATTGCAAGATTCTGATGGGTGACACAAGCAAAACCTGTAACTTCCTTCCACCCGGCCCCAAATAGTCACAATAGCTTTCTTATGATTTCATGAAACTTATGATTGAAGGCAGCTGTTCAGTAGGAGGAGGTGGAGGTGTAGAAACATAGCAATTTTATAAGCACAAGCTACTATTTTAGTTGCACATTAATATGCCCACCCCAAAAGTTAAATTGAATCTCAAAGAAGAAAGTAAAATGTAATGAATTCTTGCCAAATAGCAATAGTATTTTTGTAATCAGATGTTCTTGCATTGTTTGAAAAAGAGATGCCATTAATATGTGCATCCTAGGCTCCTCTCAGTATGATTTAGTTACATTTTTATTCACAAGTTATTTATAGTTTCTTGGACACGAGCCTGTTTTTTTCATTCTTTACCATAGGATGTATCAAGTAGGTGGAAATTCCCTCGCATTAATGGCCCTCTCTATCAGCTGAACCTTGAGAAGAGCTCTGATTTTCTAAATGAAAAATTGTTTCCAGGAAATTATTATTGCATTGAAATTCAGTGCTGTAGTTATCCTGTATATAGTGAATGGCCATTCATACTTCCAAAATTTGCAATGAAAAATATGCTTCCCTTTTCCTGAGCAATCAAGACAGGAGAGAGTAACATGGAAGAAAAAATAACAATGAACATTCTCCCTATACTGAGAAACAGTTCCACATAGTAGTAATGCCTACCTGAATAAAATGCCCCAAAAATGCAATAGGAAAAAACAGAGCAGTCGGATATAACAATCCAATGTTGGATTTGCCAAAATTAGCAAAGGACAAGAGATTATGATAATATATCTACATGCTGCACACAACTGCACAGATCATCATCTTCTAAAATTATATATGAGGTTAGTCCCTGGCCAGTTTTTAATCGGGACAGAATTGGAAGAGGTCAGAACTCTTTGAAATAACAAAGAAATACTTGAAGGACCGCCATTTTCCAAGAGTCTCTATCTGTCCAACCAGGTCGAGCAGAATTGATATGCTGCAGATCCCATCAGCCAAAGAGTATCAGCTGATAGGGACCAGAAGATGGGTTTATTCCTCAGTGGCCCCTACTCTATGGAACATCCTCCCTCTGGAGATCAGAATGCTTCCAGCTCTATTAGCCTTTTGTAAGGCCTTAAAAACCTGGGCTGTATTGCTAACTGTCCAGGTATATCAGTTGATATGTATTTTTAATCTGGATGTTTTTAGTGTTTTTACTTTTTAAAAATATTTTTAGTATTTTTAATTCTAATATAGTTTTTGAATAGTAAGTAGCCTAGAGTCATTGACTGAGATGGACTGCTATAGAAATTGAATAAATAAATATAAACAAATGTAATTTAATAACCAAATCATTTCATTTTCCAAGTAAACCAGGACTAGTTTAATTTGGGTTTCCAGAGAAATGGGATCAAGGTCTAGTTGGAATCAAGGTCTACCAATATGATGCTCCGTTGTCAGATGGAACACCACCATTTTTGTTGCAAAACACTGGTTTGCTAAAAGATCTTTAAAAATCCCTGTCGCCAAAAAGGAAATCTACTGGATGAATTCCTCTGCAGGAGTCAGCTGAATTCTACTTCACTGTAGAATCTGGCTGGCTCAGGAATTCTGGGAGTCGAAGTCCATGGGTGGTAAAGGGACTATCGTTCCCCACCCCTGCTGTAGTCCCTCTCCAAAGGGACTGTCACATCTCCCCTCACATCAGTTTCCCTCTTGCTTATAGAAAGAGGAAGAGAAATGTGTATATGCGTGTACTTGTATTTTTCTGGGTGTGGAAATGGATGTGCAATATGTGTGATATAAAGTGATTGGTATTTAAGGCCAAGATAAGATGAATTTTGTAAGCCGGATATCTTATTTTTAGGCAGTGAATTATACAAGTGCATTATAGGCACATATTTATTGTGGGTGGGAGAATCTCCAGGTTTAATATTCATCTGGAATAGGCACAAGTTGACAAGATGTGGAAGTTATTCACTGCACAGGATTTGAATCCTTCTCAACCATTCCCCCCCATCCCAACTGTCAAAGAAAGTCATCTTTCTTTGGAGTATATTTGGTATGTTTTAGAAGAAAACGTGTTGATGGAGAAAAATACCTGTATGCCCCTTCCCATCCCTTTTATTTCATGGAGAATTTAGAACTCATCACTGCTATGACCCTAGATAGATTCTTTATCTATCTGCATTCTGTTTCTCCACTCAGCTGGACATAAAACAGATCACAGCAGAAAGAAGAAAAGCATTACAGGACCTTGTTGTATAATAGTAACTGCAAACCCATATCAACTCATGTTGTAGCAATTCAGAGCGGCAAGAATAAACATTCAGTACCCTATTAACTCACTGCATTAAAGCATTGTAACACCATTACAAATCCATTGCATATGGATATAAGCCGCATCCAAATGATTCTAACTACAACTGGAAGTTATAGACAGCCAGTTTGAAAGACAGTTAAGGCACTGTGAGTTCTAGTCTTGCCTTAGGCACAAAGCCAGCTGGGTGACCTCAGGCCAGTCCCTCTCTCTCTTGGAAGCAGGCAATGGCAGACCATTTTTGAAATCTTGCCAGGAAAACTGCAGTGTCCAGGCAGTCGCCAGGAGTCAACACTGATTTGCAGGCACAAATAAATAAAGTAAAAGTATTATAACAATGTAATAATTTGTTTACAGAGTGTACTGTTAACAAGAGAAATTGACATAATATCAACTAATTATCTGTACTGATCTTTTTCAATAAACAACATGCCTTTATTCCATGATTTTATTATGTTGGTTCTGAAAGTAGATAAAACCACAGGTTGTCAACACACATCTCATGTTTACTGCATGCTTATTATTGCTCAAATTCTGGTTTTCATGTAAAATGTTTGATCTAAGTACATGTTTAGAAACCCTGGAATATGATGTAGCAGAGTCACCAGGACTGATTACAATTATAGAGAAACTTCCAATTTCTAAAACGTTTTAAAAGGGGGAAGGGGGTGAAAGAACCCAAAGTGATTTTTTTCATTAGTCTAAAGACAAAGAAGAATAGATTTCAAGGATTCAGGATGTCCATAGGCTTATATATTGAATTATCTGATTTCTTCTGTTAGGATACTGGGACTTCTAATTTTTCTTTATTACATTTTCTTCTCTGGCTTTTAAAAAATGCTTATGATTATGCTTTGTTTTTCTGATATTGCCTGAAACATAGCTATAGGTCTTCTTAATATCTGTTGTTGTGTACCGCACAATAAAACAGTTGCTGTATATAGGGAGTCATAGAAGGGGCTATAAGGAGCCGAGGTAGCGCAGCGGTTAGAGTGCAGCACTACAGGCTACTTCAGCTGATTGCTAGCTGCAGTTCAGCTGTTCAATTCTCACCAGGCTCAAGGTCGACTCAGCCTTCCATCCTTTCTAAGGTGGGTAAAATGAGGACCCGGTTTGTGGGGGCAATAAGCTGACTTTGTATAAAATATACAAAAGTATGAAGGCTATTGCTTAACGCATTGTAAGCCACCCTGAATCTCCGGAGAATTGGTGAATCAGTTTAGAAATCCATAAATCTCCTCATTGATATTTATTCTTATCCATTCACCTGGGACTGATTGATACCTGGCTGAAAAATATAATAAATGAGCTTTGTATATTCAGTGCTTGATCTCCCAAGACAGAGAAGATGCTAGTGAGGAACTATCATCTAGAAAACAATTGTACCACTCCACTTTTCAAATCTGAAAAGTGACTACTGCTCTATTAGATAGGTGGTTTGTTTGTTTGTTTGTTTATTTATTTATTTATTCATTTTGTCCAGCCACCAAAATTCCTAATGACTCAGGGGCCATTTGTAAGGTCCTTCATACCTCATACGATATTTAACAACAAAATATCCAAAATTTGGTGATCTAAATTTGGGTAGTTTTCATATGTGTTTAGGGGGAAGAACAAAGAAGGAAAGAAGGACTAGGGTTGACATGATAGCAGTGTTCCAATACCTAAAGGGCTGCCACAAAGAAGAGGGGGTCAACTTATTTTCCAAAACACCAAGAAGGAAGGCAAGACAAGAAACAATGGATGGAAACTAATCAAGGAGAGAAGCAACCTGGAACTAAGGAGAAATTTCCTGACAGTGAGAACAATTAATCAGCGGAACAACTTGCCTTCAGAAGTTGTGGGTGCTCCATCACTGGAAGCTTTTAAGAAGAGATTGGATATCCATTTGTCTGAAATGGTTTAAGGTTAGTAAGCAGTAGGTTGGACTAGAAGATCTCCAAGGTTCCTTCCAATTCTGTTATTCTGTTATAGCACAGTAAATGCAAAATAAAATCCATCACAATAATTGCAAAACAAAAGCACCCCAAATCAGAATGAAACATCTTGACCATCCCAATAGTCTTCTGTGGCCCCTCAGAAAATCAGAAGGCAGAACTGCAGTCCTTAATCTTTGCAGGAGTTGCCCATCCTCTAGAAAGAAGCTTCTTCCTTGGGGTTTATGCCTGACAATAGGTTTAACGGCAAACTGACTAGGCTGTAAATGCGTTGATTCCAAAAGGGGGCAGAAACAGCAAGTGGTTCCTGTTATTGTGTTAGAGCAAACACATTTTAAAAGGATGAGTCAGATGTCTATAAACAATCAAACAGTTTCAGGTTAATCTAATGACATTATCTGTGTTCAACTCTTGTAGATTGTAATAAGGATTTGATTTTGGAATGTGAGTATATAATTCATAGCCTCAACACTTGTTCTCTGCCTGTCAAGGATTCCAAAATGACTTCTTTCCCCTCCTAAAGGGGGAAAAAAATTTAAAGGTGGGTTGAATTTGATTTCTTCCATCCAGTAGAAGTATACTTTAGGCTAAAATATAGTGAATGTGCCCTCTAGGTGGAGCTATACACTTGACTTGTAAAGAAACTTGTGTGTGAAATCTAGCCTGTCTTGTAGGAAAATGATCCCAAAATGAGCTTTCCGAGCATGAAATTTCCAAACAGGTCCTCTCTTGCCAAAACTCCAAGATCCATTTTCACTTCTCTTTGCATTTTGGCTCCTGTGGCAGAACAAAACAATAAAGAGGCGTTTCTTGTTTCAAAACAAGATGAAGATGTGTTTTAGCTTAGTGGTGAAACTTTTACTGTGCTGTTTTTCCTCTGTTCGTTTATTCATTTATTTATTCACATATATATTATTTATTTATTCATATGTATTCATTTATTCATCCAAGGTCTAATATTAATAAGTCATATTTATTTATTCAATTTGTTTAGCCACCCATCTCAAACATGTGACTCTGAACAGTAAACAATCATAATTAATTTTCTAATCATTTTACTTACACAATCGTGGCACTTTTATCTATTTCTTATTTATTTATATCCCCTTTATTATTTCTTTTATAAACAACTTAAGGTGGTGAACATTATCTAGCTCTCCTTCCTTCTCCTATTTTCCCCACAACAACAACCCTGTGAGGTGAATTGGACTGAGAGAAAGGGCTGAAGTGGCCCAAGGTCACCCAGCTTGCTTTCATGACTTAGGCAGGACTAGAACTCACAGTCTCCCAGTTTCTAGCCTGGTGCTTTACCCACTATACCAAACTGGCAGAATGTGGCAACGTGGGCCATTATATGTGTCCCTAGAACAGCACACTTCTGCTCCACGAGCTGCATTGGTTATCAGTCTGTTTCTGGGCCCAGTTCAAGGTAGTTTTAACCTAAAAAGGCATGGCATGGGGCTAGGTTATCTGAGGGATTGTTTCTCCCAAATTACTTCTACCCAACAGAAGGTCCAACAGAAGATGCATGTTCTAGATCCCATCTGTTAAGGAAGTATCAGCCTTTTCTGCCATGGAGTCCATCTTATGGAACATCATTCCCCACCTCAAGATGAGGTTGGCTTCATCCCTGTTAACTTTTCATAAGGCCCTCAAAACCTGGTTATGTTATTTTAGGCCTTTTAGGCCCAAGAAATGATGAGTTGCTGAAGTGACTCCTCTGTTATTAATATCTTTTGCTTTCTATTTACTTTTTAATCATAATACAGGTAATCCTCAATTTACAACAGTTCATTTAGTGATTGTTCAGTTACAAAGGCACTGAAAAAAATGACTTATAGTCATTTTTCACACTTAAGACTGTTGCAGCATCCCCTTGGTCATGTGATTCAGATGCTTGGCAACTGACTCATATTTATGACAGTTGCAGTGTCCCAGGGTCCTGTGATCAGCTTTTGTGACCTTCTGACAAGCGAAGTCAACAGGGAAGCCAGATTCACTTAACAACAATATTACTAACTTAACAACGGCAGTGATTCACAACAGCTGTAGCAAAAAAGGTTGTAAACTGAGGCAAAACTCATTTAACAAATGTTTCACTTTGCAACATAAATCTTGGGTTCAGTTGTGGTCATAAGTCAAGGACTACCTATATCAGTATTTTTTAATTGTTGACTTTTTGTTACCAATTTGTAATTTGTTATTGTACATCCCCCACAGTCACATTTTGTGAGGGTTAGGGTGACTATATAAATATAATGAATGAATGAATGAATGAATGATGGAATGAATGAATGAATGAATGAATGAACAAATATGATCACTAAGAATTAATAATGAGTTTATGACACATAATCAATTAATTAAATTGAACTTTTAAAATGTAAACTTTCCCTATACTTGTGTACCATTTTGCCAGAGTATAATGTCCTGGAGAATGCATTTTCTGCTGTGCCTGGGTCCCTTCATTTCCAATGTTTGTTTGCACAAATAGTTGAAATGGATGAATTTTAGCTTACTCTTTCCTTGAGCTCCCCCACCTGTATGCTTCCCTAGCACATATCTTCATGCTTACCTTGCCTTTTGTGATTCTTTTGCATCATTCTTCATTTTACAAAATGCAGTTGCTGAACCTGCAATTGGAACTCAGATACCAGAGCACAGAACTAAGATTTTATTTCCTGCTGTTTTCTTGCTAAACCTCACCTGTCTTATCAGCTTTCATCTAGTAAGAAAAATTAAAAAGTGATTTTTTTTTTCAGATGTGGAAACAGGGAAAGAGCTTTAGATGGGTGAGGTTGGACAAAGGATTCAAAAGGACGCTCTTCCTCTGCATCAAGATCTGTGTATTATAAAATAATTGTGTAATTATGACTCTGTACTAAGAATAGCAGAGCTTTGGCCTTTTCTTTATAGGTTATATTTATATATTGTAGTAAGTTTTATTTGTAAGTTTAAGACATGTCTATCTATAAGTCTTCCACTATCCTTGTAATTTTCGCAGTAGTTTACAACAGATGTGAAATTGTAGATCTTACTTTCACTAAAGATTATTTTCTGATGGTTTGGTGCTATCCAGCCTCCCAAATATCTTAATCACATGATCTACCGTAGCTTCGAAGGTGCTGATATCTAAGCCCCATGCAATGTATATTAACTACATTCCTAAATCTTTTTTATAAAAAAATATTTGGTGCTTCTAGTAATGGATAATATTGCTTCTTCTGCTGCATAAAATTCAGTGAATAACACTGCCTTGTTGTGCAGATTACAGCTGACAAAAGTAACATATTCTATGTTGCTTGATGAAAAGAAATCAAACTGGCTAATACCAGCATGTAACTTCTTGATTTAGATATTGTAATTCATCTTTTTTTTAAAAAAGAAACTTGTTAAGAATAAAACATGGCTTTATATTTTTCAATTGTTACCTGAAGCTTTTATTTCTAGCATACAGAAGATGCATTGACTTCATTTTCTTTTTACAAAAATAAAATCCCAGGATGTGTATGCATTTTTTTTTCTTTTGGGTTTAACCTTTGAAGCCCTATAGCATAAGAAATCAGATTATGGGAATTCTTCAGTGAATCTATATTATCCCACACCTTCTTAGTAACTGCTGCCAGAATGCTTTCCTTTCCTCTCATTTCCTACAATTCACTGCTTGCTGATATTAATATATTTCATATGGAACAGCATACAATTTTATCTTGTCTCAGCACTTCTTTTAAAATGTGAAGGTACCAATGAGCTGGCTATTGACTTGTTACTTCAACCCTAATATTCAGTTGGGATTTGGAGAAAGCTTAGACAAATCCTGGCAGGAGAAGAATGAATTATGTGCTATTGACCTTATTTAATATCTGGCAGTTTAGAAGTATTGCATTTGAAGAAAGACTTGTGTGAGAATAAAACAGCCAGACTCTTTATATACTGTCACAAGTGCTTTGGCACTATTATGATTGCACAAATGTAGCATTTGCATGTCTAGCTTCCCATGTTCACAAATGTCACCTTTTCAGAAGAATGTGTTGGTTGCAGATCTTTCAACTCTCCCCAAGTTTTCTATTTATTTATTTTTTGTTAGAGGCGCTAGAAATGTGGACCAGCTCCTTATAATAGTCCCATTTGTAAGTTAGATGACATCCAATCATGAGTCTTAATCTTGTCCCACCCCATTTTCCATGTAATGGATGAATATCAATCCACCCCTGGGGTTCCCAGCAGTTAAACTATATGGTGCCATTCCCACTTGCAAGTTTGGTGCATTGCCACAACTTGTGTAAATCTATCAATTTGCCTCTTTTCATACATGTATGTATATCTATCATATATTCACAGCCCTTTTATCTCATTATTTAGCCAGATAGGCTTCCAGGAGGATTTACTTAGAGTCGGTTAAAACAGAGTACCTCTTTCCAACCTGACAGCCTAAAAAACCATGACATTGGAAGGTAATAAATATTTATTTATGGTTATTTGTTAGCTGTAATCCTACCTTTCATAAAACAGCTCAAGTTTTAGTGCCCATTCCCCTTTACAATGGGGAATACCTCTGCGGTAGGTTAGACTGGGAGAGTGTGACTGGCCCAAAGGTAGCCTGGGAGATTTTTGGGGGGAGGGGGTGTTGAGTGTGGACTAAAATCTAGGTCTCTCGGCTACCAGTCTAACTCTTGAACCAGAGAGGAAAACATTCTTAAAGTTACAGGCTAACTATTGAATGTAGGATGACCTGAATACAATTTTGGGAAAAAGGAGACTGAGGAGACCAATTTTTCAGCAGGGCTGTTGGGATTTCCCTGTTTCTCATCTCATCTGCTTCTCTCTCCTGAAATGGCTGGTGCTGCAGGATGACAGGTAAAAGGAAGAGATTGAAGGAATTTACGCCAAGGGCTGCTGTTGCTATAGAACCCCATAGTTGTTGCTCCTTTTAAATTGCACTGACACTAATACATTAATCTTGCTTCACTTTCCCAGTCTGTAAATTGGACCCAGTGAAGTGTGGCTTCTTTTATCTGAGGAACGTTGGAAAGAGTGTGTGAGAAAGCACGATAGCTAAATTGGAAAACAATTTACATTTCTGAGGAAAAGATTACAATTAAAGTTTTGAACAAGAAGGATAACTGCTACAGAGCTGCAGATAGAAGGGCCCTGGTGATTGTTGCTTGAGGCAGCTGTTCTTTAGGATTAAGATAAAATGTTGCAGGACTGGAATAAATTAGCCATCATTAATAGAAAGGACAGGTAATGGATGGAAAAAAACAGACACGCAGAAACAAAACAAAAAGAGGGGTGTATAATACCAATAAATGACACAATCAAATGGCTTTTGTGGAGATTAAACTTTCATTGATTGAATGGATTGCAAGTAATAAAACTACTTGGGATGAACAGGGAAATAATGAAATGACTGCTTGAGAACGTGTCTTTTAATTCTCCCTTTCGAGTTTACTTCTTTATATTACATTTACAACTAATCGTTTCCCTCCACTAAGATTATAATAGCAGGGTTTGTATGAAAATGTTTTGGAACCATTGCAGCCTTTTAAAGCTTTTTGGAAAATGTTTTTTTGCTAAGCATTAAGTATAGAATGTTTCCTGGATTTCAGATTGTACCTTTGACAGTAACTGGGAGCTGTTCTTCCCTTGAGTGCTGAAATTTGCATCTAATAAAGTGTTTAGGGAGTAAATTTTCTAATGCTAGTCTTTTGGCTTTAAACAGGCTAATAAAATATATATGCAGCTCAGTGTATTGCTTTCTCCCTCTCCCTCCCTTTCCCTCTCCCGCTCTCTCTCTCTCTCTCTCCCTCCCTCCCTCCTCTCTCTCCCCCCTTTCTTGAAAAGGGCTTAATTTACAAATAAGTGTCTTAAAGCTTAAAGGCTTACCTCACATTTAAAATGTAGCACCTGTATCTGGATATTTTGAGATACTTGGTGAATTTCAGTGCTTTTCAAAGTGAGGCATTTCAGTTTAAGCTTTCTGAGTGTAGACTGTAACCATAGTGATTTCGGCATACATACACACACACACACAAACACACACACACATACATATGTATACATACATATATATATATATATATATATATATATATATATATATATATATATACACCTATACATACATAAGTACATATATACACACACAAACACATATGTATGTATATATGTATGTATGTATGTATGTATATATGCATACATACATATAGATAGATGGATACACACACACACACACACACACACACACACACACACACACACACTTCTCTTATTTACTTCAGCCCTTGTATGTCACATGCTTCCCTATAAGCAGGAGTTGGCTTTCCTGAGAGTGCTTTGGGGAATCCTAACTCATGATGCCCTCTTTTTGCATCAGCCGCTGGAATTGCAAGCATATTGCAGAAGGGTACTTAGCTGGGATTTTAGGGCTGTTCTGCAAAAGTGCCAACTCAAAGGCGTAAAAGGACGTTTACTGCATATGGCAAGCAGTGGGACCAGCAAGACTTCAGCTGTAAGCAGAAGCCCTTTCAATGGGCATTGAGCATGCTGGTGGCCATTCAAAGGGATTCCATTTTGTCTTGTAATGTTAATTTTTAGATGAATATTTATTATTCTTTATACTTCATTTGAATTTTATTAGCGAACTTACACACAGAATAGTTGCAACACTAATAGAAGTTGTGATGTCCTCTTGAAGTCACATCTTGATTATCTGCATCCCCATTGATTCCCAAAACCAAATATTCCAAGTTTCTGATAGAAAACTCTGACAGTTTTATTTTGAAGGCATTCAGGCATACACTCAGGATCCCTGATCCCCAAACCTGTATATTATCTCTAATAAAAGATTAATTTTAAGAAGAGGGTTTTACTGTCAATTTCCTTTTTTTAAAAAAATATAATAGCAACAATGTTTTTGAATTGCAAAAGTTGGCTTTTGGTTTCAGCAAGCATGAAAATAATATGCATTGCTTTCAAAAATAGTCATTTTTGGTTCCTGGGACAGCAAAAGGCCATGCATTGCTGACTCTTCAAATATTGCCTTGCAAACATTGGCTCTCCTGTGATGCTTCTAACTAAGATTCACAAGGAGCTCACTTGAATATATAGCAATGTGATCATAAGCAAGTATTTTTTTTAAAAAAAAAGATGTTTAATGATGTAGAATATGCTTGATTTCATAATGTGCTCTATTTACTGCTGCATCTCTGATTTTATGCTACAGTCCTTTAATTTTACAGGAATTGTTTTTCATCCTCTGACCTATATATGTAACATTACAGAAGTAAAATAATGCCATCTGATAAATTTGGCATTACATTGTATTTTACAAATGTATCTCAAAAAAACAAAAAAAACAAAAACCCCACAACCAACCCCTTCTTGCTTTCTTGAATGAAATAATTCTTATGGTCAAAGATGGAAAGACTGCCTGTTCATCTGAACCAATTTCATTTTTGTCTTCTCTCCCCTCCCACCCTTGTCTTCTTTGGCTACAGCTCTGTGATATCACTGCATTGAAACCTTTCAAACAGTAGGATTGAGTCCTGAAAGTTATTTGGAGTTGCAAAAAAAGAAGCATACATTGCTATGCATCCTATAGAATTGGAGCCCTAGAATCATACATTCATCATTTCCATGATTTTCCACAGAACATTGTATGATACTTGAGGAAGAATAAATATGACATTAAGAATCTCCAGATGACCACTGGTACCTTATTCAAACTCTTTTGAACAGATCCAGGCAGTATTCTATATTATTGTATACAATCCTGTATTATTTTGTGCAATTTTTAAACTGTTGGATCTAGAGTACAATATAGGTCTTTGCTTTGGAAAAAGCCCAATTTTGGGGGGGAGGCTTTTACTTCCTTGAGTTAAATCCAATAAGCATCTATGAGAGGGTTGCATTTGCATTTAAAAGGCAACCTTTGTATGTTACTTGACTTTTAATTGTAGCTGGAATGGAGGGTTCACCTGACACCTATAAACCAGATTTTACACCCAAAGAGCCAAGTTGCAATTTAAAAAGTTAGTCTGACTCTTAAGTATCTTTCCTGTCCCATTAGGCAACTTGGAAATAATTTACTTAGGCTAAGAGTTTCAAGAAAGAATATGATTTCATTTTACTTCTTTTATTTACATGACCTCAATGGTTATGGTCTTTCCTTGGAAAATGGTGAAAAAGAGAACAATATCTCTTAAGATAATTTCCCACTTTTTATTGTCTAGCAAATGTTGGAAAGGTAATAAAAAAACAGGCACATTTTTATTTTTCTTCCTTTTCATCCACATTTTGAACAAAAGAATACCTATAACTGCTCTATTGAAATTTTTATTTTGTTTGTTTGTTTGTTTTTTAATTTGATTTATATGCCGCCCTTCTCCGGAGACTCAGGGTGGCTTACAATGCGCTAAGCAATAGCCTTCATACTTTTGTATATTTATACAAAGTCAGCTTATTGCCCCCACAAACTGGATCCTCAATTTAGCTACCTTAGAAAGGATGGAAGGCTGAGTCAACCTTGAGCCTGGTGAGATTCGAACCTGCAATAATTGCAGGCAGCTGGTATTAATAACAGGTGCTTTAAACCATTGTACTACCAAAGCTCTGTTTGTTTGTTTGTTTGTTTGTTTGTTTGTTTATTTATTTATTTGATTTTTATACCGCCCTTCTCCAGCAGGACTCAGGGCGGTGAACAGCCGAGATAAAACATAGCATACAAAATTTAAAAATAGTTTAAAAGGTATTAAATAATTTCAGCCCACAATTTAAATCAACCCAGTTAAAACCAATTCAAATTAAAACCGAAAGGATGGGATCAAGCCAGCCCAGCTAGATGAAATAAGTGAGTTTTCAGGGCCCAACGAAAAGTCCGGAGGTCTGGTATCATGCGTATCTCGTGCGTAATTAAATCAATCCTCCTGAATATACAATTTAATTCAGGAATATCAAAACATTACAGTTGGTTGCACAGCCAGTAAGATGTTTAGGTTGGGTTTGGTTTTAATGTATTGGCATGGTATATATGTAGATCCAAGCAATGTTTCCTTTTGCAATTGACAGATAGAAATTTTGTCAGTGCACAGATTTCCTAAGTGCTGTCCGGTATGACACATAGTATGCCTATAACCACATGTTCTGTCCCCTCCCTGATTCAGAAGCCCAGACAAGCACACACACAAACAGAAGTGTACAAAAGTCGTTTATTCACCATTCATAAACAACAAGCTGGCAGCGAGCCCGGGAGAGATAAAGACAGCTGTTATTTTGAGTTGCCACGGCCAGTCCCTGATAAGGCTCTCCGGCATGTCCAAAAACAAACAGTCTTAAGATTAGCAAACACTTATCTGATGCAGTACTTCAGGAAACAAGCAGCCAAATTAATAATTTGTTCGTCACAAAAGCCAACAAGGTAAGGTCAGCTCCTTTTATACCTTGTGGGGCGTTGGCTTTGTGACTCATCACCTCGTGCTCGGCCCCACCCACTCCTTTGCTGAGCCCGTCTCTCTGATCGTCGCCACCTGGGATTAATCCACTCCCTCTCCTCATTAACGTCTGACTCAGAGGAGCTTTCCTCCTCAGGGCTTTCAGCTGGGGCCTGGGGTGGTGCCAAACCAGACGGGCCAGGAGAGGGGGACCTTGCCTCCTCCTCCTCTTCACTTTCGGAGGGTTCTTCCTCCGAAGGTCCGGGCTCGGGAGCCGAAGACACAACACCACAGAAATCACCACAGCTGGATTATGATATAACCTTTCATTTTCATTATTGTTATTATATATTTTATTTTTCAGAATGATAATCTAAAGCAGCTGAATGTAATATAGAGTAAACAATTGCAAAAAAACCCCCCAAACAAATGTTGACAAACAAAATTTCTATGGTGCGTCTTAGAGGCCAGCTGGTGATAATGATTCTAACATGAGATCTAGAGAGAAGAAACTAACTGAGGAAGCTTCTGTGATACTTGCCCTTTGCCTTCCTGCCTCTATCTTCAGGGATCCTTCCTTCCTATAGGACAGGACATGATAATGGCCATAGGGAGAAGGAGAGAATAATCCCACTGGGTGGCTTAGTCAGCCTCCTTCTCTCTCCAGTTTCCTTCTCACATATAACAATCTGCAGTGTGTACTCTGACAATATGGTCTCCTAAAGTAATTCTCTCAAGTCCCAATGTCTTCCAGATGTGTTAAATCAACAAATTCGGATGGTAGGCAAAACGGTTCCGTTAAATTCAGACACAATTATAAATCTGCCACTGCACTGAGTTTCATATAAATGACACTGCTGTTCTATAAAAGTGCATCTCCCTTTTGTCTGCCTTTGACATCTGTCCTGCAACTGTGAACATGCTAGAGCAGATTTTCAGGGTATGTAAAAGGGAGAATGAGGAACACCTGTAGAAAATCCACGTTGGTTGGATACTGTCCTATATCCTATGCAGCTCATAGCATCATAGGAACTAAGGTTTTTGCATCTGCCTTTATTCTTCAAGAATGCAAATTCTTGTCTTTCTGACAGCTTCTCTAAAGAAGACATTTAGGCTGACTTGAATAATTGGGGTTTTTTTTTCTGATTGGAAAAATCCGTAGTTCACAGTTATTCCTTTCCTAAAAGTGTTAAATTGTCTTAAAATTTAACGTTAAGATTTACTGACATTTAAATGTAGCACGAACTAGCAGAATTGGGGTACAGTTCTACGCATTTTTACATGGCAGTAGAGATCAGTTCCGCATGGAAAACAACTTGCATCAATCCATGTTTCATGAAACATGGTGCAACTTACCTCCTGTTGAACTACGTAGTTGGAAATTGGGGATCGTTTGGAAAAGGGACATTCGAAGCATTTCTGTTAATTTTTGTTTAGTAAAACAAAAACAAAAAATGATAGAATGTTACGAATGCACAACATTTTTTCTTCAAGTCTTTCACTCATGATGTGACATCTGTCAGCAGAATGGACAAACCACTTAGACCCTGGAGGATTTAGTGCACTCTCTGAAATTTGGAGGGGAGAATTTGTTCCTTATATGCATGCAAATACATTTTCACAGCATTGGTTATTGGTCACAGTTATAATTATTTTTGTGCATACTTCTTTTTAATATTTATACAAAATATGGGGAAATGTTTTCCTATTGAGTTTAATTACTTTTTGTTCTATGATAATTATTTTTGTTCAGCCATCCTTATGGAACTTGAACTAAAACATATGTTTCCATCCTTTTTTTCTTTTTCTTTTATCTTAGTAGATTTGGACATATAAGAATAGTAACTTTTTTGTCTCAAATTGTTCTTGAGTTTACAATTTATCAATTTTATTTCTGTCCTGTGGGGGAGGAACAGTTCTTGCAGTTTGCTTTAGCTTAGAATTTTGGTTTTCCCCCTGTTTTGTAAAGTAAAGAGAATTTAGGAAGACAAATGTTTTCATTCTTTATATATTAGACTGAGGTCTTCATATGTACAGTGCAGTAACAAATAATAAGTACCCTCACAGAAGTAATAAAGCTTAAACACCTGAAAATATTTCTTGAACTGTTCCCCACTACATTTGTATGATTTAATTTGTAGAATATTGTTGCATCGCTACATACTTTAGCCACTGGAATAATCAATCACTATTTGGTAATGTAAAGAATTTGTGGCCAAATTGTGATGGGTTTTTTTTCCATTCCTTGAGCAAAAGCATCTTGGTGGACTTAATTTTTTCAGTTCATAGCTACCCCATAGAAAGTTCCCCTAAAATGCATGCCAATAGAATGTTACATTTGGTTAAAATTTTCAGCTACTTGCATGAAATTCAGTACATTAAGAGAGACTGCCTGTAAGCACTGTGGCAAGCTGACATCCTGCTGGTGTGGGACCATATTTGTGAGGAGAGTCACTGCCAGATGCTGGATCCAGGTCTGTGAAATCTCTCAGGAAAGAGAGATCCTTGAGATTATGCATATGATTCCAGACACTTTCTAAATTTTCTTACAAATGCAATGCCCATATAATGTTACATTTGTTTAAAAAATTTTTTTATCTATTTTCATGATGTTCAGTAAATTCTTTCTAGCTATTTATTTATCTTGTATTATATTAACCATGGATACAAGTTTACTGGTAATTGCATTTGGGTCAAATTACTCCAGCAATGCTAAACAGTTTGACTGAACTTAAAAGGATCTACTTGGTTAGAATCATACATATAAACAGATAAAAACACATGTAAGAGTTGGAGTTAGATTCTAATTTTTCCTTTCATAACAGAATAACAGTCAGAAGGGACCTTGGAGGCCTTCTAGTCCAACCCCCTGTTCAAACCTTACACCACGATCGTGAATGTAAAGGCTCCACCTACTGTATGTATAATAAAACTTAGATTTAGTACACTATCCTCTGAATCTGGCAGTTTACAACAAGTATTAGTCTGATAAATTGATCGATCTGAGTAAGGAGATACCCCCACAATATCATCCTGATTGTTCAGAATGGATTGTTGGAAAGTACACAGCTTTTTCTTTCCTTTCCTTTAGCTAGGGTGTCCTCTGAGTTGAGATCCACTGATAAGAAAATTGGATCCAGCTCCACCTATATTTTCCCATAAACATTCATTATTTAAATACACTTTTCAAAATATTCGTAGTTTGGGTTGAAAGCTTTAAAAATGGAGAAACTAGATGATCTGGAGTATAAAAGAGAGCCAGTCTAGCATAATAGTTAAAGTGTTGGAGTTTGAGGTTCAAGTCCCTTCTCACCCAGGAAAGTTCATTGAGTGACTTTGGCTCTGTCGCTCTGTCTTCTCAACCAACCTCACAGAGTTACCATCATGGAGGTAAAATGAAGGCAGATCCTTCTCAAAGTCTGCTCTCATTGTTAATTTCACGCTGACACATCAGTTTGTATAATAAGATTTCACCAGCTGCCCCTTCACACCAATCTCTCACCAAACTGAAGATGTGCGGATGCAACAGAGCCAGTATGTCTTTTCATTTATATTATTGTCTCTAGAAGTTGTGAATACTCCAACACTGGAAGTTTTTAAGAAGAGATTGGATAACCAATTTGTCTGAAATGGTGTAGGGCTTCCTGCCTGAGCAGCGGGTTGAAGACTGCCAAGGTCCCTTCCAACTCTCTTATTCTGTTCTATTCTATTCTATTCTATTCTATTCTATTCTATTCTATTCTATTCTATTCTATTCTATTCTATTCTATTCTATTCTATTCTATTCTATTCTATTCTATTCTATTCGGAAATGGGAGTAGACAGGATTAAAATCTTAGTCTTGTTGAACTAAAGCATTCAGGTTATCCTTCACTGCTCTAACCAGTGGCTGAATTAGAACAGAAATAGGGGAGCTGTATTTTGACACATCTAACAATACCACATTGGTCTAACCCAGGGGTGTCAAACTCAATTTCATTGAGGGCTACATCAAACTTGTGTTTGACCTTGACTTTGGGGGGCTGGGGACGACATGGCCAGGGTAGGTGTGGCCAGCTCGACGTCACTTGTGTCAGGGGAGCCTGTTGTGGCCTGAGCCACAGGCCCAGCAAAAATGGGCCCCTGAGCTCCGTTTTCAGCTGTCACAGCCTCCTGCAACCCTCTGCCAGCAAAAGAGGAGCTCAGGAGGGCTGCGAATTCCATTTTCGCTGGCAGAGGCACCATGATCTGGTCCTTCGCTGTTTCCAGGGCAGCCCCACAGGCCAGATCCAAGCACCTCATGGGCCGGATCCAGCCCATGGGGTGCTTAGTTTGACAACCCTGGTCTAACCGGTGTTATCCAACCTGAACAACTTTCAGTTGTGTGGACTGCTGTAGCAGGCACGGCTGTTGCTGAAAATTCTGGGATTGATGCCTACTAATTTGGAAGTTACTCAGGTTGGAAAACACAGCAAACCAGAAGGTAGTGATTTAAAATACTGGCATAATGTGATTTGAACAATCTACTCTCATTAGGTGTCAAGATGTTACATTCTCTACCTATTCAGTTTTGTTTTTGCATTTTCCATAACATCATCATTTAACTTACTAGATTGCTAGGCAGGATGCAATCGAATATTAAATAAAACCAAGATCATAAGCTCATGAGGAGATAATTTTTCTCTGGCATCAGAAACAACAACAATATCTTTATCACTGGTATAGCTGGTGAAAAATCCTCCTTGTCACTCTTGTCAGCTCTGAGATTCTTCTCATGGATGTCTAACTAAAGAACCAGAATAAGGAAATCTGCATTAGCAAAGGCACTTAGACTTATCTACTGATTCACACAGTGCTTTACAGCCCTCTCTAAACAGTTTACAGAGTCAGCATATTGCCCTCAATAATTTGGATCCTCATTTTACCCACTGTGGAAGGATGGAAGGCTGAGTCAACCTTGAACCAGTGAGAATCGAACTGTAGAAGTGCAGGCAGCTGGCAGGCAGCAGAAGTAGCCTGCAGTACTGCATTCTAATCACTGCACCACCATGGCTCATTAGTAACAGAAACAGAAGAACTAGAGATTCAAAGGACAGTCATAAATTTAGTCCATGACTGGGTATTGCATTCCTCTGGTTGCTAGTATATTGAATTCTCAAGCATGGCTCAGCCTTTAGAGAACACAACATTTGCAAGCCATAAGCGAGAGAACGGAACAGAAAATAGAGTTAGTAGATTGGCACACTAAAGGGTAGAGTGAATATTTATGTGAACGCCTTTCTAGATTCCCAAATCCTGCTTTTCAATCAACTATAGCCAAAGGTCTTTATAAGATCTCATAGAATATATGTCTCTATTTATCTGTCCCTTCCACTTAAGTTATGAAGCTATGTGTGTCACATCCAATTTAATCCTAGCTAACGACGTTTATGTTTACTCTAGAAAGAGTCCACAGAAGAGCAACAAAGATGATTAGGGGACTGGAGGCTAAAACATATGAAAAACTGGGCATGGCTAGCCTAGTCAACAGAAGGATGAGGGGTGCAGTGTTCCAATATTTGAGGGGCTGTCACAGAAAAGAGGGGGGGCAACCTATTCCCCAAAGCACCCAAAGTTCAGAGAATGGATGGAAACTGATCAAGGAGAGATTCAACCTAGAAATAAAGAGAAAATTTCTGACAGTGAGAACAATTAACCATTGGAACAGCTTGCCTTCAGAAGTTGTGGGAGCTTCATCACTGGAAGCTTTCAAGAAGAGACTGGACAACCATCTGTCAGAAATGGTATAGGGTCTCTTGCTTGACTAGATGACCCTACAAGGTCCCTTCCAACTCTGTTTATTCTATTCTATTCTATTCTATTCTGTTCTGTTCTGTTCTGTTCTGTTCTGTTCTGTTCTGTTCTGTTCTATTCTATTCTATTCTATTCTATTCTATTCTATTCTATTCTATTCTATTCTATTCTATTCTATTCTATTCCATTCCATTCCATTCCATTCCATTCCATTCCATTCCATTCCATTCCATTCCATTTCATTTCATTCCATTCCATTCCATTCCATTCCATTCCCCTGGATGAATGACCCGAGGATTCCCATATCTTGACAAAACAGGCATAGGCAACCTCTGTCATGCTGGAAATGAATGGAAGCTCTTTCTCTCTTCTGGCTTCCATGTTAATCCTGTCTTGGAGTACAGACTGTTGCTCAGAATCACAAGGAAAGGCTGCTTAGGGATGGATGACTTGCACAACAAGGAAGGGGAAAGGGGGGGGGGGAAGATTCTTGAATCAAGGGATCACATCCTCTCCACACAGTAGTGCTAAGTTTGCAGTGCATCAGAATATGCTAATACTGCCCTAAGTACAACAGTATCCATTCTGAAATACAGTCAAAATTGAAATAGGAAAATGAAGCATCAGTTGGTTTAGGACTAGAATTTCCAGATTATTTTGAGGGAGAATTTCACGAGAGTAGATTTTTGTAACACCTCCCATCCAGGCCTTCAGTACTGTAGAAGAGAAGATTTGATAATTCAGTGTTGAATTGTGAAGTCCTTATTGCTCCCTGAGCTTGGTTGTTTTCTTGCAGACATTTCATTACCCAATTAGGTAACATCATCAGCATCAGCAGTCAGCAAGAATACAACCGAGCTCAGAAGCACCAAGGACTAGTTAGTTCAACATTGTTTTCCATCCAGTGAATGCATTTTTCCTACTACAATCTGCTGCAATAAGCAACACTGTTTCCTTTACAGAACATTCTTACTTCTCATTGATAAGATACCAAACTTGATCCAAATAAATACATCTAAGGCAACATTAAACCTCCCACACCTCTTTCACTCTGATTCAAGCTACTAGTCATACATTACAACCTGGAATATGAATGAGTACATATTTTTCATGGTGGGCAGATACAGGAGGCCAATCATTCCTTTAAGAATTTTCCTGCTAAATGGCAAAAGATACAGAATAGACTAGAGCGATAGTGCGGAAGTATGATTTATTCCTTATCAAATCTCTTTAAAAATGGTCTTGTTGTTTTTCCCTTTTTAAAAGTTGTTGGCTACAGTATACATCTTTCTTTACTCAAGTGCCTTTGTGCTCTGTCTACCCAATCCTTGGAGGCAAACTGTGGAAAAGAATATCTAGGAATGTTCAATCTCTTCACCAGGAGTAGCCAGATAGATAGGCTATAATTCTGATGATCTGTCAGTAGTTCCAGTACTCCACTATGCAATATGAGCTATTAAAAACAACTTTGTTATAGTAACTATATCTTCTGGACAGCATCAGAATGTCTGCAGGTACAGCACATAATTTTGTAAGCAGAAGACTCATATTGAATCTAGAGCAGGGGTGTCAAACTGGTGGCCCACAGGCCGGATGTGTCACATGCAGGCCACGCCCACCCCAGCTCCGCAAAGTGGGAAAATATCACAAAACGTCATGTGACGGCACCGTGCCATGGCAAATTTGACACCTGTGATCTAGAGCATCTTTGTACAAGATTGAGACACCTACTACATAAGGACTTCTCAACCTAGGCAGCTTTAAGACTTGGGGACTTCAGCTCCCAGAATGGGTAATTCTGGGAGTTGAAATCCACACATCTTAAAGCTGCCTAGGTTGGGAAATCCTGTGCTATATGAATGCTTCAACTGTTGCTGCCAGATTGCATCAGTATCAGCTGGACAAATAGTTTGGCTTGCTATATGGCAGAGAGCTTCTTGTGCCCTTCAGCCAACTGGAGAATATAAAGCTCATTATTCCCATCAGGATGATGAGATTGACTATTAATGTCCTTGAAAGGAAAGAAAGGAAAGGAAAAAGAACCCTCTTCACTTCTCCCATTTTAAGAAACAGGTTGATGTTATATTTGCTCCCTGTACAAAAATTCACTCTCTGCCATAAATGGGGTTTAAGCATGAATGCTTAATGCATTTTACTAAAATGCACATCATCTTTAATGTCAGTTATTCTTTTTTCCTCACTTCAGATAAATCAAGTTTTTTAAAAAAAATTCTATTCAAGCTGTCTTGGAAGTGTAAAAAGTACTCAAACTAGCCTTTTTTCCTATTCCCTTGAAAACAGAGTTGCCAAATTTAAGGATATGGCTTGTGGCTAAGATTCACCCTTCAAGAGAAGATTCAACAGAAAGTGGACTAAGAGTGTTCTTCATCTTCCAGGAAATTATACAGCATATGATACACAGAGTATATTTTTCTTACAGGTCATAGAGTTAAATCCTGTGATCTTAAAAAAAATACAGGTAGTCCTCGACTTACAAGAGTTTATTTAGTGACTCTTTGAAGTTACAACAGCACTGAACAAAGTGAGTTATGACCATTTTTCACACTTACAACTATTGTAGCATCCCCATGGTCAAGTGACAAAATTCAGATGGTGACTCATATTTATGACAGTTGCCGTGTCTCGGGCTCATGTGATCACCGTTTGTGACCTTCTGATAAGCAAAGTAAATGGGGAAGCCAGATTCACTTAGCAACCATGTTACTAATTTAACAACTGCAGTGATTCACTTAACAACTGTGGCAAGAAAGGTTATAAAATGGAGCAAAATGCACTTAACAACTGTCTCGCTTAATGTGGCCTTTCAGCCACCGGCTCCTGCAGCAATTGAATCAGAGGAGGAGAAGGCATAGGAGTCACAGTCAGCATCAGGGCAACCTGGGAGCTCTGAGGGAGAAGAGGGAACGGAGCTGGCAAAGAGAGAGACAGAAGCGGAGCTTGGGCTTCTGTCAGCCCTCAAATGGAGAGTCAACAACCCCCAGGTCTGGAGGTGGATGATGAGGAAGAGGAGGAACAGCTGGGTCCAGGGCCTGACGCACGGATGCGCAGAAGGCAGAGGAGAGGAGAGCAGTGGAAATCTGTGGGCCGATCCTTGGGACAGAAGAGCCACCACTGCTAGTGAAGCCCCACCCTAGCTCTGGGGATAAAAGGCAGGGGACAGAGATGAATAGATGTGGCAGACAACTATTCATCTTTTGGCTGGCTGGACTTTTTAGCCTGCGGTGAGAGAGAAACTTTTTGCCTGGGCTGCTGGCACTCCTAATGAAGGAATCATTGAATTAACTTCAGAGGGTTTGTCGTGTTTGGGGAGCTGCTCAGAACACTTAGCAACAAAAAGTTAGGGTTCAGTTGTAGTTGTAAATCGAGGACTACTTGTAAAAACATAGTCATTTGCCACCAGGAGACTTAATGGGCACCCTTCTTCATATGTGCTTCCAGTTGCATTAATCTTTCTCCAAACTGGACCTAGGAATGAGATTACATTTGGGGAAGATTTTCCCTGCTCAGAAGAGTGCTGCATTCATCTTAAAATTGGAAGCCCTCTATTAGTTTTCAATAGCCTTCTTTTGAAAACTTGCCCCATCTTTATTTGTGATGCCTACCCACCCAATTCAGTGTATCGTGGTTCCCTAAAGAATATGAGGTTAGCGCTATATATTGTTTGCACGTAAGATTCGGACCATAAAAGTTACCCTTAGGACAAATGTTTCATTTCTCTGTGCAGGAAAGAAAAAGAGTCAGAAGGAAAAAGAGTCATTGATTCAACAGAAATAGCTAACTCTGAGATTGTCTTCAGCCTTAAATAAAACTGAGGCGTGTCTGTACAGCCACTCAGGAGTGCAAAGAACATTTCTGATCTCTAGAGTGAAAAGAAGCCCAGAGTATTCACTGAGTTATTTAGCAGAGATGTGAAAGATTCTTAAAACAAACTTTTACTAAAAAGGGATGAAAGAAGCTGTCTCTGAGTCTTGTGTCTGTACTGCATATACGAACTTGATGGTACTATATCAGTTTGGGAGCTGAAACACACTCGGTTTTATATATATTAAGGACTATTTTACAAAAGTCTGAATTGTAGTTTTGGATCTTCCACTGATTCTTCAGTCTTAATGATTTTTTCCCCATTGCCCTGTGGAGATGAGTAAATGATTGATTAGTAAATGCTAAAAATTATTATTATTATTATTATTATTATTATTATTATTATTATTATTATTTTTGATTTATATGCCACCCTTCTCCGGAGACTCAGAGCGGCTTACAATGCATTAAACAATAGCCTTCATACTTTTGTATATTTATACAAAGTCAGCTTATTGCCCCCACAATCTGGGTCCTCATTTTACCTACCTTAGAAAGGATGGAAGGCTGAGTCAACCTTGAGTCTGGTGAGATTTGAACTTGCAGTAATTGCAGGCAGCTTGATGTTAATAACAGTTAAGAACAGTGCTTTAGTCTGCTGTGCCACCAGACTCTTATTTATTTATTTGCTTGTTTGTTTGTTTGTTTGTCCAATTCATACATAGGTGACTCCAGGCAGCATATAAAACAAATTTTCTTGTTCTAAAATTATAATACATTTTAAAATGGTGATGGATTTATGAAATTCAGCATTTGTCTATTGATCTAATCTGAGCTTTCCAAATCTATATGTTAAGACATGGAATTTTACTTAGTTGGTTGTGCTCCGAGGCAGTTTTTCAATGAAACTCATTTTTTTAAAAAAAGGGTATTTCATTTTTTATTTAAATATAAGCTTCTTCCTTAATTTCATTTCATATTCATGTTCAAGCATAAATAGAATTATGGGTCAGGTTTGGGTATGAAGGCAT
Organism: Ptyas mucosa; assembly: GCA_012654045.1. Classification (NCBI taxonomy): domain Eukaryota; kingdom Metazoa; phylum Chordata; class Lepidosauria; order Squamata; family Colubridae; genus Ptyas; species Ptyas mucosa. Next base: position 10,355,557 of record WNWU01000017.1, on the reverse strand, counting down.
GTGAATGTGACAGGGAGTGCAAATAAAGTGACTGGTTTATTTCTAAACATGAAAGAGTGTTTGAAATGCAGAGAACTTATACTTCCCTACCTGCCAACTTACTTATAAGTCAGAATAAAAACATGACTCCTTCACATTCTTCATAAATCCACCTGGAAACTGAAGAGTTAGTGAATTGCTTATTAGTGTGAATAACTTGTTGGAATACAGAGAGGCAAGGGCTTGTGATATTCTCTAGTCCCATCAAATTTAATATCTCTTCACTGCTGCTGTATTTAATGTTGATGAGTAAACCTAGTCAAGAAATCCCTAGAACATCCGGTCTGAAGAGTCATATAATTGTTGATGCTTTGAGATGGACCATGTATCAAAAGAGAAATAATTCCTTCATGAGTGTTAAGAAAACTTATTATGTAAAGTAAATTGTTATCACTATGATAACAATCACTACGTTTGGGATATACACAACTCACAATCAATAGTTTTGTTCATTCAATTCTGCAGTAGCTATTTTCCTTTTAATGGTTTTAAGATCTTTTGCTAGTGCTCAACAGCCCGATCTCCAGCTCTGGCGATGCAGCTCAGTTCTGGTAATCCTGCCTCTTATAATTCAATTTAAGGAAACCACATTCTTATTAACATTGCTCTGAATAGGGCATTAGAATCCTAAAAATTACCACTGTAATTTTCAATAGACATGGATTCATCTGGAAGATGGAGGCTTCAAATTGATAGAATATTGTGGGATTTCTGACACTTTCAGTATTGATAAGAAAGCGTTTGGCTAGTACTGGAACCAAATTAGTTTGGTAACGGATGTAAAATGTTTCAGATGTATAAATATTGGGTTATACCAATAGCAGCATGAGCAGCTTACCAATCTTCCTTTATCCTTCAGTGGTACTTTGGTATAATATGCCTTTTGGTTTTCTACTCCTCTTAACCTTTCCTACCAACAGCAATTTCATACAATCCATTCTGTACATGCTAAAAGGTTAAGATTATCATCCTTTATTTCCTCCTAAAAATGCCTCAGATAAATGTCTCCATTATTGCCACCTGCCCTTAGGCTACCCGAAGGAATATAAAAAAAGGACTAGGGGGCGACAGGATAGCAGTGTTCCAATATTTGAGGGATTGCCACAAAGAAAAGGGGGTCAACCTATTCCCCAAAGCAACTGAAGGCAGGACAAAAATGGATAGAAACAAACTAAGGAAAGAAGCAACCTAGAACTAAAGAGAAATTTCCTGACAGTGAGAATAATCAATGTGTGGAACAGTTTGCCTTCAAAGGTTGTGGGTGGTCCATCACTGGAGGCTTTTAAGAAGAGACTGGACATTCATGTGTCTGAATATTCTTCTCCTTGTCCAGACTGAGTGTCTCTAAAGCAGCTCAGAATGGTAAGATTGAGGATGGTCTAAACCAGACGAAGAGACAAATAGAGTGCTATAATTTTTCATTCCAGTTGATATGTACCAAGGATACCATGTAAATAATACAGTTCACAACATAGTTTAACATCTCAGCATAACAGTATGGAGAGAAACAATTAAGACAGAAGACTGGAAATTAATAATTAGGCAAGCCATACAACCAATGGAACATAATACGGTTCATCTACATATAAAAATATTATAAGTGAACAGGCCATTAGTAAAAGATGTTACAAATCTTTAAATAAGAACTGGCAGTCCTTGACTTATGACTCCAATTGAACCCAAAATTTCCATTCCTAAGCAAGACAGTTGTTAAATGATTTTTGTCCCATTTTACAACCTTTTTTTGCCACTGTTGTTAACTGAATCTCTGCAGTTGTTAAGTTAGTGACACGGTTGTTAAGTGAATCTGGCTTCCCCATTGACTTTGCTTGTTGGAAGGTCACAAAAGTTGATCACATGACTCCAGGACACTACAACAGTCAAAAATACATGACAGTTGCCAAGCGGATGAGCTTTGATCCTTCAACCATGAGGATGCTGCAGTGATCATTAGTGTGAAAAATGGTCATAACAGTCAGTTAACTGACCATAATCGTCAGTTATGGTCAGTTAACAGTCAAACAGGGTCAGTTTTTTCAGTGCCATTATAACTTCAAACAGTGATTAAATGAATGGTTGTAATCGAGGACTACCTGTATTCAAAATGTCATCTCCTGTCAATCAACTGAATCTTTATTAGATTCATTGGATACATGAGATATCTTCACATGATCTATGAGGATGGCACAGGAAGAGAGACAGATAGGCATCAGGTGCTGGATGGGAAATAGGAGCACCTCATCCCAAAACTGTCACTGATGGAAGATGTTTTTTTTTTTTAACCTGGAAGATAATAGAAGATGCTGTCCCGTTCTTAATGTTGAAAAAAGAGTCAATGACCAGGCTAGTCAGTTTCTGGGATGGCTGGAATTTGTTGGGATGAAAGCTGGCAGTTCGACATAGGCATGAAAATGAGTACAAGCCACTGAAGCTGATATAAGATATGGGGCCAAATGATCTGGATAAGTTCCCTTGCTTTGAATTCTAGCCACTGCATTTTTGCATTTATTTATTGGATTCAATTGGATTGGATTTCAAGGCAGCCTGTTTCCTCAATGATTCTGAGATTGCAATTAAAAACACACACACACACATATATAAAGCACAGCTGACTGGGAAGCTAACATAGTTATAACAGAGCTTTTAAATCATATTACAACCATCCTATCCCATGGCAACCAGCTTTTTTAGAAAGTCATTAATGTGGGGGCCTAGGGAAAAGAGGCTGTCATACCAAAGGGTATGACGAAGAAGCTATTACTTCCTGTTTGATTGACAGGACCCAAAAGGTGCCTGTTCTGCCTATCCTCACCATATTGGGGTGTGTGTGTGTGTGAGAAAGAGAGAGAGAGAGGGAGGGAGGGAGGGAGAGAGGGAGGGAGAGAGAGAGAGAGAATGAATCGTGATAAACAATCCCTAATTGAAATATCTACATATTGTTTCTGACTGGAGAAGACTCTTGAGAGTCCCTTGAACTGCAAGAGATCAAATTGGTCAATCCTAAAGGGAATCAACCCTGACTGTTCTTTGGAAGGACAGATACTGAAGCTGAAGCTGGAATACTTTGGCTACCTAATGAGAAGAGAGGACTCATTGGAAAAGACCCTGATGTTGCGAAAGACAGAAGGCCAAAGGAGAAGGGATGAGATGGATGAGATGGTTAGATAGTGTCATTGACACAATGAACATGAATTTGGGCAGACTCCAGGAGACGGGGAGGATGGGGATCTGGCGTGCTATAGTCCATGGGGACACGAAGAGCTGGACACAACTTAGTGATTCAGATTCAGATTAACAGAGTTGTAAGGGACCTTGTAGGTCATCTAGTCCATCTGGTGACTGAACAACAAAAATTGTGTCTGATTCTGAGCTTCTTGGCATGCAGGTGCATTATTATTGGATTACATATCCCTGGACTGACACATTCAACCCAACAGTTAGGAGCATTTTATTCAGGAGGAACAAAATCAAAGACCTTTTGTGGAGTCTTCCTTAAAATATGAATAACTTAAATGCTGAGATTGATTGGCTGGCTTCCTTCCTTCTGAACAGAAAAGCTTTTTGCAGCATTCCTGAGCAGAAGAACCCAAGGGAATAGCATGTTTTAATATTTTATAAGACCTCTCTGTCGAAGGAAGGAAGGAAGGAAGGAAGGAAGGAAGGAAGGAAGGAGGGAGGGAGGGAGGAAGGGAGACAGACAGGGTATCAATGCTTTAATTATTGGTGAACTTTATCAGCATTTGCAGCTAACATGGAAGGCAGAATAAAAACATGCAAGTTATTTTAAGATGCTGGCTATAGCTGGAAATATAATTTACATTAATATACCAATCTCTGTTTCTATATATCTAGCTATATCTACACATACATACATGCATACTATACATACATACAGTACATAGGATCTAGATTTCCTGACCCAAGTTAGGCAATTTCTCCAGAGGAGAAAGCTGATGGCACTGTAAGCTCCAGCTGAACCAAGACTGATTCAGGTCTTCTATCAGGACTGTCTGTTTATTCAGGTTTATGTGGTTCCTTCTTTTAGTGACAGTATCACAATTGTATCTACCTCATGAGTTAGGACAAATTTGCATATACTTGAATATTGCATGATATCTGATACTGCAAAGGCTGCTATTTTTAAAAGTTTATACCACCTACATGAAGTTTAAACCTTGTATTTAAAGTGAGAGTTGATTCATGCAGGCAAATTAGCATTTGACGTTAACTATCGAGGGATAAACATAAATATACGGACTGTGAATTCACTTCCATATTTAATATAAGAACTACTGATGACCCTTCTAACACTAAATTCAGCAGCAAGACTGGATCAGATAAGTGAAAAGTAATTTTGATACCACAGCAGCAGTAAATCAAGGACTAGTGGAAATATTTGGCATAAATAAGGCAGATATCGTTCAGGGATAGGCTTTGGGTACAGGACTGTTTTATTTTATTTAATATGGAATGGCTCACCGACGCATGTGATTTTCAGCCTGACTTGCAATGTTATGAGAAACAAATTCCCTCTTGATCATTCTTTGTACATTTTTATAGCAGCTCCAGGAAGTCCATGTTTAGGATTATTGGCCTAAAAGAGACCAACATTAGATGAAATAAACTGTAAAAAAATAGTATCTGGAATGACTTAGATAGTACATGTTGGGGTGGAATGGTAATGTAGGTGGAATGCTGATCTCTTTTGCTTTTGAGAAGGGTAAAAAAAAATAAATAGAATGTCACTCTTTAGCTGAACAGAACTCAAATGCCACAAAATTCACACTTTGTCAGTGACTTAATTCTAGCTTAGTTGTTGCTCCCTGCTTTGTGAAATGCTCAGCAAAACCCAAAGTGCCTTTTGATGTAGTTTCCTCGTAGATGCTTCGTTGTAGCAGGTTTCTTCTCTTCCTCTTCCCTCACACCCCCACCCCACTTTTCCATCCTGTCTCTTCCTTTCCCCCCCTCTTCTGGTGATGATGTAGGATTCATAGTATCACAGCACTAGGAGCTGCTGCTGCTGCTGCTCTTAGTGGATGGGACTCCATCCACCACCCTGCCCACTCAAAAAAATGATCAAGATTTGTTTTGTCAGTGGTTGTGACGTGTTGTAGGAAGTTGCCCATTTAAGGAGACTAGAGCAAATGATATCATCACAAGAGGTGGCTCCTCTCTACATAGAGCTCATTTGTGAAATGTGATTACAGGCATGAATCTGGAAAACAGAAGGCAGAGGCACCTGCTTTATGTAATTTGTATCTTGGGCATCCTGCTCTACAGTAAGCCAGCTTTCTTATTTTGCCTCCTCTGATTTGACTCTATGGGGAGGAAGAGCCCTCTTCCTGCTTGCTTGCCTGAGCACTCCAGCCCCTTATCCACATGGAATAAAGCTCCAGACCATGTTTTCTGTTATGCTTGAATATATGGGACATGCATTGCAATCCTATGCTTACCACACTGCTGCAGTCTAGTTGTTTTGCAGAGCTGGGTAGCAGGCTAGTCAAAGCTGTGACTAACCAGGACCTTCCTTGGATACACAGTACAGTCGCTGGCCTTGAATTCCTCCCCCCCCCTCCGTTTCCTAACCCATGAATTTGCATCGTTCATTGATGGCATCTCTTTCTCGATCCGCGTGAGGCTTCATGCTCTCTGCCTGGATGCTGCCTGCAGTACAGCAAGACTTTTCAATACGGTAAGTCAGATGACTCAATTCTTACTCTCTTGCTGCTTCGGCATATACTTTGCTTCCATACCATGCTGCTGAGATGCCAAGAAGTCTCAGGGAGAAGGGAAAAAAAATTGCCGTAATTAGCCCTTCGTCTCATTAATTTTCAACAGAGCCTCTTTCTCTCTCCCTCTCCCTCTCTCTCTCTCTCTCTCTCCCTCCCCCCTCCCCCTCTCCCCCCTCCCCCAGTACTTTGCACCATATTGTCCCCCCCCTTCTTCAGTGCAAACAATGAGCTGTAATGCCTTCAAGTAAAATGCTGTGGCGTGTGTGTGTGTGTGTGTGTGTTTTCAGGAAACCTTTCCAAATGCATGGAAGAGCTTAATTGCAGGGACAGGTTGGAGAAAAGGCATATTAGCAGAAAGTGCAGAACTTAACAGGTGATGCTGGAAGTGTGTGCATGGGGTATGAGTGGGGGGGGAGGATAAGTTCAGCCTACACTTAATTGCTGCAATATATAGTCTCTAAGGTAGGCTTCACTTCAGGATTTATACTTTTGAAAAAGTCAGCGTTTTCCATGCGTCTTTCTGTTTTCTTTGTTCTGTTACTTAAAACGGGGACCTTTGACTGCATTAGCTTTCCCTGAAGTAAAGATAGAACTATTAAAAACCATATACCTCTCCCCCCACCACCACAAAAGAACGGAAAAGATAAGAAAAATCAAAGGAAGCCCTTCGTTTCATGGTAATGCAGGGAAGAGAAGATGATTCAGTCTGCCTCTTGCCAACTGCATATAATATGAAACCCGAAGTGGCTGATAAGGGGTCCTAAAGGTTCTGGGTTGTTTCTGTGGAATCCGACATTGCCGAAAATGTTTTTTGAGATCACCACTATTGATTTGAGAAAGGTTTGTCACGAAATTCCAGGAATAGCCAGGTTGCTGCTTTATGAATGCTGAAAAAGAGAATTTTACGCTGGGCTGAAAAAAGGACAGAAATGAAGAGGTCGCTGGCATCACTGGGTTCCAACCCCTGGGTTTTGTCGATGTGTCTTTTCTCAATTACAGTAAGGCTTACATCTCGTGGGCCTTTGACAGAATGGGCCACTGTGTACCGGTCCCTAGAAAGCTTGGGGAAAGTAGCATTCTGGGGTATTCTTCAGATTGCCTGCCTTTTCAATGTGTGATGGGAAGATCAAGGAAAAGAGGCTTTCGGGAATAACACACAAATATGCACAATTATAAGTCATTGGTCAAATGGTTCTTAGTGAAGTGTTAGATATCCTTGTCATACAATACAGTTTCTCTCTCCTCCTTACCCCCTCCTCCTCCCAAAGAATAATCACTGAATGGCAGCCACTTATATATTGTTCTGAATGACATTTCAGTCTATAATTTGCAGCCAGATTTATAGCTGGTCTAAGATCTGCCTTAGCGGTATGCATAATTTGTAAATACACATTTTCACATTTATGCTTTTTTTTTCTTCGTTAGTGATTTAAGGGGTCTAGAGGCAGAAAAAGGATGCTTTTATGTGTTCTTTGTTTAGCAACAAGTGACTGAATAAGATAATTCATTACAAGGAAAAATACTCCTCAAATTCATCATCTGTAAGTAGCCTTTTATAAGAAATACACAGAATATTCACATGCAGTCAGTCTGAACTCCGAATATGCAATTGTGCACCGCAAAGGAAATGACTTCTGCTCACCAGAAAATATCAAATGGACATGTGGTGTTAGTCATTAAGCTCTTCACTTTGTAAATAAAATCAACATAAAACACTTAATGTACAAAGGAATATATGAATGTACACTATAAGCCTACCAATTGCTTATATTTTTAAATGATTGAACAAATTGCATCTAATATGAAGAAAAGGAAAGTTTTTTTCTCCCATATGCTGCTATACAGCATATCTCTAAAAATAATTCATAGGTATGAAGACTAAGGTTTTCATTCAACCTTTGAATTTCCTATAGGTTGGTATTTAGTAATTATAACTTCTTACGTATGCTAGCTGACTGAATTTTAACTATGATTTGATTTGCATAAATAGCTTTCAAAGGAGAAAAAATATTATTCCTTCCTTTTTTTCCTCTGAGATTATTAAGAATGGTCTTTACCAATGAAAATAAAATAATTTAGAGTTTACTATTAATTTAAATGGAGGGAAAGGATAATGTTAAGACAGTTACTACTAAGATATTGGAATAATAACCTTGAACAAATTTTTTACTTTTCAAAACCATTGAAGCTTATAGAATTGGGAATAGTGTCTAAAAACATTTGGCCATCTGAAACTTTCAGTCTATTCTAAAGTTTAAACAATAAAGGATGTAGCATACTTTGTAGCAATCTTCACCTAATAAGATTAATCTAAATGTCATCTGAACTACAACTTGTTTCTATCATGAGCAATCAGGTTTGACTGCAATTCAATTAAGTGGACTTAAATTGGAATAATATTGGTTCTGGCCAGAGTGCTACTCTTGGCATCTACCAGACGACAAAACCATATGACCTCCATGAATCACAGAGTAAGATATTATAGAATAATCAAAACAATGGCTTTTTATATTCCCGAGCCCATGGAGATCTAAATTAGATACATTTAAAACCATTGATTTCAGTGAGCTGCAGAGTGCTTAGCTCTGCTTATTCTGTTTTTCAATCAGATGTTATGAGTAAACATGGGATGATTTTATTCATTGGGAGCAATAGTATTAAGTGCAGAGAGCTGGATACCAAATACAATAGTAAGTAAGCACTGATCAGAATAATCCGTATTTATCTGGAATACTGATTTCATAGCAATGGAATGGAATAAATGCTCAATGGTAGATTACATGTTCTGTGTTCAAAATACCTTAGATACAGTTTTTAAATCCTACATTAGGGGATGGGAAGACCTCTGTCTGAACCTCTGTAAAACCATAAGCAGTCAACATAGCATTGAATCAGATAGCATAAACTCAGGGAAATAGAAAATAATGCAATCCTTCAAAAACGGAAACAATCCACAAATAAAACCACAAGAAAACTATTATAGGAAATTAGATGTCATTGGATAAATGTTATTATATTCATCTTTAATGGTTGGCTTGGGAAATAGATTTTATTTATTGCAATTCAAGAGAAAAATATAGCTAGACCTCCTGGTTATGAGCTGCAAAAGAATGATACTAAAGTGGCTTCACTGATCCATGTACAGGATTTTTGTAATTTCAAGTTTATTGTATTGCAGATACAATTAATATATAGAAATAAAGTTCAACAGAACTGTATCATGCCTAGTAATGGAACTGCAGGAACACGTATGTCTCCAAGTGTGGATGCATTTATTTGATCTGCGGCTGTCTTTTGCATACTCATGTTAAGTCAGATTGAATTTATTGGGAGTTCACTGCAGAAATAATACGTATTATCATTGTGCCTTAGTAAGCCAAGAAAGCATAGATACGAGCATCTGCATTTATTATTCATTTAACGATACATTGGATTATATTTAATTTCTTATCAAACCATCAAGGCAACATTCTCTAACAGTGAATAGGTGTTGTGAATCAAAATGCTGTGTGATCCTTATCAAAGTTATTTCAGACTAAATCCCCTTGAGTGTGGCTGGATCAAGAGAAAAATAAGTGTATTTAGCTTGTTACTACCCTATTTAGTACAGAAGGACATTGGTCACTGACTGTATCCAAAATGTATTGGGAATATACTCATCTCTTTCTCTCTCTTTTTAAAACTTACATAATAGAGTACATAGCGAATGGTAATCAAAACATTAACCTGACCTAGACAGAGCTTCTTCTTCTTTTTTTTAACCATAGCTATATTTTGTAAGCAGGCAATGTTACTATTATATTGATGGAACACTGGAATCAGCTTGTGGTAACAAATTGCCAACATGCTCAAACATAAGGCTGTCTATTAAGATGCAGCTAGACTTACGAGCAACTTCTGGTAGCTTTTTGCTTGTTAAAACAAAGCAAAACAGAAGCAAACCAAACCTTAGCTAATTATATTTCAGAATGTAAAAGCTGGTACTGTAGTCTGATTGATCCAATGCACAAGCCATGCAAAATACGTGCATACATCAATGTCCATTCTTGATCCATATTTCATTAGCGTGAGCTCAACCTGTCAACTGCATTTCCCTTGCCGCCTTGAAAGGGATCTGATATTCCAATCAGTCTTCAAAATTCAAGAGTTTTACACAGGTGATATACTCTACTTAGCCACCACCAGTGATGTTGTCATCTTCTTCTCCACAGCCTAGGAGCTTTGTTTTGGGACATGGAGAAATGGTAGAAGGAGTAATAGAAATTGCCAGGGCCCAGTGAAACAGATTTTTTTCCCACCAGAGTTTGGGGCTAGTAGTAGAATCCTTAGTAGAAAATGACAGTACCGGGGGGACAGTGCCCCCCCCCCCCATGAAAGTGATGTGGGATGGGAGTCTGAAGAATGGAAGTAGTGTGAGTTTTCAGAATTCATCTAGCCCCAATCCTGCTGATAAGTAATTAAGCAGGTGTAATTGTTTAGATGAGTGCTCCTGCATGAACATTTGCAATGCCTATAAAGTTGCTGCCATTGGCTTAGGAGGGCTTAGGAGCCCTGGTGGCACAGTGGTTATAATACAATACATGCAATACATACATACTAACATGCATACTAACTTCGCACAGTTTGGAGTTCAATCCTGACGGGGTTCAAAGTTGACTCAGCCTTCCGTCCTTCTGAAGTCAGTAAAATGAGGACCCAGATTGTTGGGGCAATAGGCTGACATTGTAAACTGCTCAGAGAGGGTTGTAATGCACTTTGGAGCAATATATAAGTCTAAGTGCTATTGCTATTGGCTCAGCCAAGCGAATTTGGCAAAGGACAGTTGAACACATCTTATTCTACCCTGTTTCTCTAAGTCGCCTCTTTATCCAATGCTAAACCAGAAGTGTGGGGGCTATCATTCCACCAGCCACAGGAACAAATAGTATTTCTGCAAAACACTGTTTTGATGAAGTCTTCCTGCTCTTGATCCCACTCACGAATGTCATCCCTATCTATTATTTTTTAATTAAAAGTTGGCCAGCCTCTTAAGTTTAAGTAGAAATTGTAGTAACTCCTTTGGGAACAAATAGTTGTTTTTTAATAGTAAATTTTCTTCTGGCATTTTGGTGGGTTTGGGTTTTTGGGTTTTTTTTTTTAGTTTTTCATTATGTTGCATTATTGTTTTTACTGGATGCCACTCAGTATCACTGTAGAGTTTAGAGTTCACTATTATAAGTGACTAGAATAAAATAAATACACAAGAGGGTGTATGTTGTATGGTGACTACCTTTAAAGCGCTCCATGGCTTAGGGCCGGGGTATTTACGGGACCGCCTCCTGGCACCAATTGCCTCCTACCGGCCAGTTTGCTCCCACAGAGAGGGCCCCCTCAGGGTGCCATCGACCAGACAATGTTGGCTGGCAACCCCCAGGGGGAGAGCCTTCTCTCTGGTGGTCCCTACCCTCTGGAATGATCTCCCCCCCCAGAGATACGAGTGATCCCAGACCTCCAGACTTTTCATCGGGCCCTTAAAACTCATTTCTTCCAGTTAGCTGGGCTGGCCTGACCCCATGTCTTGGTTTTAAAATTTTGATACCGATTTTAAATTCAAATTGTTTTTAAATTATGGGCCAAATTTTATTTAAATTATTTTAAAACTTATCTTAACTTTTGTATACAGTGTTTTTAGTTGGCTGTTCACCGCCCTGAGTCCGCAAGGAGAAGGGCGGTATAAAAATTTAACCAAATAAATAAATTTAACCAAATAAATGTTAGTATCTGTTTTGCTACATTTATAGCGATAAAAAATTTCTTCGGCCCTCTAATGATACACTGAACTGTAAACTTTGGAGGGCTTGATACAACATAGAATCCCACAAATGATCATAGTAAATTAATAGTTTTTGGATATTTTTTGGGGGTGGGTGGGTGGTTAGGAGAAACAAAGTCTTCTTACGATACTTTCATTCTGCTCTACTTTAGAATGATCTAATTCCAGAATGAGTATACTGTCATAATGTTTGGTCAACATGATGGATGTTTCTATGTAGAAAATCAAGAGTCTGATGATAGTCTTTTATTGTGCCAGTTCAGAGGTCATACTCAGCAGCTCTTTGGTGTCAATGATAAAGAGAAATGGATGCTTTCAGGGTCATCGCCCATGGGTCTTTGAGCATTTCTGTAGCTCTGCAAGTCTACGGTTTTGGCATACAATATGATGACTGATCAGGGAAGGGCTTATCTTTTTATATTACCCCTTTGCTGAATCTATGCATTTACCAGCATAAAGCCAGATCAGGTGCTTAAACCGTGTGAAACATCTTTAGGTCTTCCTGGGTGGCCTTTGTGGGAGTTGCTGTAGAGCTGCAGGGGACTTCAGGTGAAATCAGCAGTTCTCAAAGGAACCATACTGCTTAGAGAGGAATTGAGACAGTTATGCCAAGGACTGGCCTTCAAGGGGGTATTTCCCTACAGCTCCATTGCTTTACTATGCATGTCTGTCTTCCATTAAAGCTATCCTCTTAGTAGACTAAAGTGTCAATATGAAATGCAACAAATCTTTTAGAAAGTGAAAGGACTGGGCACAGTGGGAAAGCATGCAATGTGCATTCATTAGTTCCATTTTCAGAACCTTGTCTTTTCTGTTAAATGATGTTGGGGCTGAAAGGCAACTATAATTGAAAATTAAAGTAACCACTTTTGGGATAGATGAGTTAGATAGTCAGCTTTATTATTATTTTGATTTTTTTGAGAGTCTGATCATTTTTTTCTACCTCTGTCACCACCACCATTTTGTTTTAAAAACTGAATTGCTTTGAGGAACCAGTCTGCAAATGGGGACATTTTGTAGGGTTCTTCTCTAATATTTTATGCTCTGATTTTGTTCAGAGTATAAAATACCCTCTTTCTGGAATTTGTTTAGAAATCTTTTTGCCTTCTTTTTTGTTCTTTGATTTTTATGAAACTGCATTCGGCTTAATAAAATTTCAGAAAAACAATCTTTTCCACACTTTTTAAGAACCACTTTAGGCAGTGTTGGCTCTAGCTGAGCTGCCAATAATTGGGCCCCGTTGGTGAACCATGTAATCAAATTCCACTCTCCTCAAATTGGTTTTATTGGATTTTTTCCACTCAAAATTTGGTACCCTACATGTGCCCTACATCATGACTTTGTTTCCTGCATAAGGAAAACAAATCACATCTGAAAACCTGGGCCAATTTAAAACCTGATTTTACTGGCAAAATTCTTGGAGCATTGAATAGCTTCATTGAAAATGGGTGTTTCTTTGAAGAGATTATGTGACATCAAGCAGGTTTTTCAGGGATTATTCACTGATGATAGAAATTACATTTAAGGATGTGAATGTTAGGAATTTGCCTCAGTCTTTTTCTATTTTTTCCTCCCTTCAATAATTCGAATGGCTCCTTATCGTCATCACTGTCTTTTTTCTGTCATTTAATCTTGCAATCCTTTCCATTTATACAAAACTTCTATCTAGTCACTACGATGAAATGCAAAAAAACCACAATTATTATTTTTAAATAGGAAAAAATGAATCAGCTATTTTCATCTTGGCTAGATTATTTTAATCATAACTACTTAAATTACTGCAAATAAGTCACGTGATGAGTCTATCATATAAAAGATCATCCATCTCATGTTTTGCTTTCAATTACCGGTAATTACAGATAGTGGTTCCAGTATTTTGCTTTGACATCTATTTGCTAGGATCTAAATACTTTCCAAGATAAACCTAGGAGCTTCAATATTCCAGCAAAATGTTGAATTATCCCAGCCTTTCAACTGTAAGCCATCATTCTGAATCACATTTTTTCTCCATTTCCTCATCATTTTGCCATAAAACAAGATGAAAGTGGCTAAAATTTGAGAGACAGAAGCCCACAAAAAAATATTGTTTTATGAATTCTGAAACGTCTTCAATAGATTAAGGGGAAGGGGGAATCAAAACTTAGAAAGAACATTTCCCAGATATATGCCTGCTATATTGATAGCAAGAGACAACCCAAAAGCCTCATTATTCTTCATTGATGTGGAAGATATTGAAATCACCCATACATCAAAAATGTGAACTGAAGTATATTCAGCGAATGGCAAGCTGCAAATTGTGAAAGCGCTGCCAATATTCTAGGAGTGCCAACCACCAGACATAATCCTCAAATATGCTGAAACCTCCTGTAGCCTTGATTTGGGATTGCAAAGGAACAAGGGAATGTCTACCACTAGGACATTGTGCCAAAGGAGTATTTTAAATTAGGATGCCATGTTTGTCTAGCTGTTTTCTCTTTGAATCATTTATAGATTTATAGGTTTACCCCACTCTAAACTCTCTGATATAGGATAGATCCGGTAAAGTTTAGAAAATCAATGCAGACATTTTTCTTCTAAAATACAACTTCATAGCATAAATAAGTCTGTTGAAGATCAAAATATTTTGCAGTTTTTTACAGCAAGACTCTGAAATACTAAGATATTTGTGCTTGTAATCCTGGCAGTTAAAACTATTAATTAATTAATTAATTAATTAAATCAATTAATTATATTGATTGATTTGATTGATTGATATGATGATAATCTTATTCTGCAAAACAACTCTGGATGGCTTGCAATAAAAGTCATAAATACTGAATATTAGTTCTTACTAAATTGTATTATTAATTAATTAATTATAAGTATATTAATTTTAATGTTGAATATTAAAATATTAGCAAGACAGATTAAAAACCCAAGGCAAGGACAGTATGGTGCTGACATAGCCTGCAAAAATCTATTTTATGGTGCTTTTTTATCACATGCATTAAAACTGAAAGGACATCCTGATAATATTGACTATCATAGGCCTTAAGATGCATGTATCTAAGAGTTGTATTTAAAATAGGACATGCAGAAACAAGAAAAGCCTGGATTAATGACTTAAAATTTGAAACCAAGTTTGATATTCTTCACAACTGTTCTGTGGAATGTTTCTCTTTGGAAAAAAAATGTTTATAGAATTTTTTCCCCCTGCTTACTTCTTTCTTTTCCTTCCTTGGAAGCATTCTGCCACAATTTGGTGTTTCAAATGCAGTGTAGTGTATAATTTATCAAGGGCAAAGGCAAGCGTTACTGGAGACATAAAATAATGCTGGAGAAAGACATTTCTTTCTCACTGTACATACCACACAGCTATGGCTTTGCTTTTCATCTCTTAGTCTTGTTTTATCGTGTATCAGCTTCGGATGACAAATGGACAGAGAAAAGACCATGGCAGTACTCACTATGTACCTGCTAAAATGATTAACATTAATTTTAATTAACAAGAGAATAGTTATCCTCAAAGTATGTGATGAGAAAGCAAGGTTTTCAAAGAAAATGCTGAAGTTCACAAAGCGGTTTTAAAGGTCAGATTGCAGGGGGATGTGTTCTTGGCAAGGGATTATGTCTAAGAGTTATGATCAGAATTGAATATTCAGCCATAATTTGGAAGTCTCCCATAAGGAATTAGAGGGCTCCATGCAAGTCTTGCGATCCTGTATTGGTTGAGTTTATCTTTCTTAGGTAACAAGCATAATATAAAATGATTAAATAAATAAAATATGCATTTTTGGGAAGGGAAATTGGGGATTTTCCCTAACAAAGATCTAATTCTGACAGTGGAATTATTTTCCCTTCTTCCTAGAGATGGCTTGCGGGCAGGGGTGAAATCCCTGGTTTTCTGTCTGACAGGTTCTGACAGGTTCTGGAGAATCGGTAGCGGAAATTTTGAGCAGTTCAGAGAACCGGTAGTGGAAATTTTGAGTAGTTCGGAGAATCGGCAAATACCACCTCTGGCTGGCCCCAGAGTGGGGTGGGAATGGAGATTTTGCAATATCCTTCTCCAAGGAGTGGGGAGAGAATGGAAATTTTGCAGTATCCTTCCCCTGCCACGTCCACCAAGCCACGCCCACAGAACCAGTAGCAAAAAATTGGATTTCACCACTGCTTGTGGAGGCAGCAACAGTAGCAATCTGATAGGATGAGAAAAAAAGCAATCTACTTTGATCTTGAAGAGAGAGCTTCCTAAGAGGTTCTTTACTGCTAAACAATGGAGGGACACTTAAAACACTGCAAAGAAGTCATCGGATGACATTAATTCCGCATTCAATGTAGCAGACTGATTTTTAAAAAAAATTAAAATGTAAATCGTAATTTTAGCCAATTACTTGGTTCATTCAAACCTTGTGGACATGGAGCCACAGTGTTGTGAGGCTGAAAGGGCCATTTAAGTCATCATTCAAATCTATCTTCTTGCTCACTACAGGCATCCAAATTAAACAATCTCCAAAAAAAGCTCTAGATAGCCTCTGCTTGATGGCACCCGGTGATAGGAGCTCATTACCTCTCTCGGTGGTCATTCCCATGACCAAACTTTGCTTATCGCTTTGAGGGTTTTTTCAACTGGCAAATTCAACTGGAATTTGCCCACTTGTACGTTAAGACAAATATTCCATGACTTTGGGGGATCATAGAAATTAGATAATGACTCTCTTCCCTGTGACACTCCTTCAGCAACTTCTTAAATCAGGTGTCTCCAACCCTGGCAACTTTAAGCTTTATTGGCTGAGGAATTCTGGGAGTTGAAGTCCACAAGTCTTAAAGTTGCCAAGGTTGCAGACCCCTGTCTTAAAGAATGCTATCACATCCCTCCTGGTTCAGGTCTTCTCAAAACTAAATATGCCTTGTTTGTTCAGACGTTCAGCCCATGGAACATCCACATTCGCTTCTTTCAGTTCGTCTGAATCCTTCTTACATTGTCATGGTTGTAACTGGGAAGTTTGGATGCCACCTCTATTAATACAGCCTAAAACTGTACTGGGATTTTGTTTTTTCAGCCACATCACGCTGATGGCTTATATTCATCTTGCGAATTGGTATGTGAGCGCATGCTAAGGCACCCACTGGATTATTCTTCAGAAATTTCTTCTCCTTGCTTCTCCAGGAATGGGTAGAAATCTCTCGGTTCACTAGAGATTTAACGATTAAATGATCAAGTCATTAAATTAAGGAAGTATTTCAGATATTGTGAATACATCATATGTGTTTTATATTTACTCGCAAGAACCGCTTTTCAACATCTTACAGCATGACTGTCCTTTCTAATTAAAGAGAAAGATTGAAAGAGAAAGATACAATCCTAAATTAAACTGAGAGAGACCAGATCAGTTAATGGCTTCTGTATATTCTCTAACATGCTTTGATCTGGAGCACAACTGAGGAACAAAAAAGGTTTCAGTTCATTCCTCACTCTGGGACCATCAAGGTAGGAAGGGGTCAGGTTTATTTCCCTCTTTTGATATTCCTGCGCTGTATTAGAAAACAAGTATTATTTTTCTCTTTGGATAAGAAATAGGAGAGTACCTATCAGACCTTCAAGGTAGATCAGACTATGAAACCAATGCCATGTAGGTCAAAATGACTTTTATTATAACAATAGAATCTTGCAAGTCTCAAGGTTTTTCCCTCTTCTTCCCTCTTCATATGAATTATGGAGAATCCTCCCTGCAACATTTTCTCAAGTTATTTTCTTGGCTTGGGCTCAGCCTCCTCTTACCTGACTACTGCTTTAGTAGTGACTCTACCTCCTGTTCTTAACAGTCATTCTGTCATCTGTCTGCTACATAATATTGTATACTTCCCTCTTCTTTCTAATACTGGGCAACTATATATTTTTAGTTGTGTAGTTTTTAATAATGATTTTTAATATGTATTTATTGGTTTTATATTTTAATTAAGTGCTCTGTGCTGCCCAAAGTCACTCTCTTGGAAGACAGGTAGCCATACAAGTAATGGATGGATGGATGGATGGATGGATGGATAGATGGATAGATAGATGATAGATAGATAGATAGATAGATAGATAGATAGATAGATAGACAGACAGACAGATAGATAGACTAAATTAGGAAGCATAAAAAAGCTCTTCCCATTGATTTCCTTGCTCCTATGCTTATGCTGACTCCCCTGGACATTTCCCCAGTAACCTCTCCAGATGTCAGCTCAGGGGAGGATGAACCAATACCAGGCATGTCTGGAGGGGAGTTGGTCAATGGCTCCAAGTAGCTGTCTGAGAGGCATTTGGCTGAAGCACAGCTGCAGCAGGACAACCCTGAGGCTTCAGGTATACCAGCTATAGCCAGTCAGGGATGAGGAAGAGCAACTGCTTTCTGGACAGAGAAAAGGCAGGAGCAGGGAAGGTCAGCCAGATTATTCACAGAAGAATGCCTCGCCCTCCTTGATGTGCTGCACCGGAAGCTGGCTATTTAGCACAGCAGACATATGGAGACAATGCTGGAAACAACATGTTCATTTCTTAGCTGTATGTTCTTGTCTTGAACTTTGGATTGTGTCTCTTCAGCTGTTGCCTTTGCTTGCCTTGCCTTGCCTTTGCCTGTGAATTTGCCTTTGTCTTTGCCTTGGGAACTTGCTTTTATCTAGTGAACTGGACTTGCCTTTGTCTTGAGGACTAGTGTTGGCTTCATTTGAGTAGCTGTGGAACTCATTGGGGTTGAGCTGGTGCTGGCACAGGGAACTGCTGAGGAATACCAATTCAGGCTCAAAAGCCTTAATAAAGACTCCCTACACCTATGGTGTGTGTGTGTGTGTGTGTGTGTGTGTGTGTGTGTGTGCATGAATGGGACAGCACAATGCTGAGCTTCCATACAAGAGAGACAAGTGTACTGATTGCTTCGTGTGGGAATATCTACTGGAAAATGTAATGAGAAAGATATCTCATTGGATGTGTTAGGCTCTGAACATGAAAGACAACAAGCAATTTGTTAAGGTCACATGTTCTTTCTGAGCAGAAGTGAGAAGAACCCCATGGGCATGCAAATAGAGAAGTTATGCTTTTTCTTTATAAATATATCGAGAATGGCTGGAGATATTCCATAAGGAATTTAAGATTAGTCAAAAGAGAAGATTTTGCTTTGGTCAAGAAGACCAGCATCGTAAAGATTTGGGAATGAGGGAGAAGAAGAATTGTATTCACATCTTGCTTCTTTCTATCTAGATGATCTTAGACCATCTGTGATCATCCAGTTTTGTTGATAAATTATGGAGCCACTCACTTTGTGAAGTCAGAACATTGTTTTTATAGTTTATACTTACAATTTAGAGAACATCGGTATCCCCTTCAAGCGAATTATTATGAGCGATTACTCTATATTTGAAAATCACCTTTTTATGACTCTGTTTAAATTAATCCATTATTGTAACAGTTACTGGACTCACTCAGAGACTGTTGAAATATACTGTCAAACTTTCTTAGGGACTAACCTCTTGGGATCTTCAGCACAGAGTATTAGCTTTAAATCATTCTCTGAGGCAAAAGGTACTTACTCTCTATCTCTCCCTCCCTCCTTTTTCTTTTCTTTTTTTACTAAAACACAGTCCTATTGCAAGTTGAAATAGACAAAATTACACGAAAAGAGTACAAAGTTGCCTTACCAAGTCACAACATTCCTACAATCAAATGATTAGCTTATTTCTATATGAAGTCATGTTAGTTAAGTAGTATTGTTAGTTATAGTCAGATACCAGCTTTTGAGAAACATTACATACAAGCAGAGTATGTGAAGTAAAAATATAAGAAGGAAGAATTAAGATTGAAGAATCATAATGATGTACAGATAAACTGATTATTTAATCATCAAAAAGCCCAAATCATTAACACTTGGCAATTGTGCAAAACTTATCTAATTTTCTGGATAGTTACCTTTTCTTTGATTCACATTTATGTACCTGTGCAGGTAAACTTTCCTTAACTGATATAACTGAACCATATCAAAAAGGAGGCTGAGTTGTCCATTTCATGGACTAATATAGTTTTAACATGTGTTCCCTTTTCCTAATCTCATATTTATTTAATAGGTCATAAATATGACAGGTATTGATTGATTGATTGATTGATTGATAAATTTTATTGGCTGCCCATCTTACCATAGGGTAACTCTGGGTGGCTTACAGTTACATAACATCTAAAACATAAAAGTTAAAAACAAACATTAAAATTATGAGTACTGGACATAAGCTGAAATTACCCTACCCTTGCTCTACAGTCATAAAATATTCTTGTACTGAACATGTTTATCAGCATGTCTATTCCCTCAAGATAACATAAAATGATACTCCCAGTATCTGGGATATATCTGCAGTGCTTTACAGCATTTCACTATGTTTATTTCACTTTCTGCAAGTCTGCTTATTCAAGAACGAAATAAGGAAAGTATTACTTTAATACTAGTCATTTTATGCTTCTTCCTAGTTTTGAATTTCATTTTTGAAAGATCAAAATTACCTTCTTGAAAGAAAGGAATTAGACACTTTGGTTTATCAGACTAGTACCGTGATGGCGAACCTATGGCACGGGTGCCACAGGTGGCACGCAGAGCCATATCAGTGGGCACACGAGCTCAGCTCCAGCACGCATGTGTGCACCAGCTAGCTGATTTTCGGGCCTTCTGGGCCCACCAGAAGTCAGGAAACACAGTGTTTCCGGCCTCCAGAGGGCCTCTGGGGTGGGTGGGGAAGGCCGCTTTTGCCCCCCCCCCAGGCTCCTAGAAAGGCTCTGGAGCCTGGGGAGAGCAAAACCGGGCCTACTAGGCCCACCATGCCATCACATGCCAAAGCAGGGGGAGCACAGGAGGGTGGGGCACATAGAATTATGGATGTGGGCACGTGTGCGGGTGACCCCACAGTGCTCCCCCCGCTTTTGGCAAAAAGGTTAGCCATAACTGGACTAGTATTTGGTTTCATTCATGATTAAGTATCAGAGTTTTGACACTAATCTAAGGCTAGTGTACAACTCTTTTTGAGCATGATAGTGGTTTGTCTGGTGGGCCATTCTTCCCAGCCAATCACTTATCTAGCATTTTATCTATATCACATGGAAGTGCTCTTCTTCTGGCATCCGTGCTAATGGGGGGAGGTAGAAAAATATTCTGATGCTTATGACCTGGTCCACAGGGAGAAATTCAGTTAATCATGCATGTATGATTAATTGCCCATATCATTACAGCGTGGACCTAATAATCTTTTTGGCATCCATTTCATGTATAGACAGACATCTGGAGCACAGTAAGTGGGGAGTACATGGCAAAACATGTATGATGATATTATGACCCACACAATGGCTTATGCATTTGAGTCTGACATTAAGAGATAAATTTGAAAGGTCAGTGTTTATGTCATGATGTTAAAAGAAAACAGACTAACAGAGTTGGAAGGGACTTTGGAGGCCTTCTAGTCCAATGCCCTGCCAAAGCAGGAGACCCTATATGTTCAATGACTGTCCAATATCTTCTTAAAAGCCACCAACCCACTGTGGGGAGCACCCACAGCTTTTGAAGACAAACCATTCCACTGATTAATTGTTCTCTCTGTCAGGAAATTTCTCCTTAATCCTAAATTGGATCTCTCTTTGATAAGTTTCCATCCATTACTTCTTGTCTTGCCCTCAGGTACTTTGGAGAACAGGTTGTCCCCCTCTTTGTGGCAGCCTTTCAAATATTAGAAGATTGCTATCAAGTCACCCCTAGACCTTCTCTTCGTTAGACTAGACATACCCAGTTCCTGCAACCGTTCATTGTATGCCTCAGCTTCCAGCCCCCAAATCATCCTTGTTGCCCCTCTCTTCATTCTTTCCAGAGTCTCAACATCTTTTTTGTATCAGTTTGCATGTTGTGATACTTTTATATTTGTGTTTTTGACCAGAAGTCTTCCTATCTAGGTCTTTCAGTAAGCGCAAAGAGGAAAATGCTCATTTTTTACTTACTGATCAGCCACTATAAACTTGGAGAAAGCATACCAAATTCTGTTCTGTTCTAGAGGTTTTTGGTACAGCTTTGCTCCCCAGCTGTATTTTTGTATGTTGGACCTGTGTTATAGAAACACCCTCACATTTCTATTCTGCCTCTGTCTTTCTCCCCTTTTTATTTCTTTTCCCTCTTTCTCATTATTGTGATTGTTTGTCACATGAAATACAGAACTCCTCACTGATTGCAAATAAAGCTTGTATTGCATTGGATCAGAGATAGAATAAGAAATGTGGAATGCTTTCTATGACATTAGCTGTTCGATCTTTCTTCCCAGAATTCTTTTTGTTTCTTTGGCCTAGAACCAAATGCATTTTCTTGGAGATTTTCTGTATTTGATTCACTAATACTCTTAGTCAAATTAAATGGGATCCTTGGTCCCTTCCTCCACTTAATTATGCCTGCTCTTTTGGAGATGGTAACTAATGTTGCTTGCTTTTAGTCCAACTGGATACAAATGGAAGTAATTTTATTCTGTCGTGAATTTCATTCAAGCATTCCATTACAGACCCAAATTGGAGGCAATTGTTTGGACTGAAAGAAGGCTTATATAATTTGAATAATTCCTTGTAGTTTTATGTTGGTTTAATTATTTATTTATCCCCCCCCCCAAACGTACTACACCCTTGGATGCTTTTTTAATATTAGGAAGCATAAAAAGAATATACGGAGAAAATGCAAAGTGTGAATCTGAAAAAATATCTATGCAATGCAACAGGTATGATTTAAAAAAGCAAATATTCCATATAATTCTGAAGTCAGAGAGCCTACAATCTGAAATGTTTAGGTAGGGGAATAGACTATAATGTGAAAAAAATGCAATCAGAAAGTTCTCCCTGCTATTTTCTCTCTCTACTGTTTGAATTAAAATTTAAGCCCTTTTTTATATTTGAAACGCCAATCCAACAAACATATGCCAGATGTCTACTAATGAGTTATTTAATTGCAGCTGTTCTCATTCAGCTGTTTTATTTTGTAACATGAAAGTAATAAAAAAAAATAAACAAGGAATATGTAGTTGTGGGGCGAGTGGAATTATTTATAGAATTTGGATCTATGTCCTATTAAAGGAGAGTAAACACCCACCTGTTAAAAAGTTTGGAGTAGGAGAAAGTGAAAAGTACTTTACAGTATTTCACACAATAACTTTCAGTTGGTTTTGGTACAATCCTGATGGTATCACTTCCTTGATGCCAAGAGTTGCTTCTCTCATTGATTCCAAAAATTCCTACACCTAACTTAGGAAATACAGGTTGTTTGCAAACAGATCAAATAAATCAGATCATCTTTCATTTACTGCAATATGGTGATCAGCAAAAAAAAATGCCAGCGTTTAATGCTGACAGATTAAAATAATATAAATGAAATATCCAAATGGAGACTGTGCAAAATAAATGAAATGCAGCAAATGATAGAATGCAGAATGTAGAAATGCTTTATAACATGAAATAACATCCGAAATAATAATATAATCTGATTTCAATGTGTGGCCAAATTCCAGAAACAGGAGGAATTCCCCTGGGAGAGGTACATAAATAAAAGAAAGCTTGAATAGTAGTAAGTTTCAGAGATCCACAGTAGTGCTACACACTTAACAACAGTCTTTTCCAGAAGCCTTACAGCCTTGAAAAATGCCATCCCCCCCCCCCCCATATATCTAGGCCATTTAATTTTTCTCAGAATGGAATATAGCTGCATATATATATTTTTCACACAGAATGATGAGAAATAATAGTTTTTGTTCTTGCCCAGAGCATTCTATGAACCATTTTTAAGCTTCTTTCCTATTTAAAAATGCTCCTTTAAGAGCACTTTTGGTATTTCAGACTGAGTTTTATTTTGCTTAGGTCCTTTGAAGAATTCTTGAGTGTTAAATTACCTCCTCTCCTATTCCTCTTATACCTAACTGCTATTTGTTACGTTCAGGGTGGAAAGTTATTTCTTCCCCAATTTATATAGCTGCCCATTTTAAAGATATGACTCTGGGGAGCCAACAGCAATTAAAAACAATATAAAGAACCAAAATCAACATCAACAGGTATAAAAATGGTACAGGTAGTCCTCAAAATACAGCCACAGTTGGGCCCAAAATTTCTGTTGCTAAATTAGACATTTGTTAAGTGAGTTTTACCTCATTTTATGGCCTTTCTTGCCACAGATGTTAAGTGAATCATTGCAGTCGTTAAGTTAGTAACATGGTTGTTATGTGAATCTGGCTTCCCCATTGACTTCACTTGTCAGAAGGTCGAAAAAGGGGATCACATGACCCCAGGACAATGCAACCATCATAAATACATGCCAGTTGCCAAGCACCCACATTTTCATCAAGTGACCATGCTGCTACAGTTGTAAGTGTGAAAAACAGTCATAAATCATTTTGTTGTGACTTCGAACAGTCACTAAATGAATTGTTGTAAGTCGAGGGCTACCTGTATAGAACCATATAAAAACCATATTAAAAAGTTACCCTGTTTGAAAGAGACCAACCCTGGATATTATTTGAATAAGGGGGGGGGGGGGAATCTGCCTGGAAATTCCAGAACTGTTGACTGGGAGCTCATAAAAACATTTCAGAAGAAGACAGTGTCAAAATTACTTCCATAATATTCTCAAGATAAAGTTACAGTGCTTCAGCAGTCACTCGTCCTTCTGACTGACAGCAAGGATGCAAAACACACCACTCTTGCCCCCACCCCACCCCATCCTGCCCCAATGGCACTCCACAGTGGTGTAGCCTAGTCTCCAGGCCTCCTGGAAGCAGCTGCCATTTTTAGAGTAACAATTCTTTGCAGAAATAGAAACCCTTTCAAAGCTCTTTGTCCTGAACCGCCAACAAACCTCTGCTGGGTCTTGCCAAGCTTTGGGAACCCAAACCCTGCATTCAAAAATAGCAGCTTCAGGAGGAGCTTCCGAAAACCATTTCCCTTGCTTAATTCATCTCCGTGTTCTCCATATTCTAACTATTGGAACACTGCTATCAGAACAGTGATAACAGTGCTCCAATATTTGAGCCCTCCTGGAGGGCTCAACCTATTTTCCAAAGCGCCAGAAGGCAAGACAGAAACAATGGATGGAAACCAATCAAGGAGAGAAGCAACCTTGAATTAAGAAGAAATTTCCTAATGATTACAACAATGAATCAGTGGAACGGCTTGCCTTCAGAAGTTGTGGGTGCTCCATCACTGGGGGCTTTTAAGAAGAGACTTGTCAGCCACTTGTCTGGAATGGTATAGGGTCTCCTGCTTGAGCAGGGGGTTGGACTAGAAGACCTCCAAGGTCCCTTACAACTCTGTTATTCTAAACCCACATTTTTTTCAATAAAGAAAATTATTAAAAAAACCCTTGATCTCCCCTCATACCCATTAGGTGCTGAAACTAAACTCTCTGCCTCTGCCCTCCAGTCCCTATTCCTTTTAAAGAACTTCATCTGCTAAATTTACTATCTTACTCCAAGTCATTCCCTTGAATTTATTCTCTTGAATGGAGGAGGTGCTCTTGAGCTTCATGAAGGAATTGTAGAGAACGAATAGAGGGGAAAAAAAATAACATAAAGGTTTCCTTTACGGAGATGCAGATATTTATTTTAGAAACAGAGTCTTACATATTATCTTAACAATCAAGTAATTTGTGCAAGTCTCTTTGTTTATTCATGTCAAAAGCATCACAATTAAAATAAGGCATGTTATATGACATAACATTTAGAATATAAAATACAAAATTAAAATATGTACAAATTAAACAGATCTTGCCCAGAAACTAGCAATGTTAATTGCGTTCTGTCATGTTGCCATGACAGAAGTGTACACTGTGTACAATTGTGCAAGTGGAAAGGTGTGACTATGACAAGATCCAAGGAACTGATCACCAATACCTCTTTTGCTGAAGGACTACTGTAGTTCCCTTGCTAGTGCTACTCAGTTATGTACAATTATGTAGTCTTACACCATCATGTGTCTTGCAGGGATAGATTCAGAAAAGTGCCATTATTAGGATCTTTATATTGAAGTAAGCTGCTCCTTGG
Source organism: Ptyas mucosa (assembly GCA_012654045.1). Lineage (NCBI taxonomy): Eukaryota > Metazoa > Chordata > Lepidosauria > Squamata > Colubridae > Ptyas > Ptyas mucosa. Next base: position 10,329,934 of record WNWU01000017.1, on the reverse strand, counting down.
TTCAATGGAATTCCAGTATTGCATAGCCGAGCTACCAGCTCCTAATTTACATCTAATGTGACGAAAAAAAATACACTCAGTTCAGGGGTGGGTTCTACTTTCCTTTACTACCAGTTCACAATGGGGCCGCCCGCGCGTGCTTGCTTTGCTCGTGCTCACTCACGCTCTTCTGCACATGCACAGAAGCGTTCTGATAATGTCGGGGTCAGTGGGCGGAGCCTCCCTCCGGTTTTACTACCGGTTCTATAGAACCGATCCAAACCGGGGGCAACCCGCTACTGACTCAGTTTGATTAATGTGTGAAATGTCATTATTTGGAGCAGTCACTGTTTGGTGGATATCCTTCATATGGGACAATCGTCTTTTTTTTTTAAATTTATGTTTTATTTGTAGTTTTCCTTTAAACAACCAAAACATTTTGTGGACAGTGTAATGACAATTGTCTATGAAGAAGGCCAGTGCTCAAGGTGGGGTAATAAGAGGAGGACATATGGCTAGAGATTATGCTTGCCAAAGTTCAAATCACAAGCAATTACTAGCATGTTGACATAATGGTTACATCAAGCTGTGTCAGTCTGCCCCATTCACTATCTGATTGCCTCTATGATTCACATATGCTACTTAATTTTTTTTTTTAAGGCAAGCTTTCGCCTATTTTATACATCATATCTAAAATGTTTGAACTGGTTTGAAATTATTTCTTTTGATCTGTAGAATCTATGCCAGCATGTATTTTTTTTTTTCTGGTGGTGAATGAACCAGTTTTTAATGTTTTATCCTTAGATTACGATTAGCGTTGCTAATTCTTAGTGTTTATTTCCAGGAAAACTTTGCTATCTTAGAAGACTTGAAATAAGTTTTAAAAGAAATATTTGTACTTACACAGTATAATTACATCTAGATCGCTTGTGAAGAGAATTGACTGGAATTTTTCCTAAATGCTATTGTTCAGTAAAGAAGTAGAAAAGTAGAGAAACTAGATATGTTTGGGGGGGCTGGCAAGGAGAGCAGGTTAATTTCTGTCTTAATTGTTCAGGAAATGTCTTTTCCTTGGTTAGAAGTTAGATTGATTAAAATCAGTTGATTATCCCAAGCAGTGTTCATCCACTTAATTCCATGAATATGGGAAGAAAGAAAAAGAGAGAAAGAGAGAGAGAGAGAGGGAGGGAGGGAGGGAGGGAGGGAGGGAGGGAGGGAAAGACGATAATGCTTTTGAAGTGTCTGGGAAGAATTGGCCATTCTCACTTTACATGTCTTCTACAATTTTGACCCTTCTAGATAGGACTGAGCTTTCAAAGAAAATATACGACAAACATGTAGCAAATCAAAGGTACAGAGGAAAAGAACTATTATTTGCACAAAATGGTCAAATGTGAATAAAGTTCCAGGTCCATCCACTTTTTTCTTTAAAAAAAAAACTTATTTTCAAATCTCAGAATTCTTGGGGAGCAGAATTCTTCACTTCTGCTGTGTGCACTATCTTTGTACAGAGTAAATTGCTACTATATAAAAATAAATCATCCATGGCCTGAAACAGAAGAACCAATGTAAACCATATTTTATATGTTGAAAGAACAACAGCAGCACTCAAATGTGCTATACAATAAGGTTTAAATTAATGTTTATTGCTTTTAAGTTAATAAGAAAAAGGTGCTTTAAGAAAAAAGTGAAAGAAATACAACACAGAAAAAACACATAGTATGATAAATCATATTAACAGTAAATAGTTACAATTCTACTGAATATATATAATTACAGTACCTAATGCTGAGATTATTCAAGTGCATATATATTTATAATATCCTTCTATAACTATCATATTTTTAACCTAACTGTATTTTGTATAAATGAGTCCCATATTTCCTTATGCTTATCCATACAAAGTCTACGTCTGTGCTACACGAAAGTACAATCAGGTCTTCAATCCACTGAGTGAAAAAATAACCTGTGGATTTTACTCCACTAGTCATTGCTGACTCTAGGGGGTAGTGCTCATACCTGTTTCAAGGGCACTGAGCCAGCGCTGTGCGAAGACATTTCCGCTGTCATGTAGCCAGCATGATGTCACGGAGCACTGTTACCTTCCCGCTGAAGTGGTACCTATTTATCTACATGCATTTGCATACTGCTTGTACTTTTATTGATTTATTTTTCCACAGGACAGCCAGCTGTAGAAAACATTTACTTGCGTACAAGTGGCTATTTCAGTCACATGTGTGTTCCCTTATGCGGGTGCATTTGCATGCTTATGAATGCTGATTGAAAAGCAGTCGAACAGCCTTGATCCATTGATCATTTGAGTCGGCATTTTTCTGTGTCAGTTACCTGCTTAATAGCCCTGATTCGATTTCATCTTAGGTAGCGAATCATTTTCTTTTCATTCAGCATGCATATATATGTTTGAAATATTTAACTTTCTCTGCATTGAAGGAAAATGGGAGGAATGAATTTAAAATCTCTGTATAGTGCTTCCAGTAGCTCCATTCAGCCTAGATCCCTCCCTCCCAATGTTTTGGCCTGCAATATCTATCATTTCTGATCATGGACAATACCGGCAGGAAGATAAAGACTAAAATCATTAAAAGGAATTGAGACTGAGGAAAATTGGATTGTGAAGTGTTATGGCATGAGCCACAGAAAGAAGGATTCTCAAAGGCTGCAAATATTCTTTATCTTTTATGTGTAGACTAGCATATTTGCATGTATTATATCTGTCTCTGGGGGATTAATCGGGTTTATCATTTATGTAACACACCGTGGACCTTGCAAATTTTAATTTTTACGACAATCCTTAAGCTAGGCCTTTATTCCTCCTGCTCCTTCTCTTCTCTTCTCTTCTCTTCTCTTCTCTTCTCTTCTCTTCTCT
>WNWU01000017.1:10316845-10327058 GCA_012654045.1 Ptyas mucosa | reverse complement strand
CTCTTCTCTTCTCTTCTCTTCTCTTCTCTTCTCTTCTCTTCTCTTCTGCTCTGCTCTGCTCTGCTCTGCTCTCCCCTCCCCTCTGCTCTCCTTCCTTCCTTCCTTCCTTCCTTCCTTCCTTCCTTCCTTCCTTCCTCTTCATCCTCTTTGTACTGCTGATCCAATACTATTTCTGGAAAGAGGCAATGAGTGCTGAAAGTCACCTGGAGCAATTGTGCCCAGGGCAAGACTCAGTCTGCAAAGATTGACTTATAGTTTGGTCTCTTAGCAGCTGCTACTTTGCACTGGGTATCAGGAAGAATGAGGCCTCACCTACTGAGTGGTGTCAAAAAAGCGAGAATTTGACATGGGCACTTACATATTTTGTCAGGTGGCAAGGGCCCGAAATGTCCTTTCTTGCTCTGTGTGTACAACTTACTTTAGTGTCAGTTGGATCTCTATATTGTATTTATTTTGGAGCATTGTGAACCGGGAGGCTTTAATATTATGGCAATTAAGTAGGCTTTCTCATTTATAGAAAATGTTTAGTTATCTTCTAAACACAGTGAAGAACAATATTTCCTAGAGAGAAAGGAAAAAAGAATCTTAAACTTCTTTTAAGCACTGCATATGTTCATTAAAGCCAAACTCAATGTGATAATGGTCATAGTATTTAATAATTATTTAATCAATAAAATAAAGAATGGTTAGTTCCTAAGGATGCTATTGTCCTGAATTTGAAGTCTTTCTAATATTAAACTAGAGAATATCATTTAAAAACAACCTCTGTAAGACAAATGGAAATTAAATCACTGTCATGTGCGTTGGGTATGTTCATGTTCATGTACGTACGTTCATGTTCATGCAACATTGTAGTTACCCTTTAAAAGATGTTCTTAAAAGATTGTTCTCCTTTTACAAAATATGTGCAATTTGGATAATTTTACCTTCTCTGTGAAAACAAAACTGATTCAGGGTTTTAATTATGTTGAAATTGTGCTTGCTGCAATACCATTATTTTGTTTTGTAATTGAAGGTCACTACTGTGCGAAACTACCCTTGTTTGTCAGCAATCTTGTCAATAATTGTAAGCAGTCAAGATCTTTACATGGATAACATTAACTATGGGGCCAGGAATAACATTGTACTGTATTTGGAAAAAGTCTGAGAAGTGATTAGTTTGTTAGGAATACTCTAGGCATGACTTTAGTTGTTACAGTTTTCCATGCGGTTTGATGGAACATAGGATATCTCTCTCTCTCACACACACACTCTCTCTCTCTCTCTCATCTATCTATCTATCTATCTATCTATCTATCTATCATCTATCTATCTTCTATCTATCTATCTATCTATCTATCTATCTATCTATCTATCTATCTAACTATCATCTATCTTCTATCTTCTATCTATCTATCTATCATCTATCTATCTATCTTCTATCATCTATCATCTATCTATCTATCTATCTTCTATCTATCTATCTATCTATCTATCTATCTATCATCTATCTATCATCTATCTAGCTATCTATCTATCATCTATCTATCTTCTATCTATCTATTTATCTATCTATCTATCATCTATCTATCTATCTTCTATCTATCTATCTATCTATCTATCTATCTATCTATCTATCTATCTTCTATCATCACTTTTATATGCTGCCCATCTCTCTGTTGAAGTGGACTCTGGGTGACTTACAAAATGAGGTTCCAGATTCATACTGTCCACTTTGGCCACCCTTCTGCTGTCCAAAAAGCCAATCCATGTTTGCTTGTTGGGAAATCTGTGTCATGACCATGGTGACCCAGCCAAGCCTTGCAACATACTTTTTGTAGTAAAACCCAGCCTTAGGAGCAGTTCCTCCACACCATTTGTTTATGTCTCCTAGTGGCAGTCCCAGACAATAGATCTCCTGACCCAATGTTGTGATGTTTTATTGATAGAATTTACCAAATTGCACATACTTTAATAATAGGCCCAAAGAGGGCAGATGTACTCATTGCCCATATAGGGTGGCCTGAAATATAGGCTAAAAACTTTAGGTCCGGATATTCTACAGATAGTCCTTGACGTACAACAGGTCATTTAGTAACTGTTCAAAGTTACAATGTCACTGGAAAAAGTGACTTATAACCGTTTTTCAAATGTACAATCATAGCCACATCCCTGTGGTCATGTGATCAAAATTCAGACACTTGGCAATTGACTCATATTTATGACAGCTGCAGTGTCCCAGGGTCATGTGACCATCTTTTGTGGCCTTTTGACAAGCAAGTCAATGGGGAAGCCAGATTCACTTGACAACCGTGTTACTATAACTTAACAACTGCAGCGATTCATCTAACAACTGTGGCAAGAAAGGTCGTAAAATGGGGCAAAATTCACTTACCTGTCTCACTAAGCAACATAAATTTTGGGTTAAATTGCGGCTGCAAGTCAAGGGCTTCCTGTAGTTCTGCTTTTTCTGGATGGTCAGCATGGACCAATGGAGAAAAAAAGTAGCTGCTCCTAATATCACATTCTTTTTTCTGTTATCTGGAAGAGATCACAATGTTTGGGATGGGTATTTGCTTTCTTATTTTGGCTGTTGAGATCCTGTTTACACAATGCATTAGCACAGTGGTGGGTTTCAAATTTTTTTACTACCGGTTCTGTGGGTGTGGCTTGGTGGGTGTGGCATGGCTTAGTGGGTGTGGTTTGGTAGGCGTGGCAGGGGAAGGATACTGTAAAATCTCCATTCCGTCCCCACTCCAGGGGAAGATTACTGCAAAATCCCCATTTCCTCCCAATCAGCTGGGACTCGGGAGACAGAGGATAGATGGGGGCGGAGCCAGCCAGAGGTGGTATTTACCGATTCTCCAAACTACCGTATATACTCAAATATAAACCGAGTTTTTCAGCACGTTTTTCAGGCTGAAAAAGCTTATATTCGAGTCACGAAAAAAAAATGCCTTTTTAAAAGAAAACAAATGAGTAGACCCCTGTCTGCAAAAATAGAAAAAACAGCCCCTTTCAGCGTCAGTATAGGTTAATTACCATAAGTTGATTTGAAGAGTCTCCCGACTCTCAGCTGATATGCTCTCAGCTGTTTTACCGGGGCTCTGTTGCTAGCTAGCTCCAAAGAGGTAAATTGCTGGAGCATTTTCCCTCCCCCTCCCAGCTATGCTAAAAAAGCGAAACTGAAACTAAAGCAGGGTCTTTGCTGCAATGTGACAAAATGAGGCAGAGAGAGATTTCTTTTTCTTTTTCTTTTGCTTGCAACGTTGGAAAGGCAGATTTCTTTTTCCTCATCAAAAAAAGTAGGTGCAAACAATGGGAAATTCATGGCAAATGGCAAAAGAGGAGAGTTCAAGATTTTAAAACACAAAAGAAAAAGCTCTGTTTAACTAGGGAATTGTAATAATTGAGATACTATTAGTTGTATATTGTGTTGAAAGCAGAAATGGTTAAGTTGTGGTTTGGAAGAATATATGGGGGAAATTATTTGGTTTATTATTATTGGTAAATATAATTACCGGTAATTGATTTGTAAGAAATTGGATTGCATGGAAATAATTGGAATATTCATGTTCATATTGATTAATATACAAAAAAGATAGTTATATAACTAATTGATTTATATTAAAATGTTGAATTTGTATTGAACAACTGTAATATTACATAATTAACCAATGTGAGGATGGATATAAAAATAGATGACAATGGGAAGGGGTATAATATAGAATAGAAGTGAAAAATTGAATTTGAAAGATTAGAGATGAGGATGAAGGGTAATATTGGTTTTTTAAAAAAATAGATGAGGAATAAATATGGCAAAAAGGAAATATAGAAATTGTAAATTTAAGTGAAATGACTGAACACTGTTTAAATTTGTGAACCGGCCAAATACTCTGTTCAAAGAAAATACATTGTATGTTTGTATGTGTGTTTCTAATTATTGCTATTTATTCATATTTGTTCTCTTTTATTCTTTAAAGTTTAACAATTCATTCTTTATCTTAATATGTTTATATTTGTTTGGGGTTGGTTTTCTTCCCTTTCATCTTTTTTATTGTACAGCAATCTTTCTCCTCAAACCAACCACCTCTCTTTGAGGAAGGGGGGAGAAAGAGAATGAGAGAGTGAGTGGAGGAGAGAGAAAGAGAAAGAGGGGGAGAGAGAAAGAATGAGAAAGAGAGGGGGAGAGAGAAATGGTGATAAGATAGGGCAAAAATGTAAAATGTGAGGACAGTCGTAAGTTCGAGGACTGGTCACAAGTGCGAGGACCAGTCAAAAATTACTTTTTCAGCCCTCTGAGTAGTCCATATGCACAAAAGGACTACACAGAGGGCTGAAAAAAGTGATTTCTGACAGGTCCTTGCACTTTTGACCAGTCTTTTTTTATTTTGAAATTTACCAGTGGCCGCTGCATTTCCCACCCCCGGCTTATACTCGAGTCAATAAGTTTTCCCAGTTTTTTGTGGTAAAATTGGGGGTCTCGGCTTATATTTGGGTTGGCTTATACTCGAGTATATATGGTACTCAAAATTTCCGCTACCAGTTCTCCAGAACTGGTCAGAACCTGATGAATACCACCTCTGCATTAGCATCATGGTGCTTTTGCATTTTGGCTTCTTTCTATGGTAGAAGAGTAGAACCAGAAGCCTAAATCATGTTGGAAGTTTGCAGCCTTGACCTGCATTGTCTCTGGTTCGAGGCGATTAATGGTAGAATGAGGAACAATTACAATAGAGATTCTCACCCTTTAGCCAAGCTGCTTGCATTCTGGCCCTACCTCTTCTCAAATCAACTTGAGTGAGTAGCAAACTAAGTAAAGTAGCGCCAAGCAAAAGTCATAGGTATTTCTTTTTCAAAATTATGCCTCTCCGGTAAGTAGTCAGTTAGCCACCAAAAGTCAAATGGCTTGCAATTAGTAGAGAAGCTCAGAACAGATTGGTTGGCCTTCCAACATTATCCATGTAATTGAGTCAATATGTGTAGTAATCATGCTGAAGACCATTTTGGACCTTTCCACTTATGGAGAGAGTAGGATCATGTCCATAGACCCATTCCTAATCTTAGCATGTTCAACCGAAGATATGAATCAAACCTTTAGTTATACAAAGCAACACACTTTTTTTAAAATTAGAGCAATATTAATTGCATCTCTTCATATTGTTCCTTCATTTTTGTAATAAAAACCACAATATGAGGTTCTAATATTAGAACTACAGTCTGTGGAAATGCATTAGATATTTCAGCAGTATATGAATTGTAGCGGTTTATTGAAAATTCCTGTTTGACTTAGTAGAACTTTTCTGAGTAACGAGCATTTTAGATTTTTAAGAATACCCTATTTGGAGGGAAAAAATGACAGGCTTCACAGGTGCTTCCTCTTTCTTTGTTTGACAGCCTATCATATTTTCTCCAGATGCCTCTGAAGATCAGGACACACCTGAAAACCTGCATAGTAATTACCAATTCAACAGACTCTTGTAGAGTTCTGCAAAGTTGTGATTGTCTCCTCAAAAAAAATTGCACCAACTATCGCAGTCCCCAGGATAACACAATGTACATACCATATTAATACAATGAGGGATGATTGGCAAAAAGATGAAGCATTAAGAAAGGTCAGACACAAGAGCATGTAAAGAGCAGCCAGATGGAGTGCAGCTGTAATGAATGACATTTGACAACGCGATGACTACAGATAGTAACAATTAGTATGAAAAAATACTTTCAACATTTTAAATTATGTGATTGAATAAAGACCCCTTTTTTGAGATTAACCATCCGGTATAGTGGAAATGTAGCTGAGAATTCATGCATGACAGTAGTAAGAACTGAAGCTGCACTGAGAAATGGATTAAGAAACCCACATTATAAAAGAACTGAAGATGAAACACTGTATGTATACAGAAAGAGACGAAGCAACTAATTGGTGCACTTGCAGATGGGAAACTATAGATTAGCCATCCAAATTTTATTTATTTATTTTTTAAAAAAGTCATTGGAAAGATGTAGGAATGTGAATACGGAGAACTGCATTAAAAAGGCCAAAATAAAAGCTTTGTTCAGTGAAATAAAGTTGCTGTGAATTGGTGCCTACTGCGGAGACAAGACATCATATGAAGATCTGAGAAGACTGTAGGACATCTGTTAGTAACCCTCAAGAATTAAAAGTAACATTTTATCGGCAAAATATAAAACAAGAATGGCTTGAAAAAAATACCTATTCAATTTATAAACACTGAACAAAGATTTCAAGATACTTATATGGGCTAGTAAATTGGGTAGATGTATGTAGGTCTGGAAAAATGAAAGAGGGAGAAGAAAATTATCTGTATCTCTAGAATATCTATCTATATATCTACTGTATATATCTCTATCTCTATCTCTATCTCTATCTCTATCTCTATCTCTATCTCTATACACACACACACACACACACACACACACACACACATGGTGTGTGTGTGTGTGTATATATATATAAGAGCCTTGGTGGCGCAGCAGACTAAAGTGCTGTTAATTAGCACCAGCTGCCTGCAATTACTGCACGTTCGAATCTCACCAGGCTCAAGGTTGACTCAGCCTTCCATCCTTTCGAGGTAGGTAAAACGAGGACCCGGATTGTGGGGGCAATAAACTGACTTTGTATAAAAAAGAACACTGCTTAGGGGGCCCCGAAAGCCCTACTAAGCAGGTATGTACAAAAAGTATGAAGGCTATTGCTTAACGCATTGCAAGCCGCCCTGAGTCTCCGGAGAAGGGTGGCATATAAATCAAACCAATAAATAAAATATACATACATACATACATACATACATACATCTGTGTGTGTATGTCATTTTAATGTTTATTATCTACAGTCGCCTTTCTCAGGTGGGATTGCACCAGAGATTGTGACTGAAAAAGAACCACAGTTTTTCTTAAGTTTGCTCAGCGCAAAATACTAGCACTGACAGTGTAGGAATTTTTAAGTTTCATTACTTAAAATGGAAACACAAGAGACTGCAGGTCTGTTGGTTCGGTATTGTAAATGTTAGGAAATGTGGATTGTGTAGGTTAAAAGTGAATTTTATTGGGAAGCTTTTCATATGTTTGCAGTTTTTATGCAAGAGATCTGAAAATTATGTCAAGGATCTCTCCTAGGTGGAAAGGCTGGGAAAGGCTGATCTACAGAGACATATTCGGAGCAGTGGACAAGATTTGGAACAGACAGAAGTAACAAAAGGAATGCTGCTCATCATATATTAAGCACGATCGCAGAACCAGATGCTAATAATTGTCCAAAGAAAAGTGGCATTAGTACTTGCAGAAAAGAAATTTGTTGAGAAACATTTCTAAAGAAAAAGTGTAGAATTATTAAGTTCTATTAATTTCCCCCTGTAGGTTTATAAGTTTGTAAGTTTGTATGCTTATCAGTTTGGTGTAGCGGTTAAGGTGCTGGCCCAGAAACCAGGAGACCGTGAATTCTAGTACCATCTGATGTGTGAAAACCAGCTGGGTGACCTTGGGCCAGTCACTCGCTCTCAGCCCATCCCACCTCACAAGGTGGTTGTTGTGGGGAAAACAGGAGTATTAGGAATGTTTGCTGCTTTAAGTTACTTATAAAGTAATAAAGGGTGGATTTTAAAAAATTGAATAAATGAATAAATAAATGGGTGCTACTAGTTTATAAAATTCAACTAGGCATGATATATATTGCTTAAATATACGAAATAATATACCATAACACAACAAATTGCAGTCAGTGCCATCGAAATTAAGATTCATTATTAAATATAAATCAAATCATTCTCTTTTATTGATTGATTTGGATTCAGAAACATGTAACATAGGGTCCTCCTTTCCCTGTGTAGCTTCCTCTCCATCTCTTTGTCCAGCTGGCTCTAAAACATGTTGCAATGGCACAGGGAATTTTTTTTTAAAAAAAAAGTACAGGGCTGTTTTATTTATTTGTTAATTATCTAGCCTGCCCAATCGGAATCCCTTGGCAGTCTTACTACTTGAACAAGACTCTCTGGATCTGAATTGCTCTAAGAGTGTGATAGAATTTGACCCCAAAAAGAAAGTGCAAATTAGAAAACTTCTTTTGCAAATCACCATAGTTCTTGAAATACAACATTAAAAACAAAGTGGTCTAGAAAGTTCTCCCTCTACATTATTCTGTTATCCAGAGTGCATTGGAGTTGGGTAATCAATCATGTTTTTCTAGTGCCATTCTGACTTTCATTTTAAAAATAATTCCAGATTTCAAGCATGCACGCTTGACATTTCTTTCATCTGCAATTTTTGCTCTTCTTTACTACTAATGCAGCCATATGCTTTGATAAAAACATTAGGAATCTTTATTAAATTGTTTTTATTGATAAACTAAGATCAAGATTCTTTGGGGCTGATACTTTAGTAAAGCATGAACATTCTCTTAAACATTATTAAATAAATCGATAACTTTGATTTTCAATCTTTCAGAATTACACCAGCTTCGTTTTCTCCACCGAGGTTGCTTAATACACAGTATTAAACCCCTTCACAAAAAGAACTTTGATGCAATAAAGTACTTTTCTTGCAATATTGATCCTGCACTGTTTTATCAATAAACACACTTACATTATTAATATTGTAAGAAAAGGGATTAATTGAAAACTGTGGTAAGCTGATAGGACAAATCCTCTGCAAAAACATTAAAAGAAAAAGGAATGGTATTTAATTAAAATGAATCAATTCTGATTTGGATACAAAAAAGGCAATTTGGAATTCAAACTTGGGGACGACAAATATAATTTTTGAAGCTCTCTTTAGGGATCTGGGAACTGATTTATTAGAAAACTTCTTTTATGTTGAGATATATTTCTGCCAACTGATCCAAGCAAAGAACTTTGAAATTCATCAATAGTGAATCTTGAAGAATGGTGTGAACATATTCCATTGATGTACTATCTTTAGCTCTCTTTCTGACAGATATAGAACATTGTTATTGATTGAATTTGCTTGATAGGATTTTCTTTCTCCCAGAAAGAATACAATGTGTAAAAAGCAGTACTGTGAAATGAAACAGCAGCAAGAGGCTTTCATCAGTTAAAAAATATTTGCTGATGTCTTACCTTTGAATTGCTAACTGTACACATCCATTCATATATTTGGTTTTGAAATACGGCAGATTAGAATAAGTCATGGAGCTGTAATAAGTGTGCCTAAGGTATAATCTAAATAGTAAGTTAACATTGTATTGAAGAGGTAGATGGTACTGATGGCTAACCTTTTTGCCATCGCGTGCCAAAAGCGGGGGTAGTGGGGGGGATTGCATGAGCATGTGCCACACCCATAATTCAATGCGCCCCATCCCCCCACGTATGTACGCATGACCCCCCTGCTCTCCCCCTGCTTTTGGCACGCGATGGCACAGTGGGCCTGGTAGGCCCCTTTTTTTGCCCTCCCCAGGCTCCAGAGCCTTTCTAGGAGCCTGGGGAAGGCGAAAACAGCCTCCCCACCCCGAGATCCTCCGGAGGCCTGGAAACAGCCCATTTCCCAACTTCCAGTGGGCCCGGAAGGCCTGAAAATCAGCTGGCCAGCACGCACATGTGTGCTGGACTGAGATAGGGCAACACTCACGTGCCCACAGATATGGCTCTGTGTGCCACCTGTGGCACCCGTGATCGCCATCACGGATCTAAGATATTGGAAGCCAATTTCCTCTGGCTTGGACTGAAGTGTAAAAGAGATTAACAGTAAGATTAATAATTGACTAACAATTAAGAAATGAGGAATATGCCAATCAAAGAAGTACCAACTCAAACAAACAACCAAGCAGTAAACAGTAAAAAACAAAGAGGTGGCACGCAGAGCCATCTTTCCAGGCACGCGAGCTGTCACCCAACTCACCTGCAGCTGTGCATGCACGCGTGCCCCAGGTGGTGTTCGGGCTCCCCAGGTGTGCATGTGTGCAATTCAGGGGACCCAGCTGGCCTTCGGAGCTCTCCTGCGCATGTAAGCATGTTTGCACATACACGTGAGAATACTTGTGCACAGCATGCGCATGCATAGATGGCATTCGTGCATGCATTGTGTATGATAACCGCACTCATGCGCAGTTGGTGCGATTGTAAGCACAGCACATGGGGAGCCGTGTGAAAGCCGTGTGCATGCGCAGATAATAATAATAATAATAATAATAATAATAATAATAATAATATAATATAATAATAATAATAATAATAATAATAATAATAATAATAATAATAAT